>CM051496.1:7812233-7892260 GCA_028031935.1 Paedocypris micromegethes
AAAAAAAACACACGCGCACACACACACACACACACACAAACACTTGCATTTATATGTGTGGGGACCCACCACTGACTTACATGCTCAACAATATGTTCTCTCTCTCCTTACTGTAACCTGAAGCCTCATTGCCCCACCCCCTTTATTCTAACCTTAACAAAAACAAAGTGCCTGTGCCTTAAACCTACATCTTGACCCTCAAAAAGATCTTCAAAGTTGGGGAGAAGACAAAGACCCAAGTACACAATGGGGCACCACTTTGTTCTAAAAACTAGCATTCTGGGTCCCATTTTTTCCCAATTTTGTGCTAAATACAGGAAAACACCCCCCCCCCACACACACACACACACACACACAGTTTTAAAGAGTTTTTAGTCATATCTAAGAATGCCTCTTTGTACTGGGAACAAAAGCCAGAGAAACATGCCCAGCATCTCTTGAAACTGCACAGGGCCTTTGTGAATTTAAACATAAAGAAATAAAGCAATGATAAACATAACATTTTAAGAATTCTTTTATACCACAAAGACAAGAGTTTGCACAGCGAATACCTGAGGACAAACCTACAACACTGAGACAAAAACAGAGACAAAATGACACAATATAGTACAAATGATGCAAGACTTTGAAAGCACAAATGTGATTTTACACCAAAGGCCATTTTTTACTCATACCATTGACTAATTTAACAATTCTTCGTTAATAAAATCCATATTCTGCCAAACAATAATCCAAATTTCAGCTTTTTTAAAGTGTGAAATTTGATAGATGTAATATTAGGGCATGTTTATGTGGTTCATAACGATGTTTTACACATGTCGTCATCGAAAGACAAGCAAGTGGATGACACAAAGACATTCTTTTGTACTGTATTCCATCATCTCCCATCTTAACTATTCCCAGAAGACACATACTCAAATTCTTCATCCATAAAGTATTCTTTCAGAGGAAAAAAATAAATTATAAAAAAATCTATTTTTTTCTTTCTGAAAGAAAGAAACTTTCAACTGAGTTGGGCAAGACACTGAAACTCACATGCTCCTTTGGTGCCACGGCTTAAGGCTGCCCGCTGCTCTGGGTTTGTGTTTGGTCCCTAAAAATCTTTATATTGTCCTTAGTGGTCATAGTTACAAACTCACTCCCTTTCTCTCTTTTCTCGTGTTTTTCAGTGAAAAAGATCTCCAGCGATCTTTTCTTATTGTCCTAACTTAGTTCTTTTCTAAGACACACTTTCAAATTCCTATTTTTCCTACCATTTAAAGCACAATGACTCCAATTCACAAAACTTCATCCTACAATGATAGGAATAGAGTTTTTTCCTCTAATATCCCAAACACACACACACACACGCACACACACATGCACCGAGGGAGAGAGACAGAAAGAGAGAAAGAGAGATTAACCATCACAAACTTCTAAAAATAAATGTTCCATTTCAATATACTTAAAACTGTTTGAACACAGACAGTTTGTATGGACGCAAGCTAAAATTCTCATGTAAACAGCTTCATCTCATTATGCCGGTGCTTTCTTTAGATTAAAACCATCTTTCAATCTGGTCTCCTTCTTTTTATTCATTTTTAGGTTCTAATTCTTTAAGATGCTCTATTTAATCTTGCCCGTCTACCATTAAAACGAAGCACTCCAATAGCTGTATGTGAAAATGAATTTGAATGCACTACATTCATTCCATATTGACTTATACATTTTAAATTTGACTAAATTTGAATTGTATTCACAAGTGCATACAACGTGTTGGGCACCCATGTGTGCAAAGTGTTCAGACGCCAACGAGAAAGACAAAACTTGAGGGCAAACCCAAAATCAATGCACGGAATTAAGTCACAAGCTCAATTCCCAAGGTCAATTTGTGCACTTGATTCACAAGGTTGATTTGCGAGGTCACACCCCTGCCTATCAGAATCAAAGGGATGTACTGCACGGTAGGACTGAATGGACAGTGATGCCATTCCAAGAATGATGAAATAGAAATAATCTGTGAAATTATGACAGAATGTGTATTTCTCACCCAAAAAGTTCAATTAAATGGCAAATGTTTCACACTTCATGCACACCACATCAAAAACACAACTGCAAATCTGGAAAACTATTTTAAATTCAGTCCAGATTATCATTCCATACTTTTAATAATGCCAAAAATGAATGAAAATTTGATGTGCAACTGCAGTAAGATGTGACGCGATTTCTTCACAACATTTTTGTAGCGAACTCAAAGTTTCTCCTACTTGTCGAGCAAATCCGAGCTGTAGAAACCCACTGTCTGCTGCAGATGAATATTTGATGCTGATACAAACAAGACAAGGCAGAGCCGATGGATGAAGGATGGGAACGTGACAACCCTGTGACACGAGAACAGCGTGACGGAGACGACATGTTTGTTTCTGTTCACAATGCTTTATTTTGCCAGGCCGGTTCCGGGGCTTCCAGCTGTGCCATGTTCCAGTTTTAACAGACGGAGAATAGTCTCTCCCGAGAGCAGAAGATGTCGTCTTGTACGCAGAAGAGCAACGGTCGCCCAGTGTTGAGCAGTTATGCACTTCAAAAATAGCTTGGACACATTAAACATTCTGGTTAATATTCAAAGAGTGTTGTGACCCCGATAGAGCGCTGCTTTAAAAACTCCCACCCATTTCGCCATGACGGACGTGATCTACGGCACACCTGCGTACAAGGCCATGGCTATCGTCTTTACGATTCATTCTCAGAGCAATCAAGCGTCTCAACCACTGTGTCTATTCCGTCATTACCGCTTTAATGAACTGTGAAAGTGGCTGGTTTGCTCACCTTGAGCGTGTGCGGGAGGGAGGGAGGAGTAAAGAGTGTGTCAAGAGTCTGATGTTGTGTCAAATCGACTCACCAATCAGAGGCGGAGGTGGATTAGGTCGTTGCTGGAGAGTGGGCGGACTGTAAGAGATGCTTGAGATTCCAGATTATCTCTCCATCAGTGAGTGACGTCCGTCAATGGACCTTTTGCAATTGTAAAAACAATTGCAATTGTAAGAAGAAATGTACTGTGTTACATAAAATTAAGTGAAATAGATTCAAGATTTCAAGAATCCTGTTTGGGATTCTTGGACGTTTTTAATTATTGTGACACTGTTGTGTTAAGTCAATTTTAACTTGTTGTAAATAATACAAGACTAAAAATCATAATTATTAATACCTCCAAGATGTATGTACGTGTACCAGGAGATTAGTCCAGTATCTTTCTGATTTTGTCTTATTTAAGTCTTATTTATTTAAGAGCAGGAAGAGCAGCAAGAAACAATCGCCTGGCTGTTTTCTCTCCAAGAAGGTTGGCTGTGAATCAAGCCCCCTGCAGACATTTTCTCTGTCTGCATCTATCTAAACGCTTGCTCTCTTGCTCCGCTGAAACAGCGATCCCAGGGGCTTCCGTGCTGTCTGGTTTAAGCGAGAGGGAACTCTCCGACTAGACTGGGCATCACGCTGGAGGAGGGTAAGTGGCGCTTGGCTTGTGTTGCTTCTTTGATATTTTTTTCCTCTCTTTTACACTGGCTGGGGCCAGAGTGCTTGGAGACGTGAGAGGTGATGAATGGAGGCGTTCGTGTTCTGGGGGAATCACTGCTCCCTCTCAAACCTTTCAGAAAGACATACCATCACTCATTGCTGAATGGTTGGGAAAGTGCAATCCCGAGGTACCTCGGTTCTCCCATGAGCTTCCCAGTGTCTGTACAGTGCAATGTAAAAGTTTAATTCTTTAGATAACTACTCATTCTAACAAGAACAAGCCCGAGGATTGTTTCACCCCTTTAAGATGTAAAAAACAAGAACAAACAGCCGACAAACATAAAAGGGACAAATACGCAGGACATTTACGTTTGTTCAATACAATTAAAAATTAGACTTAAAATACGTACATTTAAAATGCATATCGATAAGAAAGTCAAATTCAAAAACACAAATATATTGTTAATGGCTATGTTCAGTCCTTAACTTTATATAATCATGTTTAATAAAAGGGGTTCAAATTATGGATGAATTAAAGTTTGACGTATGAAACACGTCTTGCAGGATTAAAGTGTCGAATGTAGTTTATATTAACAATAATTTTTTAGCAATCTATGTTAGTTTCATCTGCAATGCTGGGCTTAACATAACACATAAAAGTTATAAAAAGTTATGTGAATTAAAACCAAGTCCCTAAAGTCAGGAAGAAAGAGTGTAGAGAAATGGTCCACCTGAAGCAGAAATTGCATTTCTAGTAGATTGATGAAACACTCTGAGCTTAGGTCAAGGAAATTGTGCTTGGTAAAATGATTTATTTGTGATAAATGGTGAATAATGTCACATCATTGTTACGTTTGTGGTGCGGAAATTCGAAACCAGTCCATTGAGACAATAAACACACAGAAGAAATACACCACATAACATATTCAATGAATAACAAAAAGCAAAGATGAATAAGGTCAGATGAACTCAAACCAATCAAGAACTCAAATTGATAAAAGTTACAAATATACTGTGAGAAATAAAGTAAAATTCTGGGAAATAAAGTTTAACTAACAGCAATGATCTGTGAAATCTTGACACCACTTCATTTCACATGCATGATTCTTGACATTGCAGTTTATGTTAGAGTTAGTGTGCTTTTGACGTGTCTTTCTGATCTTCACTAGGGCTTAATTTCAGAGTATACTTCTTGAAATGCAAGGTCCATAAACTTTCATATCAAATACCTGCATGTCAAATCCATCTACATCCTGAAATTAAAGATCAAATGCACAAAAAATGCACAAGGACTTTTTTATAAAGATGCATTTTATTTTTAAAGACTTTTTCAAAACGAGACTTTCCAAAACAACCAAAGAAAACAAACTTTTTTGATCTCAAAAAGACATTTTGATCCTAATAATTATCATCGGTACATTGATGCTTCATAAATACACAATAATTGTCTTCATGCTGAATCAGTATTGACTTTACAATGAAGTGTGTGATACTGTCATGCATCAGAGGACTGACCATCCTATAAAATGTCTGAATGCTATCAGTCACTGTCACTGGACGGTCATCCTGTTACGGGGTCCACTCTCCAGTGTCCAACTGGCACCGGATCGGAGTCCCACGTCCCCAAAAGCTCCAACTCAGCTTCACCGATCCGACAAATTTGGTTCTGAGCCAAGAGGAACAGCTGCCTGGGACTCTCTGGGATCCTGAGAGATCGATTTAATTTACCTCAAATCTTCGATTGGTGAAAATAATGGCTTTGACGGAGATGCATTCACGTAACCTCTCATTCCTAATCAAGCGGAAGATCACCAGTCAAGCCATATAAACATCAGCATCTCGGATCCTTTATCTCATCTAGTATGATTTACAACAGGGTGATCAATCCTTCAAATATAGAGCTTGATCTTTCTTATATAGGATTAGGTGCTGGATTATTTGAAGAGTCCTAAACTATAAAGAGTTATTACTGTAAAAAAATATATATACATTTTATATACAAGTCAAAATTGGCTTGACTGGAACAAAAAGCTCAGATGAATAAAGCTCTTAATGAATAATGTAGAGTAATTGTTTTTTTTTATATTTAATACATCTCACAAACGCACACACACAGCAGAAAATGCATTTGCTACTTTGGGTCGATAAAACGTTTTCGGTAATTGTCAATAAAAATGTGCTGAAACAATTCGATCCAGCTAAACGCAAAATCCAAAAGCAATATACTGGAATACACCAGGTCAGTGGGTTACGAGAGTCGATTGACATGCTGTAACATGACCAGCAGCCACACAAACAATTTATCGCAGCGCATGAAGTCCCTTGTATGCATGCTTCACTATTCCTGACGAAAAAACCCTGCGACCGGCCGCATTCATCCTCAGAGTGACACGACGTGAAGGAAAGCCGGCAGATAGATTCTCTTTGTCCTATTGAGATTGATGGCTTTCCTGTGTGAGGTCACTGGGGGGTTTAGCTTTAGCGTTAGCTTCGCTTTGATGCTGTTTCGATGCTACATCAACATACTGTATTGAATCTGTTCGTGATAAATATTTAAATGCATCAACATGATTTGGCTCTTTATTCCCTGAATCAATCAGATTCCCAATTTTTCTCTTTCTCTATTCCATTTGAAGCCTGACATGCTTCTTGATTTAGCCTGTGATGTTGCTGCCTCTCCAAACAGCCTTTTTATGAGACGCGGTACATCAAATTGATTTCTGTGGGAATGAGATTTGTGGTGAGCAGATCGCTTATGCCAATAACCCTGTGGTTGTCACATGAAACCGACTTTGCAGAGGAAATAAGAAAGATGAAACGCTAATACTCGAAAAATAGCCGTTTCTAGCTCTCTTGCTAATAGATAATTCCAATTCATTTAAAATTCTGCATTTGGCTGATGCTTTTTGGCAATACGACATTCAAATGAACTGCATCAAAATCAAGCTTTACTGGGAAAGTCATGTGTTTTCCGAGACTCGAACCCACACAGTCTTAAAACTCTCCTGATTGAATGAGTATAAAGGGCAAAATTACATTAAATGTAAAGTAATGTAGACTTCCGGCGATCTCGGCTCTGGGCATTACTTGACGTAGTGACTTCAGCAAACCAAAGGAGGTAGTTTTATTCAATACGCATGTTTTTTCGATTTGCCATGTGGTGTGATGAAGTAACGGTGTGCATAATTTATAGTTCCCCGTGCCTTTGTTCAACATGGCAGCATGTTTCAACGTTGAGTCATAGTCCACAACAAGACATACAATAACTGCTGCGTGTGTCTGTCTTTAAAATGCCTCGCTAACTGGGGTGATTGACAGCCAAAAGTGACTTTTTTTTATTGAAAAGACAATGGAACACATCGGTAAGCTCAGAGCTCTCAATTATGCATGTGACCATTCGTGCTAATTAAAAATCTTCCTTTGTTGCACTTATCTTGTTCCTGCACAATTGCCTGGCCCTTATTGTGAGGAACAACCTCACTTATATAAATGTTACTTAAATTATAATAAAACATATGGACTAATTTGGAGTATTTATAAGTTATAGGTTTATAAGGTGTATTTATGTTCTCAGTGATGGCTCATCGTGTGGTTCATCGTTCTAAAATAAACAACTTTAACTAAAAACCCAGCACACCCAGACGGATTATTGCATGCTTAATACAAACCGTAAGTAAAGTATTCAAAAACGCGTTATAGACGGTACATTGAAATACAAATAACTAAAATCTTCCTAAATATGTACTCGTAAGCGTTGATTCGATATTTGTAAATATTGATTTGAATAATAATTCGTAAGTGGGGAAAGTGAAATGAACATTTTGCATTCTTTTTTGAAAGACAGGCGGACAGACATAGTGTAACATCGTCTGTCCGTGTAACATCAATTTCACAATGTATATATTTAATCTTACATTCTAATAAATGTTACATTAATTCGTAAGTGGGTAAAGCGAAAGTAAATTCTTCCAGTCGAAACGCTGTCAATGTTTATGCTTCGCGAATGTTCCTTCTCAGACACCGTAGTTTGGAGTCCGGAAACATGACTGACGACAAATATAAAACTCTCGACTTTTTGCTAAGGTAAGATTATTTCGTTGTTTTTTTTGGAGCCAGACATACATAAACATCGTTTGTTTATGTTAATGTTGTTCCTTTCTCAGGTTTGTCGTGATTTTAAATGGGTCCAGCAGTTAAAGTTTACTGATCTGCATTGACTATGTGGCAGTTTCTGATTTACCACGAACACTAAATTTAGAAACCCAAAGTGAATCATGCGTTTTAATCATATGATCTATCTTCAAACAATCGTTTTTAGAAACACAATCTGCTAAATAATGTCGTGATCAATTCTCATTATTTAAATTACATTTGGATTATATAACGAGTTAAAAGCTATATTAAATTCCGTGATGAAACATGTTGGGTATTACTGTAAGAAACATCTTTTAATTTATTTTAATAAGCGATTCTTAAAAAAATAACTGAAACCGAATCCATTATAAAATGTGCATACCGTCAAATGTGGTATGTATGTAACAAAGTGCTACTTTAATGTGTATTTCTCATAATTACGAAAACATAAAAAATAAAATAAAAGTCTTGTGTACACCAGAACAAACACACATTCCTTCACTTTTAAACAAAGTTATATACTTTATTCAAAGTAACACTGTAACATTATTGCCAATCCTGCTGTGACTTCAGGGCACAAGTAAAAGAATGCAAGAATTTTTAGAAATACCTTTTAAACATAAATATAAGTAAATAAATAAATAAAAGTAAATATATTAAGATAATACAACAAGTATAGTTTTTTTTACTACCCCTTCACCCCTTTCCCCATGTTTAAATG
The DNA here is from genome assembly GCA_028031935.1 of Paedocypris micromegethes. Taxonomy (NCBI): domain Eukaryota; kingdom Metazoa; phylum Chordata; class Actinopteri; order Cypriniformes; genus Paedocypris; species Paedocypris micromegethes. The sequence continues at coordinate 7,820,578 of CM051496.1, forward strand.
TTTAAACGGACGATTGGAAAAACAAAACATTTCACTGCATGCCATGTTATGTATGCTTATGTACGTGACAAGTAAAATTTGAATTTGAATAGTCCCAAATCTGTGGCCAATCCGATACTTGAAATCGAATTTCTGACATTTCTGATATAAAATAAAATTATTGAATTACAATTTCTAATACTTTATTATTAAACCTATACATTCTCTTCGGAGTCGCTACATTATGCGTGACATACAGGAGACTTAGACGTACAGTATATGTAAACGCTCATCACAAACTATTTTTGCCTTTTTTAGTGGATATTTTGGTGCATTAACATCAATGTGTTAAGGAGTTTCCTTAAAATCCCTTAAAATCTTTTTAGTTAGTTTTTTTTTGTTTGTTTGTTTTTTTTACAGTCAGAGGCTGCAGCATTACTCGTCTTGAAACATAAAGGCCAGAAATCACACCCAGAATGGCAGTACAGGCAGAGACTCCGGACATGTGGTCCTCACTCCGCTGTTTGGGGTATCTGTCCAGCTTCAACCTGCTGGTCGCCGTGTGCTTAGGGATGTACGTGCGATGGGAACAGACGGAGGAGGCCATGATCCTTGTCATCTTTATTTTGGGATTGTTCGTTTCTGCTATAGCCTGCATCCTCTACTACTATTTTTCAATGGAATCCGCCAGTTTGAGTCTCTTCCACCTGTGGTTTGGCTTCCTTCAAGGACTCCTGTGTTTCTTAAACAACCCGTCATGGGAGAAAGACATAAAAGAACAAGTGACCAACTACTTGTTGCTTTCTAGCGTGGCCATTCGGACCCTTTGGGCGCTAACGGAGCGGATTTGTGGCAATGCCACGTATAAGCCAGTTGTTCTTACATCATCCGAGCTTCTGGAGCTTCTGGGCTTTGGTGTAGCGAGTATCAGTTTGGTGTTCCACAAATCATTGGCTGTAATTGCTCTGACGTTTGCTCTTGCTGTCCTCGTCATCGACCTTCGAATGAAGTCGCCCTTGGCGCTTCCTAATCTGGTGTGTTTCTCAGTGATCATCGCAGTTGCCTTTTTCAAATCATTGGGGATCCAGACCAACGCTTTTGCGCTCAGCTGCTACTTGGGCCGGCTGATTTGCGAGCCCCTTCTGGATGTCTACTTCAGCAGCTTGTCCGCCACCGAGCGATGGAAGCAGTTTCTCTCAGCTGGCCGCCTTCTGAGAACCTTCTCTCTCATCCCGCTGAGCTTCGTCGAGGTGGCCTTTTTTGTCCTCTCGGCCATGAAGCTGGGTAACCTGGAAGTCTGGTATCTGGTCATCCCCGGCTTCTGCGTGTTTGGCCTGCTTTGGATCTTGTGCCACATGGTGTTTCTGGTGACTGTGTGGTGCTTCCACACAAAGTTAAGTGAGTGTCAGAAGACGTGGACCACCCAGCGCTCCGAAACCCTCAGTTTGGACAGAATCATGGCGTCCAGAGGAATGCGCCATTTCTGCCTCATCTCTGAACGCCTGGTGCTGTTCTGCTTGATGTCCACCATCATTCTGGAAGCCGTGTCATGGCAGGTGAGCTCAACGGGTTGGCAATTTTAAACTCCGCAATGATTGTGGATGGGAGATTTTTGCTATTTATTTTCATTGCCGCTAAATCACATGTTAAGATTAAAGTACATTTCAGAGTGTTTTCAGCATTACTTTTCTTTCTTTACGTCCACCTCGAAGCTGCTTATGGTTGTTCTCCGCAGGTCACTAATGGACTCTTCATGAGCGTGTTTTTAGTGGTACTGCCGCTGGAGTCTTTGGCACACGGACTCTTTCATGAACTGGGCACCGGCTTAGGAGGAACTTGTGTGGGTTATGCAGTGGTGATTCCCACTTGTTACAGCAGGTGAATGCACAAACAAACACATACACTTTTAGAAATTTCTTCTGGTCAAGTTTTTATCCATATTCTGTTCGTTTTTGTTTTTGTATCCACAAATTTTTTGTTGTTTTTTTATCGATCTATCTTTCTATCCGTCTGTCTATGTCTTGCCTTTAGCCATTTGTCTAATCCAGTGATGCGTAACTCGTGGCTTATGGGCCTTAAACGGCTCTGTATCGGGTCTGTAGTTCTATATTCACACACGTATTTATTGTAAAACTCTATTAGAAGGCAATGGCCATCTATTTTTCAACACTTTGGCCATGGTGGCCTTTTATTAGAGGTGGCCTTTTTCATCTTGTTGGTCATATAGTTATACTATAGTGATATAGTGTCCCTATAATGACGTTGCTGATGTTTCTTTAGCCATTTAGCCATTAATTCAACCACACCGACCATAAATGATAAGTTTTCCATTTCCTTCAAACACTTTGGACAAGCATTAGCCTGTCAGAAAAACACAGAGCAATAACACACAAAACCCTGCGCAAAAACATTTCGAAGGCAAAATAACACTGAAAAGAGAAAAAAAGTTTTTCTATAAGGCAATGTATGTGTGCAGGTGGTTCTTGCGTTAAATGAACCCTACGGCCGTATGCGTATAGGACACAGGGGTATCATTTCCAGTCCGGTTACTGAAGCATTATTTACATTAATGCACCATTATACATGTTATTATTATTCATTTTACCTTCTTTGTCAGTACGGCAAGCCCCAAAGGACACAGGATGCAATGGAGCAGTCTGTTATACTTATATTTACTTGTATATTTACTATAAAAGTGGCCTTTTAATAGAGGGTGGCTTTTCTATTTTTCAACATTTCGTCATGGTTGCCTTCTTCTAGAGGCTTCATGTAAAATTACATATGAGTTATATAAAGTTATTAGAATGTGTGATTTTAGTCCATTAAGAAGAAGGGGTAGTGACAGAACACTAATATTACAATAATCTTCAAACTGAGAAGACCTTCAGGCGTCTCTGAAGAACAAGCTTAGAGAAACATCTTTACCAAAATTTCATGCTGAGCTGTGACCAGTGAACTTTACACACTTGCGAAAGGAAGGATCAAAAACGTTTGTGAACAAATTTCCCTTTTTCACTCTCCCAAACGTGTCCTGAAAAGCAACTGCAAACATTGCACTAATACAAAAAGCATCAGCGAGTTCGCCAATTACTGATTGTTCAGTTTGTTTCTCACGTTTCAGCAACTAGACTCCTTCTAAATATTCATGTTTAATTGTCATTTATGTTCTGGTCCATTAAGTTCAATTCAGTCCAAGGCAAGCAGTCAACCTTGGCCCCCAGATTATTAAAGGTAGGCCCCCATTGTTTTAGGCAAAGCATATGCATTTATTAACATTTCCTCTTGATGCTGAAGTGAAATCCTATTCCAGCAATTACGCATCTCCAAACATCTTCAATGAGCTTATGGATAAGACTTTGACCTGCTTTGGCTAAATGAAAAAGCTGGCTCTTCGTAAAAGACGTGTCAGTGCTGCTGCTAAATAAACGAATAGCTTTTAATAAAGTGGTTTATGGCGGTCCCGCTTGGGAAAGGTGCGGTGTGCATACTGAGAGGCAGCGAGGGTGAGGAACAGGGCAGGTCGTCCGTCAGGATGCTGATGATGGTGTCGATTAGGATTCAGGCCCACATCCTCTTCACGCTCAGTATTCCAGCGCTCGTGGAGAGATGCTCCGCATGAGGGGAATGTAGCAGGCTGTAATCTTCCGTCTGATGGGTACAGATCATGTTTTTATCGTGATGAGGGCCTCTTGGGAAAATGAGCCAAGGGAGGAAGAGGAGGTTCGGTGAGATTGGCCGCATCTTCTTTAAAAGCAAGAGCTTGTATTCCTTCTAAACAGATGCCAAGTGCTGTATTTTCTTACGTTTAATGCGGTAATACATTTGCTCAGCTCCTTCATATTATCCAGATGGTTCTTTCAGAAATCGTCATAGCTTAAAAGAACCATGGGAGTTTTTAGCTTTTAGGGGGAAAAAAAAAACATGCCCTGTAGCTAATCACAGTTAAGTTCATCTTGTGTCATTTCTAGCTTAGTTCCCTTAATATATTTCTGTGGCTCTCAAGAATAAAAGCCCTTTAAACTGAGAGAACTGCATTCTTTTTGTCTGGTTTTCTAACTACATATATTATTCTCTATGTCCATCTGTCCCTTCAGCCATCTTTTAATTTTTAATTTTCTTATATACCCTGCATTTGCATGTTCTGGTTGATCTGTTACATTTAATTTACTATTGTTTTATCAGTTTGTCTGCCTACTCTGTCTGTCTCTCATTTATCCACTTTATCCACCCATCTCTCTTTTATTTATTCTCTGTCTGCCATATACACATCTCTATCTATCCATCCATCCATCCATCCATCCAATTTCATGTATGTTTATCCTTCATCTATCAATCTATCTTGTTTTGACTTTCCAGTAGTTTATCACTTTGTGTTGGTTTTTTCTTTTAATTTGTTCGTTCATCCACTTATTTTTGATTTGTCCATCTTAACTGTTTTTTCTGTCCTCTGTCTATATTTCTGTCTATACGTTTATTTATTTTTCTTTCATCACATGCATATGCTGCTACAAAGTCAATGAAATTTAGATTGAAATCCAAATACATCATTCACGACATGTCAGCTTGTTTTTTCATTCTTTGTCTAGTGTGGATGGGCAGCCGTTGATGATGCCACGGGATGCCCAAGAATTACATTCCACATCCACCTTGAATGCTGTGCAGAGGCTTTTCTCCCACCACCTGATCCAAACCTTTGGATGCGACTACTCCACCAGTCTCAGTCTGGACACGCTGCTGGTCAAGCTGAGAGCGTTTCTGGAGCTGTGCACTGCTGAAGGCCCACGACACGACACCTATATCCTCTACTACAGCGGTCACACGCTTCCCAGTGGTGACTGGACCTTAGCAGGTGAGGCTTTCAACTTTGCTTCTGTCTACCATAATTTGTTAAACGCCGTAGATGAGGCGAGTGGTATTTCTAATATTGGTGTAAAATAGCTTTTTATTTTTAAATACGAGTAAGTAATATTGCTCATCATAATTCTTGGAAGGAGCTGTCTGGCACAGAACATTAAATTAGAAACAAAATGTAATGACAACGTAGTTCATGTATTTACGTTTTTGGTCATAGGACAGAGAATATAAGAGAATATTTACGAGAATATAAGGCTGTTAAAAAAAATTATAATAACATTTTAAGATAGCACCTTATAATCCAAAAAAATATTATAGTTATTAGATATGAAAAAAGATTATGAAAACGACATTTACGTTTACATTATTAATAGTGCTTTATAATCTTGTCCAAAAACTGTTGTTTATCATACCAAAATATTTAACCCACCTATATTTATTTACAGTACACACATTTGTGTGTGTGTGTGTGTGTGTGTGTGTGTGTGTGTAAACAAAATTTAAATTGGATTTTAATTGTGCATAATTATTTAATCAACATTTATTTGCTTGGTTTGAAATATCAATTAAATTTATCATTTTGTTTTTTTCACTTACATCTAACATTCCGTCATTGAACCCGCGAGGTTGAACCGCACATGTTTGAAGCAGCGTGTTCCTCTAAACGTGAGAGCCAAGCTCACTAGCATCAGCACCAGGTCTGTAGTGAGAGCCCTGCACTCCAGCTTGATTCATTTCTCGCTGATGTTCCAATGGGGAGATTTGTTATTTATATTTCAGATGCTGTCAGCTAAAAGCAATATTGCTTTAGTCACTTTCCACGGGTCTGTGTACGCCGAAGGAACAAAGGCTGTTATTTTGGCCGGCCTTTTGCAATTTATCGCTCTGAAAGCTCTCCAGCCCAAAAGATGCATCTTGGCTTCATCGCTCCAGCACGCTTTATCTCCCCGCTCGCGTGCGTCCTGTAGCTCGGTGAGGTATTAATTCTTTTGAGCGATCTGGACTGTCAGGGACTCTGTCATTCTGTTTGATCAGACTGGGTGGAAAAGAACCTGCTAGCATTCCCCCTTTATTTGAGACCGGTGCTAGATGTTTTTTTTTTCTTTTTCTTTTTCTTTTTCTATTTTACACACTAGCAGCGCCTTCCAACATTCCCCTGCAGCAACAGCCTGTCAAAGTTACGCGAGCACTAGCTGTGTTGTGAATGGGATTCTCTTTAATGAATTCGAACTGGGCTGGTGCTTGAATGGATAATGGTGATGTTAGAAATGTTTTTAAAGGGTTTTTTTTTGTTCCAGCAATCATTTAAGGCCCAAATCGAATTGGAAATGCAGGAATTTAGAGCATCAGATGTTTTTGCACTTACCATTGCAAAATAAAAATCCATGTAACAAGATTCTTCATAGGTTCGACTGACTTGCCTAGTTTCGCCAATACTTTCGACTTTGATGTGTGAGTAAAGTCGCTGCTACAAGAGTTTGTGCTGCGGTGATGCGGGTGATGCGCACACACAACTAAAATAGAGATGCTTTGCGATTTACAGTAGAACTAATTTGCAGCCTTATTGTTCAAAGTGCTGCCTAACAAAAATGTGGAGATTGCGAACAAAAATAATAATAAAAAACTAAAATGAAAATTGTTTTTCTTTTTAATAAATTTTTTTACGTTTGATATTTTTGGTGTACACTTTGGTGGCCCTGTACCATTTCATCAGAGTTGGGACTCCCTATCTGTTGTAAAGTACTTAAGTAAATGGATTTTGTTACTTGACTTTTTCTCTCAACTACATTTTTGATTGAGTATATCTTTACTCCACTACATTTACACGTATCGTTACTCGCTACATTGTGATTGTGTGCGACAAGTCGGCATAGTTTTATGTCTCAGTTCTTGGGACAAGGCAATATCGCCATCTGCAGTGTGCTAAAGGTACTGGATGCTTTTTATAATCTAAATGTAATTAGCAGTTGCACTTTTTTGCATGATTTGAGTTTGCCTAAAACTGACTTTTTGTTCTTTTTTTTATCTTTTTTGTTTTGCCATTTTGAAACAGAGGCGTTAAATTTTAATTTCCGTGGTACCCTGACTTACAAATGTCCTTTCTAACGTTGCAAAATTACGCATGATGTAATTCAAAGATAGCGGTAGCGGTTCAGGTGAGATTGTCTGCTGTATCACTGTATTGTTATAAACAAATAAACAACTGTTATGTAACATGTTTTTTTTACATTTATTAACAATGGTTTATCATTTGTAAAAAAATGTTTGTTGGTCGAAGTAATTAGACAAATTACATGTACAATGCGGCTCAGCTAATGAAATTCCCGCCCAACAAAACGACCGTCGGCACGGATTAATTTCGTAAGTCGGGGTACCACTGTATTTGGAAGCCTTCAATTTTTTATATTTTTTGGTGTTTTTGAGCCTAAGTAAAATACTTGGGTTTTTTAAAATACTTTAAAAAGCAGATACTTTTACTCAAGTCTTCTTGGTGACTTGTAACTTGTAGTGGAGTATTTTTTTTTACAGTTTATACAATATAAAAAAAAAAAGGTAACACCTCTGATGTTTTCACAAGACGTGTCTGCACTACATTACCCACAGTTCCCTGAGGAAACAAACGGTGGTGACAAAACAAACTAACGTTTGCAGTCTGAAGATAGTGGGAAGAACTTTTATTTTGAAGATACACAAAATAAGCGGTTTATTGCGGAAAGGCCAGATTCTCCAGTACAGTTTGTGTACCGTTGTGTTATAGTTATACTTTTCATTGACGTTTGAGTGTGTTAGGAGCATATTTTCAACCTGTTTGTGATTGTTTCCTCACAGGCGGCGAATGTTTGCGGCTGCAGCAGATTCTCGACATGTGGAGGGAGCGCAACGCCAGCTTCTCCTCCCGCCTCATAGTGGTTCTGGATACAGAGAATTGTGCAGCGTGGGTGAAGGCCGTGCGGAAGGTGGAAGGTATGTACGTGGCGGTTCAGGGGGCCAAGATCAGCCCCATACGTGATGCTGAGCGGCAGGAAGCCCCCCGTCTGGGAGACTTCACCTTTGAGTGGGTGAAGTACAACTGTGATCCCGACAGTGGCGTTCAGTGGTCGGAAAGGGGTCGCGCCATCAGCGCCATATACAGCGTCTCCAAACCCTGGAGCGACTACTCCTTACACCTGCCCACTGGGAGCGATGTGGCCAAGCACTGGAAAACACACTTCCCCAAAGCCACTTACCCACTGGTCGCTGTGGCGAACTGGTGTTGCGGACTCAACCTCTTGTGGCTGTGCGGCGTGTGTCTGCGTTGCGTCCGGAGATTAAAACTTTCCTGGTTCCCGCCCAACGTGTTGGACACGGGCCAGGGGATTAAATTAGTCCGATCTTAGGTGACACTGTTCACTCTTCCGTGTAAATTTTGGGTTTTTTTTTTTAAGTGCTCTAACTTTATCTTTAAACGCCTTTTGCGAGTTGTTCTGATATTTGTTCCGAATGTCTCGCTCAGTCTGAGGCCTTACTGCAAGACATTGGAGCTTCATGGGAAAATGATAGTATGTTCATGTTTTTGAAATGTTTTTAAAGTTGTAACCTTGCAGGTAAGTGGATCTCAGTTCTCAGGCCTCCGCATACACACACACACACACACACACACACACGCTCAGAATTCAGTTTGAGTGTCAAGTGCCTTATGTTATTCTTTTGTCGTTATTGTATTTGATTAAAAAGTTAATTACTGAGAGTCTCGGGACAAATAATATTTAAATGTTTTACTTAAGGGACCATATGTAAATTCTACAAATTTTATAGCCTATATAATCACATGATCTGTATTGTTATAACATGTGTTTGTTTATATATCTGTTGTGATGATCTGCCTTTGCTAAGCGCTTCATCAACAGTGCAGTGTGTTTAATAAAGACTTGGTTCGGTTCTCCAATAACTGTCTCCGATCCCTCAGCAGTTTGTAGATATTTCTCTCTCAGAAAGACGTGTCTTTCACTCATATTCCAACTGAACACAAATCTCCCCGGCAACGTTTTCGAGACGCTTCATGCATGTTATTACTCCGACTCAGCAGGTGGGAGAAACTACCTTGCATTCCTTTTCCTTTCTTCCTGCTTTGACTCCTGAAGGTGTGAAGAACTTTAGTGTCAGTTTTCCGACATCCCCTGAAGATCTCGGATCCCACCGCTCATAAATATTACTCGTGTTTATGCTACAAGCCGAAGCTCTTGACGGTTGTTCACCGAGCCGCGGATACACCAGTTGTTTGAGCGATTCAGTTACTAGTGTATTGGTCTAAATTAAATGAAAGTGCTGGACTTCAGTGAAGGTTCAACTTATTATTGAATAGGTTTTAGAAATGTTTGTTAAATTGGATTTGTCCTCCATGGAGATTTCTAAATATGTAGCAAACATTTCAGTTTTTGTGCGTAATTTAAAAGCAGAACAGACACAGTTAAACCGCTTTGATTTAATGCAGCGATGCAGCCAAACAACCTTGCTGGGATAATGCTGGATAATTGTCTGACCTGTCATAAGCCAGGTTGCTCTGGAGACAGAAGCGTTTCTAAATGGAGACTTCCTGCAAATGCGTCGGATGGGATCGAGTCGTTTGATTGGCTTGATCTCGTGGATGAGGGAGACATCACTGCTCTCTTTATTGAATCACTGATTGCATGTTTTCATTAAAGTTGAAAGCCAATAACGTGCAATCTGGACCTTGGTTGGGTCTAAATTAAGCCTTTTGCGAGATGGCAGGCAGCTTTAATGAACCTTTACGACGGACTAGCAGTTATTAGGTTTCTCCTGTCCAAATGTTTGCCATTTCAAAGATTGTTTCAAGGAAATTAGTTGTTTTATTTGTTTAAGTATCATTTGTAATAGCGTCTATCTACAGTATTGAAACCAGTTTCCACCACAAAATTGCAATAAGGAACTTTTTTTTTTAACTACTTTTTCTCAAAGTAGAAATTTGAGAATTGTGAAATAAGAAGTCACAAATGTCAAGGCAGTATATTTATACGTTTCTGTTGTGGATTGGTGTGCGTCATATGCGTGCAAAAAATGCATGCAAAACACTTTTGTACTTTAGTGCTACACAAGGTAACACAAGGGTTGTGTTACTGCATTTGAGTGAAGTATCAATATCTTTATCACATTATTCTGTCATTAGTTTGATCTTGTTTATTTTTTAGCAATTCACTTTTGTTTCCTTTACAACTTTATGAATAAATATAGCTACGAGCAACAGTTGTGGGGTTCAAGCCGGTCATACTGTCACAATGCTTATAATTACATTGTAAAATACTATTTATCATTTCAAATATAAATTTTCCTCATAGCACACGCTGAGATACATTGAGTTTAAAATCATTTGATGTCAATTTAAATAAAATCTTAGTATTTTATAGCTTCTAGCTTTTGCTTTAATTAGCATATCTCTTTCGAGCGTTTTAAAAGTTATCAGTAGCACTAGTCTTTGATGAGCTTTAGCTAAATAGTGCAACTTGGAAGCTTCATTTAGCTTGATCTGCTTTTGAATTTAAAATCTGTTAAATCTCTGTGAGGGGGGGGTGGCGGTTTGGCCTTTGCACAGTCATTGATATTGGCTGAATGGAATGATTTATTTTTTATAATTAAGCAGTTTTTAGGCTTTCTACATTACTCCCTGTATTAAAATTTTGTCCAAATCTATCAAAAATTGTGCGTTTTTGAGTGGCTGTTAGCATTAACAGTTAGCATTAACACGTTTGTCCAAATCTATCAAAAATTGTGCGTTTTTGAGTGGCTGTTAGCATTAAATGCTAGCAAAATTTAATAAATAAAAAAAATTTAAACAATCAGCTTTACTTTGGTTAACATAAATGTAATACATTTTTATTCACTTTACATGTTCAATTACAAAACTTTGGTGATTCTGTGTTGTCAACGTGACTGGGTAATTCGCCAATATGGTCGAGTTGCATGTTAGCATAGCAGCATGCTAACACGTGATGCTCAATGTGAGTTTAGTACTCGATGTGAGTTTCTACACCAAGAAAACACATTATAGGGATCAATAATGAGCAGAGGTGTAGAGTACCTGAAAACCATACTTGAGTAAAAGTACGGACACCTTACTGTAAAATGACTCTTTTACAAGCTACAAGTCACCAATTCACAAGAAAACTTGAGTGAAGTTAAGTATTCAAGTTGTAGTTCAAGTATTCAAAAGAACTTACTTTAAACTAAGTATTTGACTTGTACTGAATTTAGGCTCAAAAAACACGAAGAATTGTTAAAAGCAAGAAACGCTTTATGTGTGAGGATCTATTTCCTAATATAGAAAATAAATTTAACACTTCAATATTTCAAAAGAAAAGATTTACAAAAAAAGAACAAAAAGGAAGTCTTAGTCCAACTCAATGCAAAAAAGTGCAACCTCTAATTCATGTTGACGTCATTTGTCTCATAAATAGCATCCAGTACCTTCAGCACCCTGCAGATGGCGATATCGCCTCGTCCACCCAAAAAATGAACCGCAGTAAAAAATTCTGACTTCATCACAATGTAGCGAATAGCGAACAAGGGTACATTTAATTGTTGTCAAGTAAAGAGTACATGTAATCAAAAATGTAGTAAGTAGAGAGTAAAAGTTGCTTATATTACAAATAGCCAAAAATACGTAAAGTAACAAAGTCTGTTTACTCAAGTACTTTACACCACTAATAAACAGTTCCCTACTAAAGGAGCCGAATTGTGCCGTCTCGTCTATGACATGGAATTCTGTCATCGTTTCTGGGATGATTTAGTCATCTGGGCCAGCAAGCCAAGCAATGCACCAATTTCTGTATGTCTTGAATTGTGCGGTCTGAGGCTATTCCCACGTAGTTGCTTTCTGTCTGACCTGGTCATAATATTTATGCCCCAGTTGAAATTGCTTTCCGTTTCTCCTCTGGTGGGTCTCTAAAATGAGCCGTCCAGCGGGGATCCCGACCGGCCTCAAAAAGTGCCAGAGCCGCATTCGGCTGTGATATTATACAATTGATTTATATGTTCAGAAACATTGCACTCCGCCTAATAGCGGCTCAGGACAGGATGACGGACGGCGCCCTGAACGCACTGGCATTGGTGCATTTCGTCCCGTTAAAAGCGTTAAATTTATAGCAGCTCGGTCGTGATAAATTAAACCCACAAATTCTGCGTCCAAAGCTTTTCACTCTAATCAACAGTGTTGTAACACTGCCAGATTTGTCATGGTGCGGTGAAGCCCTTTCTTCATTTATTGAGGGAATAATGAACACTTTCGTGCTTTTTCATCCTGGATCGTGATGGTTTATTTGTGGCAGTTAAGAGATAAAGTGTTTTATCGTGCAGAAGAGACCGCGGACGCTTTCTCCAGCCGCTCTCCTGTCAGATTTTCTAGACCCGATTTGATTGCTAAACTTAAATATTATTCCGTTGCATATTTGCATACATTGTTATTCTTGAAGTTGATTTATTTCTCGTTTTAAAAATGTTTCAATATTTTTTTTTACTATAATATTCTGTATAATTTGATATATCAAATAGTTTGAAAAATATTGTGGGTGGTCCATATGTTGCACACTGCATTCATTTTCTGAGTGAGTATGTGTATGTGTGCGTGTGTGTGTGTGTGTGTATGCAGTAAGGCCAATATGAGTTTGATTATCCTGTGATTTTGTAAGTTCTCTTACTTAATAATCATGCAGGGTTCTAGATTTTCAGCATCGGAAATGAGATTGAATCCAAAATGTCTGCTATTTGTGTCAAGGAAATATGTTTACTGTAAAACGTAAACCTCTCATGTTGCATTAGTATTTTGTGAAAACAATGAACTGAATTTCATTATTATTATTAATCTTATTGCTATAATTATTACATGCGATTTCAACCCGGAATGTGCAGATCTGATGTAGGGCAACAGTGTCATTAGTAAATTCCAATTATGAAGCTTTACAAATGCGTTGACTCTTTAAACACTTGTGGTTTCTCAAGTCTAAAGTAAGATTTTGAAAATGAACGTTTTTTCTCATGAGTGGGACACAAGCATTGTTAGTTTGTAGTTTGAAGATGATTGTAACCTACAGACATCCAGTTTTCTTAATCAATGCTAAGATTTGTCTAATCCAATTAGCTGCAACAATTCCCTGTCCATGCATGTGATTGGACGAGCCCTCAGCGTATTAGTGACTGATTGATCCTTGAGGGTTTATGCAGTCGTGGAAAAGTCTTTCACCTACTAAATGGCAAAAATCTGCTCTAATCACGTAAAAGTTATGGAAAGGGTTTTTTTTTGGCAGAATTTGAAGTGCCAGGATTCAGTCAGCAAGGACTAATGTGTCTTGAGCCCTGACTGTGCATTTATAAAGCTGAACGGTGGAGCCGTGGAAGTGCACACAAGTACTTTGCGAGAGAAACTAAATTATTTTAATTAAAAAAGGCTACCAGCACGTACCAGCTGTTGTGTGCTGGTAAATCTAATGAGGTTTTTCCTCGGCTGCCAGGCAACTGACGGAGACGCAGATTTACATGCAGATCAAATTGATCATTTCTATGACGCGGCACCGGATCTGTTTTGAACATGTTTGAGCTTTTGGATGCCGTGTTGTGTATTCCAGAGCCCTTTATTGCCACCCTGGCAATTTCCACCATTATTATACCCACCCTGAAGGAAAACTTAAAAAGTTTTTTTTTCTATTCCACATGAAAGTTTTATTAAAAAAAAAATAATAATTTTTTTAATTTAATTTCATGTTTACATTATTTTAAATGTAGCATCAGTGATACAAAGTGCATTAGAGGTAAGGGTTATGTCTCAGAGTTGATTCAAACTTTTATTTAAAAAATGTATAGTTTGTGATTTAGGGGGGTTTCGACCCAGGACGTTTGGCCCTCGGGGCTTTGGACCCGGACGATTGATCCTTAGGACTATTGGACACTAGGATGGTTAGACCCGTGACGATTAGACCCGAGTTTCAAAATTTGACAAGCTCATGAGTAAATTTGAAACAGAAAAAATGTGTTAATATATCTCTTGTTTCTCTGTTCTTTAGCATGCTTTGTGTATTTCACCATACGCTTATGGGATAAACAAGTATCGGCAATTTGGAAAGCTGTTTAAGCAAAGCGGCTGCACGCCCTGCATGAACTGAAGCCGCGGGCGATCAGGACCGATTCCGTGCGATCCCGTGGATGAAAATCGTCGCGAAAACGAACTTCGGTCCGAATGGGTTTTTACTCACGCCTGTCAAATTTCTAGCTCGCACGGGCATGAAGATATGAATTTTAATACGCCGCGGCGCGCCGTCAATCCACCGTTATAAGTGCTTCTTTGCGGGACAAAGGCGCTCGAATCGGGGCAAAGTTATGCTTCTTCGCTGGAGTAAATGCAAAGGAGCCGCCTCCCAAATGTCTAGCTCACACGGCCGAAGATATGATTCTTAATAAGCCGCATGACGAAACTCGGGTCTAACCATCCGAGTGTCCAATCGTCCTAAGGATCAATCGTCCGGGTCCAAAGCCCCGGGGGCCAAACGTCCTGGGTCGAAAAGTCTGGTCACCATAGTTTGTTACTTTCGGTTTTCTTTGTAATCGTTTCTGTCTGTCTTCGGTCCCCCTGTTATCAGTTTGTAATCATGTTCTGTATCTATATAGCACCAGGTCGTCACTTTGTTCATTGCATGTCATCTAGCCATCTTGAATCTTGCTTTGCCCGTGTTTTGAAAGTTGCTCTCGTCCTGATAGGCTCTGATAGTTATCTCGACCCATGCTTTCCTGGACGGCCTTTGCTTGACCCTTGCTGTACCTGATCTCCATGTACCGACCCCAGCCTGTCTGACCTTGCTTTTGGAATTGAACCCCATTTAACTCTGTTAACTTTTTAGTGATCACCTTGTCCATGCTGTGCACCTGGGTTGTTCATCTGTGCATTTTTGACAGCCTATGACTGGTTAAAATTTCAATCACAAAAATGTACCACGCCACAATCAAGCAACCCACCAGACAACCATTCTCATAGAAATGTGAGTAGAACCTTTACTGTTCTTTCCCCCGAGACTTCCAGAGCTAGTTTTTTCTATAAAAATATCAAAGAAAAAAAAAAGTTTTTTTTTTTCCAAGTTTGCAACAGCACCCCTAGTTGTCACTTCACTAGAAACACCATGTGGAAATTAATGGCTGCCACCTGGTGATCCAATTAAAACACTGGAGTGACTGTTGCTTGAACTGGACCTCTATACGCCTATGTAGATATTGCACCAAAAACCAGACATTTACAACTAGCATAGTTATTTACCACGTTAGCAATGTATTTAAGTTATTTTCATTGACAAAAATAGTACTTTTCTTTAAAAAATAAGGAAATTTCAAAGTGACCCCAAACATTAGAACGATAGTGTAAATGTGTAAATATACACACACACACATTATGTACATATTTATATTAAACTTTGACAATGTTAAACAACAAAATGAAATGATATAAAGTCTTTGAACTCAAACTATAAAAATATGTAAAAAGATTAGCATTTTATTTGTAGCAAAGTGTAGACACTAAATGTGATTTTGTCAAGTTATACATTCATTTCCAAAGCCGCTTTTCTGTTGCATGTATTTTAATTACTGTATTTTCCTAAGACTATAGACTATAAGCCGCTACTTTTTTCATAGGTTTTGATTGAAGGTGCGGCTATTCTGCGGATTTTTTTCCACCCCTAGGGCCGCTCTAAGCAGATATAATTTTTATAAGTTTTAATCAGCAAAGTTGCTGGTGTTAAAATACAGGTTAGGAAAGGATCTATTTAGTTACATACATGTACATTTACAATTCAAAATCGTGCTGTTCCTGTAGTAAATACAGTGAACGCTGGTTTATCGCGGTAGATAAGTTCTAAGACCGACCGCGATAGGTGAAAATCCGCATTTATGTATTTATTTAACACTTATTCAGACCTTTAAAACACTTTTGTCACGTAGTATTCTTTATTAAAGTAATGTTAACAAACATCTCAGTACAAAAATCACAGGAACAGATGTCAAGTAATAATGGCAAGTAAGTGCACAACATAAAAAAACGAAAGATTGTTAAGCAGTATGTACTAAAGATTTTAGATACATACAGTACAACGGAACGAATGTCAAGCAATAAAACAGTAAGTGTTTTATTGTTTTATGCACCAAGTAAAAAACAAAAAATTATCATGCTACCAGTACTATAAAATGTCATACATTCATTCATTTAACGAATGCAAGCAAAAAAAATAATAATTGCACCACGTAAAAACGAAAAATTGTTATGCTTTTAATAACGGAACGAAATATTCATATATAATATACAATGCTTCTCGCTAAACGCGGGCGGGTCTTTAGGGGTAACGGCTCAAGAATCGACATCAGCAGACCTCACGGTCCTGCACGAATATTTCGATATATTTCTTTTATAATTTATGCATACCTAATAAAAAAAAATCCGTGGCTTGCAAAACTCTCCAGGTTTCGAACTGAAACCCTTGTTCCCTGTCAGGTAATGTTGTCCCCATCCATAGTGTCAAGTGAACAACTGGAAAGGGAACTTTTTTTAATAGAGTGGATGCGGCTTGTATGCAGGTGCGGATTGTTTATCTTTTTTAAAGTTTGTATTCAAAAATAGAGCGGATGCGGCTTATATACAGGTGCGGCTTATAGTCCAGAAAATACGGTAGTTTGAATCCAGTGTGATGGAGATCGCATGCATGCATGAGGCAAATGATGACAGTTTCCAGACCGCCCAATAAAACAGAAATATAGGTTTCAGAATGGCCTTTTGTGTGGTCAGTTTAAGGCGCACCTGTGCAGTAATAGTGCCATCCAATGAGCATCTACTGTAGACATGGCAACACCTGTGACTCTTCAGCAAAGGAGAGATAGTCTTCATTATTACAGATTGATGGAAACAATATTTGAAATATATGATTTGGTTGTGTTTGTGAAAAATGTTTCAGAATTTGAGTTTGTCTCATAAAAAATGGCAACAAAAACTCATTTGAGTTCCACTTAAATCATTGAGTTGCTTTCATGTGGCAGTTGGACAGGTGTATCTGTCCACCTAATGGTGTCTAATTGTGTGTGTGTGTGTGTGTGTTTTGGGAATTATTATACATTTTTTTGCATGTACAATATATAAATATTAAACGTTAAATACAATACGAAGTTAAACAATACTTCACATTTTTATAAAGACAAATTGTGACATTTATGTCTTTTTAATTTTGCTCAGTTGTGTCATTTTTTTTCTTTTATTTATAAATGTGTCAGTTTCTTCCTGTGTTGTTTTTCTGGCTATTACAGAACAGTGCAGAGTGTTGAACAACAGAGCTCTCGACCTTCCCTGCAGTTTTGCTCCATGCCTGAAATGGCTCCTTTGGGTGTCATTTCCTCTAACCACCCTCTTCCCCCACTCCAGCTCGCTGTCTTTCTGATACCAGTGCTCAATGGACTCATTGAGTCAATTACACGAGCGCGGCCGCAGTCAGAGTGCTTTGTGATGCAGCTAAGTGAGTGCGGCTCTTTGGCCTAAAACATTTCCTGGGACGTCCAATCGCCTCCTCCGGCTCTCGTTGAAACCACTCAGCCTGGCCATTACAGCCACAGTGCGTGAAGCCGCGCACTACGGACCTATAGAGCAGATGCCGCCGCGCTTGAGACCCTCTGGCTGAGGGCCAGACGCATGAAAGATGCAGCAAAACTAGTTAAGATGACTTCATCAATTTGTCGGGTGACCTTTAGCGCAGATTGTTATCCGCGGACTGTGTTCTCCGGGCGCTGGGACAGTCTGATGCACTGGAATGATTCATTTTTGGGAGCGGGCCGATGGCGCACAGACACCAAGGTTAAGTGTCCGTGCGCGGGAAAGGTGGGCCGCACGTCCAGCGGGGGGGTCACTCGCCATCAGGTGGCCAACGTAGATCGGCCGCGCATCGCTGAGAAGTGCAAGCCAAGGCGATCGATGGGTTTCGCTCACTTGGGGGGACGAGGACTCTGTTGCACTTCGCTGACTGCCGTGTTTATTAGATGAGATGGTATTGATGATGAAATGAATAGCCAGTGCATCGATGAAGAAGATAGAAAACGCTGGAATTAAAAGCATGTGTCGTTGCACGGATGCTGAAACGAGATCTGGAATTTTCTACATGTTGTCTTGTTGTTGAGATAATCTTTCTAGCTGCGTGTTTAAAATACTGTCAATCCATTATGGCAAATATTAAATACTATGGAAATGTTTATTCATGTGAAAATGTAAAAGCAACGAGTAGATGTAACAGATGAGT
Organism: Paedocypris micromegethes; assembly: GCA_028031935.1. NCBI lineage: Eukaryota > Metazoa > Chordata > Actinopteri > Cypriniformes > Paedocypris > Paedocypris micromegethes. The sequence continues at coordinate 7,838,709 of CM051496.1, forward strand.
CAAATACTAGTCAAGAAGAACAAGCACAGCATAATGAAAAAGTTGTGCATAAAGACGAATATGCAAAACTAGTGTAAATCACATTTCTGTGATAAACATGTAATTCCAGGATGAATCGATGATGTGTAAAGTAAAGCAGTAACATTCAAAGTTAATAATTTGTGGTGCAACTTTAATGTCAAATTCTGATCAGCGTGTGTGTATATATTATATACAAATCTATAAACACACATCACATATAAGTATGTACATATATATTTGTATAACGTGGAATTACGCGAATATAAGCACCCACTTTTTTTTCGAATGTCCGAAACTTGCGGGGTGCTTATTTTTTTGGGGTGCCAATTTCAAATATGCACGTAAATATACTCACCCATTTTTCCGTATTTTAAGTCAGGAGCAATCACAAATTAAAAGAAAACACGCTGTCTTTATGCAGCGGCATGCATGTGCATCTATATAATGTTAAACAATGACTTTTATTGGCTCAATAACAGAAATAAAGAAACATTAGACACGCCGCAACACTTAACTGGGACAAAATAACACTGGAAGAAGTAAGATTAAAGTAAATACAGTATTATTACAACAAACAGAAACTACAAACCACGACCGGTGGTCTGAGCTTAGCTCAGCGCTAGCAAACGGGTAACAAATGTGTAAAGAGTCAAAACAGAAAGTGTCAAAACAGTCGAAAATAAAGAACACGGGCAAGAAGTAAAAAAATCCAAGGAACAATGCTCTGTCTTCTAAACAGAGGATAATAATCCTTCGCTTCGATTCTCTTCACAGTGTCGGATAAACAGCAGTTTATTTCCTCCCGCAGTTGCTTTGCGCATGTTATCATTCAAATAAAACAATTTCAAAATGTAAGTCACAACATACAATTTATGATAAACATACAAGTTGTGTTTGTTAAATGAAGAAAACTATTTGTATGTTTTGGAGAATATTAACGAAATTGAACCAGAAATGTAAAAAACTACTTTTTATTTTCTGTTATTTAATTTTTTTACTTTTTATTTAGTGCATCAGGGGTGATTATATTCAGGGTGCTTACTCTGCGTAAATATGGTATATATTGTACATACTTATTTTATACTTAACATATTTTATATTACTGTTTGTTGTGTGTGTGAGAAAAATTTGAATAGGTTTTTCCTTCTGAATTAAAAGGAAAAAAAAAAAGGCTTCAGCTTTATTGCAGTTACCAAACATTACTCTGTGTGTGTGTGTGTGTGTCTGTACATATGCATGCAATGTACATGCAATATTTCTGATTGTAAAGAAATAGTAACTAAACTAAACCTGGAGCGTTTTAGGCCGAGCATCAGAGCTCCGATCTGCATGAGCCGTGCGAATATGAACGCCTGCGCAAACAGTGACTTCTAATTCAGCAGGGCTCGTGATGGATCATCAGTCACGGGTCATAAACATGTTCTTTACGAGGCTGTAAACATCATGTCTGCGTGTGTGCACCTCTTGTGCTCTTCAGGAACATGAATGATCAACTCTTTGATTCCGTTTGCTGATTCAGTCCACCCACTCCACGCCATTTACAGGCTTTACTCTCCCTGAGACGTTCATTGTTTCATTCATTCCCCAAGTCTGCGGCTCTTGAAGCGATTGACGCGTGTGAGCGTTTTTCTTTGCGATCCGCAGCGTTACGGCATTAAAACCTCCCCTGATGATGTTTTGTGCCGGACCTGACCTGGATTTAGGATTACATTAACCACTTATAGCTCTCAAAATGGCACGTTCCCTCATCTTCTGCGCTCGGTGAGCAACATCCACAGTCGCGATACATTATCCAGCAATAATGGCTTCTTGGGACTATCGATTGGCCTGCTTGTCCATTCCCTCGCCGTATTGTGTTCCAAATCATACTGTTTATTCACGCTTGATATAGATGAGGCTTCTCGCTGTGTGAGCTATCGAGAAACTCTTCATAACGTCCCTGTTGAATTTCAATCATCGCCTTCGTCTGAAAAGCTCGCACTTGAGGTATTTATTGTCCTGCGGGAGCACGATGAGTTACACCCTTGAACTGTCCTGTTGTTCCTGCTCGCTTCATCTCTAAATTACCCCCCAAAGTCCCACCAGCTATAGCGTTAAATCACCCGCTTGAAAAAATGATTATGCAGGTTTTAAAGGGCGAGATGGATCGGGCGGTGAATTAAAAGATGCAGGTCTAAGCCAATCAGAAGCCCTCCATCACGGGCCATCTGATAACTGCTTTGTGACTTGGAGGTCAAAGGTTAACGGCAAAAAAAAAGCTTCATTGAACTGACCTGCACACTGAAGTTAATGAATATTGGGATTTGTGTTAACAGAGTCGAGATGAAATACGACTCAATGATTCAATTCAATACCGTGGCACGCGAAACCTTTTTCATCGTATTGACAATACACTATGGAGACGATTGGGTTCAGTGTGTTTATGAATATAATAATGCGTCTATTTACCAGAGATTCAGCAATTATTGGTCTTTTCATTTTGTCGGTTTAGTGCTGATTTGGGGAAGAACCTTTTATTGTCATTGCTAATAGTTGCCGTATTAAATTGGGGGAAGCAACGATCCTTAAAAGTGATGGCTCTTATAGGCTTTTCTCAACCTTTACTTCTCTTAGTACTTCATAATTATTCCAAAATTACCTTAAGTCAAGTTTTGTTGTCCTCGCTTCACCTTAACTTGACAAGTTGTGGCCCAGCGATGGGGAGCCTGCCACCTTTTACAGTCCTGCTCCATGGCTTCCCCTGGAGGCCGAGGAGGGAAGCGGCGTGCACTGGCAGATTGTTATCCTTCACGACAGGTGGAGCTAATCACCAAGCATCTTAAACGGAGGCTAGGAGGAATTGGCACTAATCTGATTCAATAGAATAGCTCTCTGCCGGTCAAACTCGGTCAAGAAGTCTGTATGGCTCATGTGTTTTTCGAAAACCTTCTTCTTCTGGATATTCTGAGTTAGTACATGAATAAAACCTTGTGTTCGCGCCCCGACACCGTGGCCTAATGCTTCCCACTGCTCCGGGTTTGTGCGTGTGTAGCTTCGCTGGATGGTTAAATCCGAGGCACAATTTTGGAAGGGTCCCTAGATGCCGAATTGACAAACTCACTCACTTCAGCCTTCACAAAACCTGCAGGTCAACAGCGTATAACAATTTTTATGGTGCATACGGTAAAAGTAACCAATCCCAGAATCTGTTTATGGAGAATGGCGTTAATGGAATATCTTGTGTTTAAAAAAATGATCTACTTCTTCTGAAGCAAGATTTGTGTGGTAATGATGTTAAAACATGATTTATGGAGGCTGATTGAATTTAAGAGGATTTGATTGGTATTGTTCGCTCGTGGTTCTGTTTTAAACATCTGGAATGCGTGCGGGTGTTTGGCAATGCAGGAGATGTTTCTCCTCGTCCTTATTTCCATAATGAGATTATGCGTTCTGATTTATGTTCGACTCACAACGCCACATCTATAGGGGAAGCGACTGCAGAGAAATGAGATGCGCATTGTTCTTCTATCATTCCCGGTCATTCCCAGATCCCGAGAGGTGGGAAGTTGCTGTGAAATGGAAGGTTTCATAACAATTTCACAGTTTCTGGGATGGATCCATCTATTTGATATACCACATATTAATATTAATTCATGCAAAGGCATTGGAAGCGGTGTGTTTTAGTGGTAATTTTATTTATTATACGGCTGGCATTTTCTTTCAAAATAGTTTTTAATCACAAGCTTTTTATCGTTCCATTGAAAAAAAGAATTACAACTTTTTATGTTTGACATCAAATGAAAAGTGTACTTTTTTGAGGTTTGTTATTTGCTTTAATAAGTTTTTTTTTTTTACAATTACATTTAATCTACATGTACTTATAAGTACTGTATGTATAAATATGTACTTATGATTAGTTGTATTCCTTAATATTAATTTAGTAATTTATATTCATTTTGTATCATATGTATCAGTATGTTCTAAGTGTGTCTGCAAAGGGTTTGTCATTATAAAATTAGCCATTGGTTCCAAAACTTGTGGCTTAATATATTATACATTTTCATATAGAGTTCATAACTGGACTGATTTTTTTTTTTTTTTTTTTTAACCTGAAAGCTGAAATTATACTTCCTGGTGCTATTCCCAGAAGCCATTAGAAGGTAATGAGGTTCCCGTCAATGCTATTTTGCGAGAAAGATGTTTAAATAAAGCAATATCCAAAAAAAAAGGTCCTGATGCTCGAATACATCCTGAGTGGAGATGAGAATGGAAAAAAATGGCAGAAGAAAAGTGATTTGCGTTTCCTGAAAGCTAAATGAGACGTTCCGCATAGGTGAGGCCGATTCCACGCACGCAGAGTTCGGTCGAAATGTGATTACCGTTTTTTTATGTTTGCGTGGCAGCCCTTTGCATTATCTATTAGATTTCATTCTGTTGCTTGTCCGTCATCTGTGTTTTTTCGACACGGCTGTTGTTTCGCGCAGATGCGACTTCTGCTTGTGGTGTAAATATCACATCTCGTCTCTGTAGCAATTCTGTGGATTAAATAATCAAGTTGAAAAGGTTGTTTGAGGAGAGTGAGTAGGTGAGTGAGTGAGAGAGAGAGAGAGAGAGAGAGTGACAGAGAGAGAAGGAGTTAGAGAGACAGAGAGAGAGGAGGAGTTTTATACGTCTCTTATTAATATATATATATATACAGAGAGAGAGAGAAAGAGAAAGAGGAGTTATAAAGACAGGCACACAGATAAAGATCTATGTCTTTATGTCTGTCTGTCTATCCATCATCACAGCATTATGCCCATCCAACGGCTCTTCCCATCATTCTCTCTTCTTCTTTCCTTTTTTCTATCTATCAAGACTATTGCTTTACGCATATCTTTAATCTGTCACTCCATCATGGTTCTCTCTTTTCCCCCCTCCTACTTTCTATCGGTCTGTCTGGCGCTGCATCATACCCATCCTTCTATAATGTAATAAATATGAGTAATAATATGAGTATTTGTAGGGCGCTTTTCACAGTTTTAACTGTCTCAAAGCGCACGTGTAAATATGTAAGGGAAGTGTTGCTTTTTATTCATTTGATCGTCTGGATTGTTGGTGTTAAGTAAAAGGCTGCGGTTATGAAAAAGACAATGACAAAGACCAGTGAGCAAGCACGTATGCAACAGTGGCCAGGTAAAAAAACCTCTTTAACGAGGAAAAGCCCTGGGGAGAACCCGGCTCACTGGTGCCAGTCTCCTCCGGCATTCTAACACTACAAAATCAATGCGTTGGTTGTTTTTATGATGATTCCGGAAAGATGTTTCCCTCCCCAGTGGGGAAAGAGGCGGCTCCACTTCTCCACCTCTACAGGGGTCCAGGAGGCACCACAGAAAAGATGATCCCGAAGCTCCTAGGAGATTCCGGTCGTACGACACTTGGCGCTCAGGAGTGGAGGGGAGGAGAGAGAAAAAAACAAAGCAATTAGAAAAACTTCAAGTACCATATTTAAGATTTTGACAATTTTCTGAAGGTGCAGGTGTAATTCGGTTCCGAGCACTAACTAGGCAGCCTTTCTATACAATATATTAATATTTTCTGTAAGTTATTATAACAGGTCAATATATGCTTCGTTGAAGAGACGCGTCTTCAGTCTAGACTTAAATTGACTCACTGATTCTGAGTCTCGATTTGGACTAGGCAGAGCATTCCATAGTTTGGGTGCTAATTATGCTAAGGATCTTCCTCCCTGGTAGATTTTAGAGATTCGCGGTATTATAAGCTGGCCGGAGTTTTGAGAGCGCAGCAGTCGTGTAGGCTCGTAGTAATTGATGAGCTCACTGAGATATAGAGGAGCTAAACTGTTTAGTGCTTTTTTAGTACTACCGTTTAATGTACCCTTTTTGTTCCATACATCTATCTTTAACATGCATTTCTTTTTCATCTATCCATCCATCTCATTCATCTTAACCCATTTTTACCATGTCTTCGTCCTTTGCTCTTTCCATCCATTCACCTTTCCATACTTTTCATTTTCTCCCCATCTCCCTCAATCTATCCATTTCTCTTTTTGTCATCACTCCCACCATCCCCCTTTCTTCTTTATCCTATTCTTCAGAATTCTTTGTATCTTACATATATTTTTGCAATGCTCAAGTTTATCTATTAATCCATCACCCCATTCCATTTTCATTTTGTTAATTGTCTATCAATACATATCCATCCATCCATCCATTCACCAATCCCTTCATCTGTATTTCTAATCTCCCATTCTACCCTTCCATACACATACAGAACATTTTTTCATCCATCCATATTGTTTTCTCCAAACAAAAAATGTATTTAAAAGCATTATTTAAAACTTGTTTCACTTTTTGCCAATTTCTTTTTTCCACTCTGCTTCCCGAAACCCAAAAAAATCACGAGCGACTAATAAATAAGGCCGTCTTATTTACCGCAGCCATAAAAGTCTGACAACAGGATATGTTTGCGCCCATATAGCGCATAATAAAAGTGCGGGGAGATGCATGAAATCATGACTGGCAGTAATTGCGGGCTTTGTAATGGCGCTTTTCCACTGCATGGAATGTAACGGTGTGGTACGGCTCACTTAAGGAACGGCATTGTTCTGTTTGCTTTTCCACTGCGGTTCTGTACCTCTCAAAGTGGGCGGGATTATGGGCGGGATTGTCGTTGAGGTAGCGTCATCAACACTGCTGTTGTCGTTGAGGTAGCGTCAACAACACTTGTAATGTTTCATGTCCAGTGCTTTGTCAAAAAAAATTTTAATTCACACTCGTCTCATTCATGTTTTTATAAAATACACTTTATTTTTTGAGTATTTATAACGAAAGAGTTGAGCGACTTCCTGGAAAACTTTTTCGTACCGTGTTGTCCCATCAAGCTCTCCGGCTGACCAAGCTGCTGCCATAATAATAACTGCTGTTGTTACTTTTTTTACTAAAAACTCCTGCGAATCAACAATAGTTGTGGTGGCTATTGCTGCTGCTACTGATTTAAACAAAGCGCGACTAGTGACGATTCTCTCGGACCAATCACTGCTCAGCAGTACACACACGTCATGTTTTAGTACCGGTACGGTGCGCTTGGAACCTCGGCCGAAGTGGTACTAAAAAAGTACCTGGTACTAGGTACGTTACGCAGTCGAAAAGCCCCCAAAAGCGATCCGTACCGAACTGAACCGTACCGTTCCATGCAGTGGAAAAGCGCCATAAGAGGGGCCGACGTGGTCCGAGAGCCCACAGAAATGGCTTATCTGACATATTCGAATATTTCAAAAGGAGACGTGTAGAAAATGCTGGAGGAAAGTTCACTTGTGAAATTCAAACTCATTCCCCGCCTCAAACCCACCAACTCTAAAATTTTTACGCCCCTGTGAAACAGCATCTAGTCACTGAGACGACGCCTCTAGTCACTGAGAATGATGCCACTTTTGCCTCAACTATCGCTTTTGGAAATGTAAGGCAACCTTCAAAGGAATCGATTGACGTCGGCTGCGGAATTAATTTGTATGGATTTTTCTGCAACTTGTTGACTAAGATGTGCACTCGAGCCAGGTTGCCTGCTGATTTAATGCAACTAGTTGGGAATCTTCTTGGTTTGAGGGAACCAATCAGCTCACATTCTCCTTCAGAGCCCTGGCAACAACCCCAGCGCCGGGGCGAACGCTTTAATCATCTCACTGAGCAGCCAATAGTGGCAACACGCGTCTGCATGGCGCACGCCAGAGCGGAGATCTCAGAAGCCAGCTGGGTGTCGTGCCGCTCACCCATGACTGCTCTTATTCACCGGACCCACCGCAGCATCATCATGACACACATTCATTCACAGTCGCCGCCGAGGTCTTCATTGCCTACTGATGCTAGTATTTTTGCATTTTTATTTACAGGCCTTACTATAGTGTTTTAATTATATCTTTGCAAGAGTAGTTCAGATGGATATTAAAGAAACGAGTGGAAAGGATTTCGAGAAAGATGGATGAAAGAGCGAGAGAAATGGAGACAGACGGATGCTGAAAGTGATCAAATGATTTAAGAAAAAAAAAAACAAGGACTGAGAAAATATGGAAAGACTGGCATGTATAAAGAGAAGGAGTCTGTCAAAAAAAGGATATGGATGAAGAGTGAGGGATTTAAATAAGGACAGTGAAAGGGAGACAGACTATAAAGAGACAGACAGCTCAAGAAATAAGACGGGGAGATTTAGGTCGGATACGATTTTTTTTTTTAAGACACTCCAAACGCAACAGTGCATAATGAATCTTGAGTGGTTCAGCGTCAATTTGCATTTAACTTGAATATTTATTTTCCATGGACTATACAAAAAATATGTGGGGATTCCCGTCAGTTTACAAATAGATGCTGTCAACCAGTCAATGCTGCCAAACTGTCAGAAACTAATAGCCACTTTTTTTCCGTGTTAGAGCCACGAAGAGCCACATCATACACATGGGCACACATAAACATCATTCAATTCCTTAGTCTTGTATGCACGTACGCACACACACAGACCTCTGCTCAGCCAGATCTAAAGGAAATAACCACACCAACATGATAATATTAGTTATTTTTCAACAGTTAACATTGTGTGCATATTTGACTCATGTCATGTGAAAGCTCCTGAAGAGCCGCATGAACTAGTTAAAGAGCCGTATGATGCTGAAGAGCCACGGGTTGGCCACCCCTGGTTTAGATAAAACTCTACAATGTTCAAAGAATCGACTATTAGGTATTTAGTGAAAAATAAAAACAACCAAATAAAACAAATATTATATATTCTTGTTGGGACCAGCTGAAAAGACATTGCAGAACAGTGGAGACAAAAAGATGAATATGAATATATATGAAAAAGGTGAATATTTGAACAACTCTGTATAAATGACGTAATAGTGTAAGTGTGAGTACAGCAGTGATCTAAGAACAAGGTTAGAATAAACCCTGAGACCCCTACAGTGCCCACCGCTTCTGCCAAAGTGTGCCAGTGAACAGGTGTCTTTCCCCCGGACCACCATTATGAGTCACTTGGCATCATTTGATAACAGTTGTCAGACACCGCGGGCATCCATCGGAACCCACTTTCACCGAGGACCGGTGGGTTTCTGGGCAAATCCGACTGTTCAGCAGGAAACAGGCCGATTACCATATAAGTGATTAAATATGATGCGTCACATGTTGGATGAGTCATCAAACATCTGTCTCTGGAAAACATCGCTCCAGCTCCCAGTACTCTTCACTTTCTAATACCAAATGTCTTAGTAATCGCTGGATATTCACGAGATATCTCATTAATATTGACGCAATTTTATCAATGTGATACGACAGCGATGTTTTCTAACAAATCTGAACCCAACTTATCGTGACCTCTTATTGTGGAATATTTCCTGAAGTCGTTGTATTTTAGTGATCAATGATAACTGCTCAATAGTTTTCTCCCTTTGTACAAAGCAGGACATTTTCGACAAGTAGCTGTTTATAGCACACGATGCTCTTTATTAAATAAAAGTAGGACTTTTATTACATGAACAGCATAAATATTTTGTATAAATATATAAAAAAGTGTCTGTCAATATGGCCACTAGGGGCCACTATGGAAATTGTGCTCTGCATTTAATTATCCAGTGAAGCTACACACACACACACACACACACACACACACACACACACACACACACACACACACACACACACAGTGAAGTGAACACACACAAGCACACACAAACAGTGACATATACAATACACTTGGAAAATATTTTGTCCAAAAAAATAGATCCTTTTAAAACCCGATCCAAACTGGTATGTTAAGTGAGGTGTTATAAGTGAGGTGTCACTAATATTAATTAGTAACATTAGTAGTAAATAATGCATTACGTCATCACTGTATAGCAATATCTTTGGTTCACGATTTTCTTTAAATATAAGTCAAATATTTTTTAGGAAACGACTATATTTTATTTTATAAATATATTTTATCCCAATATATCCATATTTCATATAGATATTGTGCTATACTGATTTGAGAGTTGGTATTTTTTCTTAAAATCATCTTCTTTAGTGTGCTTCAAACGATTCATCTATCTTTTCTCATGGCGTCCATTTTAACAATATTTTATTATTATAGATTTTTACCATGTATTTAACAACCATGTGTATCTTTAAATGTAGGATAATCTATCCACTGAGAATGAACAGTGCTGGTCCTGTGGGAATGTTTTGTTGAATGATGGATGATTAATGACGTAACCTCGTTGGAACGAATACGAGACAATACGTCATTAAGGTCATTCGCTGACACCTGCTGGATATATTTGGTACTGCATTTAGCCTTTCATTATTTAAGCGTACTGTACAAGTTAACGATTTAAAGGCTTAAATACACTATTTAAACCTAACCGGTATCTTTGCGTGCTAGAACAAATGTTGGTTATCTTTTTATTTTTTTTTGTAGTTTATTATAAATGTACAAAAACTATAGGTTATTATATGTGTAATATATAACATTAATGAAATATTTTGTATCTAGAGGAAATTGTGAAATTGTTTCCTTTCATCCAAACCTGCAGCTTTGTAATCCTACAAAACTACTTCAGATCCACTTTGATTTCAAAACACTCGATGTGTCTTGAGTGTGTAATTTAATAAACCACCAGGTCTAAATCTTGAGGACGGTAGTAAAAAGAAGTGGATAATAGTGCAGGAGATTTTCAGGAAACATCAGGCCTGAAATAATGAACGTCAGAAAGCACACAACACCATCAGCTGCCTCCTAGATGTAAAAGTAACCACACACACGCTTACACAATATCACTCACTTTACTCTGCACACACACTGTTGGATTATGCAGATATAACTGGTTATGCTGTCCTGGGTTATGCTGACATGCATTAGATTAGTCAGTGTGACTGGGAATTATTAGGCACAAATGAAGAATTTGGAAACAAAAGGTCAGTTTAATGACTCGCTGTTCAAACACATTCATTACGGGATTTGAAGGCAATTTTTGAGGAGACGTTTTGTGTGTGCGCTTGAGATTGCACAAGTCAACTAAATTGCGTTTACATGCTAATACTTTTGTTAATGTTAATATACATGTTATTAGACTTATGATTGCCTTTAACTATACAATTGGATAGTGATTGTTTCAAAAGTTCGGCTATAAAATAAAATTATAATGAATGCGAACAAAACAGTATCAGTGCACTTTTTTTGTGGAGACTGTTGCGGTATGGATTAATGGTTCACATTACAAAACCTTTTAAAATGTGTGTAATGTCAAACTAATTTAATAACTGAAAATGTGTTATATATGCATGTATGTGTGTATATATACATATACATACAAACACACACACACACACACACACACACATAAATATGCATATACGTATATACGATCTTAAACTGATCTTAAAGTTAAAAACCCAAGTCTTGGTTATCATTTGTAAAGCCAATGTCTGACCACATGTCTAGTGTGTGTGGCGATGCCATCACTGGTCAGCAGGTCTCTGGGAAGAGCACCTACAATTAAAAGCGGCGGTGCTGTGGTACAGAGTGTTCCCAGCATGACACCGTCTGTACAGACAGGAAAACACCTTTTCTCGCACAAATCATCACATGGGCTTCGGTTTCCATGGAAACTGAATGAAGCAAACAAGTGAAACAGTTCCAGGAAGCCCAGCGGAAAAAACAATCTACTTCCTTTGCGCATTAGCTCTAAACAACAGCAGAGACGCTTTTAGAATGAGGGGCGTTTAATTTAGGTTTCTTAATATACAGTCACTACAGTACAGCCCATGTTCACAACAACCATAAATAATGTGCAAGTCATTTACATTAAACAAACAGAACGCCGGACGGACAGTTAGCAAATCAACACCACTTGAATTCTAGAAGGAATTAGCAATTTTAAAGTTTTTAGCAAATAATTAAATAACTAAAGAAAGCAAACAACAGTACGTGTATGAAACGAAATAAAAACGATGACATCTAAAACTCCCCGACGTCCACCCTCTTGTCCCGAAACTTGTTCCTGGCCTTGGTCCGAGCTTTGAATGCTGCCGCGTTGTACAGATGCTAAAAGAAAAATAAAATGTAAAAACCTAAATCCTAAACACCCAAATTCGCACCTCAGCTCACCCTCTCGAGTCTGGAGCTCTTCATCTCCTTTAGCGCCTGCGAATCGATCAGCATCGGTGGTCCCAGCTCAAACACGTCCCTTATGAACTCGTTCGCCTGCGATTGGAACGATCGTTAAATTCGCAAGGTGGCTTTCCATTCGTCCGATAGTAAGAGGAAACGCTACCTGTAAGTGATAGTTCATCCCAGACCCAACAAACTCTCTGAAGGCGTCGTACGTCCTCTTCCTCACCCAGCTGCCGATGACCATTCGCTCGGTGCCAAAGCGAATCGTCTCGGCCTGAAAATCTCCCTCCTGTTCCAAACATGGAAGCACAAGTGAGCACCTGAACTCCATTACCCACGAGACACCTAGTCAGTTCCCATCTCACCTCCACGGCCTTGAGCACATCTCTGAAGACAGACCTCTGCTTCCTCTTGTCATTTTTCGCTCGGTGCTTGTTTCCGTCTGTGGCTAAAGCGTTCAGCTTCTCACAAAGCGGCTCCCAGTCATCGTGCTCAAACTCCTGAGGAAACGAGACGGGAGAGTCACAAACCTACTTCTAATAAACGTAGCTTCACGCTTGCTTACTGGATCCACGTCTCTACTGAGCTCATACAGCAACGCAATGGTCTCTCCTGCAGCGATCCTCATGTTCACATCGTCGTTCTCCAGCAGGCGTGGAAGTTTAGCCAGATGTCTGAAAGACAATCAAACATCAGAATCCCACTCAACAGATCCGAAGATCCTGAAGCCTACGTCTGGGCGATGGCTTGGATGTGGCTGGCGGGGCAGATGGTCAGCAGCAGGGCCCAGGACAGGAGAGCGTTGGTGTGGAGCTGGGTGGTTTGAGGGCTTGTCGTTGGTTTGCTTCCATCTTCCCTCACGTACGATCGGGTGAAGAGGTTTTCGAAGCACTCCATGGTGACAAACACATCCTAAATGCAAAAGACGTCAAAATACAATGAAGCTTAGTACAGGTTGTACAAAACCCTAAAAACGTTGCTCCAGCGCTTACCATGATATCATCTTCAGCTACCAGAGTGCACAGGCCGAGACTTGTTGCACACTGGAAAGAAGAATGAGAACATTGTTGCAATTTGCCAAAAAAAAAAAAAAAATTAGACTCACAGCTTGTCTGGCTTGAATGTTAGCGATTCCATCATTGAGAATGGTCTTAAATATGGGCTTGAGACTCTTGAAAACCTCTTCGCTCTCAATCCCAGAACCCAGCTGGATGCACAGAAGACAGGCCAGCGACGCTGCTGCGTTTTGCTCATCTCCTTTCCCTGAATTACACAAGAATGACCATTTACCTCTGAAGAGAAAGAAGACAAAAACACAAACTTGACGAACCTTTCTTCAAGCAGCGCTCAATGCTGTCTGTGACGGTCATTCGCCTCTCCGAAATAAACTCGTAAAGGATTTTGGTTGCCATTGCAGTCTTTAGTCCGTCCAGGGCACTTTGCCTGGTCTTGGCACTGGAAGGAAACCAAATTTGATTCAGACCCCAGCAGGAAACCCAGGAGATGTTTGTGAGCGAAATGTAGTGTTGCGTTAGACCTTTTATCCACCGTGCTGTCGATGTACTCCTTCAGTTTGTACTGGAAATCCTCCTGAGCCGTTTCCTCCGTCTCGCCTGCTAGTAAACATGAACCCAAAGTGAGTGGTTGAGTTATACTCAGTCAAATAACAACTAAAATACCCACAATCCTCTGCTGCACTGTTCCGTTCACTCAGGCTGCTGCAGTGACTCAGGGTTTCAATAGAAGCATCTTCATCACTGAACGGCTGGATGGACTGATGCCCCCCTGAAAAACAACGCAAACAAACGTCATGGTCAGTTAAATCTGACACAACCCCTGACTTCACAGTAACGCAAGTATAAAAAAATAAAAAAGACACTTGCTTCTATATAATGTGGCAGAGTAAGCCACATGTTATCAGATCAGAAATTCTCAGCTGAAAGGAACAAAAGGTCAGGACCTACCATGACATAATCCACGTGTAAACAGAACTTCTTGATGTAAACAAACACTTAAGATAAGAATCACGTGGCATTTGTGAACAGGTACAGCTGCGTTCCAGTTCACAATTTGTTCCAAGTCCGATAAACCAAAAGGATGAGAACATTTCACCGACAATGGTTACGGCAACAGTCCAGAGAAAGACAAAGCAGGATTTTCTGTTCTCGGTTTCCCTCCACGTCCTCTACTTTGTCCCACAACAGGCCTGTTACATAAGCCGGCGAGCCGTGTGACCGCATGGCCCTAAAAGACCCATCATAAGGACTACTTATTACTAAAAGTACCACGATCAGCCACCATTTCTGACAAGTCAATTCTTTTTTTTTTTTTCCCTAAAAAAAAACAATTAAAAAACAGCGCTAGAAAGGACATGCTTTGTAATTTATCCAGCGTGTGTGGAACAATAACTATTTCAGTATTTAAAAAAGCGTTAATACGGTAGTTTGGCATATGATTGTTGTCATTTAGTGTGCATAACAAATACAACTGCACTTACCATATAGCAATAAAAAAATGACCAATGTAAATTTGATTAAGCATACGTAAGTATAACGTCAAAATCTAGCACTTTTTACAAGAATGCCGTTTCGAGCTAAATTCACAACTCTGAAAAAATGTATTCGTGTATGACAAATACATTTAGATCATCTTGTTTACTGGAAGGAAAAAAAAACACTCCTGGTTGTTCGGCAAAGTAGACCGTGCGGCTGTGGGAGTTGTAGTTTTCTTTTCGATTTTCAACAGGCCACGGGCTACGAGAACACTACAAATCCTACAAAACATTTCGCGGCGGGCCACGAACCGGTTATGCCCAGCTTACCTCTGCCGCTCCTTTTCTTCGCGCGTGGCATCTTGCTCAAAGATAAGTTTCCCTCCTAGGATCAACCAATACACGACCAGTTTTTACTATAATGTCTTCTCGGTTGAGTGTTTTCCGATGGCACGGTGAAAAGTGAAGTGTTGAAAGCGAATCCGGTGTAAGACTGGGAGCGCGTGCGATACATTTTCCCTCTCAAACTAGGGCTGCGTCAACCCGTGACCACGAATCGCATTTTATAGTGCCGGAGTGACGCAGATAAATAGGCGTTGCTTCCGCGGACTTGGATACACATTGACCAATGCGCGCGGCGAGTTTTTACTACGTCACCTTTGATTACACACTTCCGGTTGCTAGTACTTTGGGCTGTCACGTCTTCATGCGGCTGCCAAATGTTTTGTAAACACATCGAATACAAATTTAAGCGGTTATTTTGTTTTGGAACTCTGCCTCTTACATGTACAGGAAGTAGTTATGTTTAGTTGAGAACTTAAGTTGTGAATTTTCTAATTATTGTCTGCAGGACAAATTTTTGTTCTTTGTTATTATTAATAATTAAGCCGAATGTTTCATATGCAATGGCTAATTTCGAACGGAATTATGCTTGTTTTAAAACAAATTACTCTTGCAAGCAAGTTAGAACAAATACTGTGTATGTATACCGTATATTTATACTTTTTCATTGACTTGTTGAACGGTTTGCACACATTTTTAAAATTTTGTTTACACCTTAACTTATTGGACCTAAAACAAAACGAATTCAAAAATCCGTGAAGTTGTGTCATCAGTATTCACAATGAGCATGAAAATTCTCCAATTTGAAGTGCTAATAGAAGAATGAATATTGTTTTACTGAAAGTTGTGCTCTACTAGCTAAAACCTTTTTTTCTAACCATGTCCTAGTATTTTTCAGACAATGTGTTTGTTACAATCGGATCTAAAATTTGTTTGTAAATTAGTATTAACATACATAAAAACCACTACTTTTTAATTTTGTATTTTTCAAATGCTGTACTTTTTTCTTTTTGGATAACATTTACACCTGTACTTGTTATGTTATTGAACAAAATACAATTAATATAAAACAAAATAAATAAATACAGACAAATTGCACTCTTTCTTTGAATTGCGATTAAGAATGAAATGTGACATAAATTCAAGCTTTGGAGAATATTTTACTCCTAGAGGAAAATTGCTTTGCTTTGATTATAGTTGCTTTGGGGAGGAAAGAAAAAGTGTAATAGAGAAGACAATGAAACAAATTCAGCGAAATAGCGTCAACGAAAATGTATACAATTAAAAATTGAATTAAATATATCAAACAGTATATGACGCATTAGTACGCACACAGATATTGGTGTGTGTGTGTACTAACTGTTTTTTATTGGCACTTACTAACCCCTAGCGTAAACATTGCATAGTCAAGTTGATAATAGATATACATAGAGAGATCATAAAATGGAATATGGAATAATAAAATTCATCATGACCCACCCCATCCTATTCTATCCGATTCTATTATATCCTATTCTATTCTATCCCATCCAACCCCACCCCAACTTATCTCATCCCATTTCATCCTATCCTACCCCATCCCATCCTATTTTATCCCACCCTATTATATTCCATCCTATCACATCCCATCTTATCCTATCAGTGAGTGCAACTGAGTGTCGTTGGGCAAGACACTGACTCCCACATGCCCCAGGGCTTGGGCTGCCCACTGCTCCAGGTTTATGTGTGTACTTGAATTGGTTAAATTCAGAGCATATTTATGCAGAGACAGTATTGTCCCTAGCATATTGTCAATCACCTCTCTTTCTTCTTCTATCCTATCTTATCTTATCCTCCAGAAACGAGGATCCCTCATTATCAGTCTCTGGCTGGCTCCTCTGGTCAGATAGAAGACTATAGAACAGGTGAGAAGGCTTGTTAAAGATTGTATGTATTTTGGACAGAATTCTTCTCTTTGCCACAAAACCAACAGAGTCCAGCTCCATGTCCTGGACAGATCCGACCCTTTTAATGACCTCGTCTAGTCTGTTCCTGCCTGCTGCTCTCATGTCACAGTCCCAACAGACCACAGAATAAAAAATGACACAACAACAAATTCAAATAACTTCTGAAGAATGGTGTTGAAAAACGTTTTTGTAGAAAAAGTAAACAACATCAGTATTTAAAACATCAGAAAAATATAAACAGCTTTATTGGTAAAATAACCCTTTTTTTAGGTAAACATCAGCATGCTTATTGTGTTAGCTGACCAGTCAAGTTTAAATAAATTAGCCTTTTATGCTTATAATGTAATATAAATAATAATAATAATAATAATAATAATAATAATAATAATAGCATAGAATGTGATTCATTTAACTCAACAGTTACAATATAGTACATTTCATTTCAATGTAATCCTTTATTTTCAAGAAATATATCCTCATGGTCTACCAGTATTTGATTTGAATTGAATTGAATTATTACATTTTGATTTGCACATGATCCCACAGATTTTACTGAAACAATATTTTGTTCCAGCCAAATACTCTAGATGGCGGTCTAACACAAATATCAATTTAGCAAAATTGATAATGACTTATTAAAGAGGTCTTTTGATAATACAAGGCCTGTTCTTGTCTGATCACATTCTATTCAGATAGTTTTTCCTCTGGTGAAAAAAATTAGTTTATTAAAAAAAACCGACCAAAACAAGAGGTGCATCTTTGTCAAACCAAGTTTTGGTCGAGACCAAGTATATGTTTTTGAAGACAATGAATAACTGTGTTTTCCAGTCATATTTATATTCTCTTTTATTTCTCTTTATGTCATGTTCTCTATAGGTCATGTCACAATTCTCTATAGGTCATCTCACAGCTTCTTCTGTGAGGTGTATTAACGTGAATGAATGAACATGTCTTCTGTGAGACCTTCAATGTGTCTCCAGGGAAAACTCTGGAGCAATGGACAGCGCATAAAACATTCATTCAGTCCAGAGCGAAGGAGTGATATGTAAATTGTCTTCATTATTTCTTAAGACGCCCCAAGGCACAGGTATCAGAAGCGGAGTCCGCTGCGTTTGTCTTTTAAACAACCTTAAGGTCATTATTCTGTCAGATGCACTTGGCACCATTTTAAAAGGCACGCCATGTCATTTTTGTTTCAACACAAAGGCAGTGACATAGGTACAACATTTCTGGTTTTGTGTTTGTCTTACAATTTTTCAAGAACAAATAAACATGAGCTGAAAGAAAAAACACATTTTTTACACACAGACTGATTTCATTTGTTTAAATTTGACTCAGAAAATGTGAATATTGCAAGATGGCTAAATGTTGAACACACCTTGATATATCATACTAATGAACTCAAAACACCTGCCAAGGCATTTAACAGTGTTTTGGTTGTGTGGAAGGCTAGATAATCATGAGGGAGACTGCTGAGGAAGACCGTTATCCAAAAATTGGCGATTAACATCTTGTAAAGTGTAAAAGCTGTAGGGATAACCGCAATACTTTTATCACAGTATGTTTAGATGTGTCATCAAGTAGGCCACGCCCACTCTCCACCTGCTCCTAGTCTAAATGACTATATTTAGAAGACTTAAAAGTGTTAAAGCGAATCAATTTTTTCGAAAAATACCGTAACTATTTTCATCAAAATAAACACAGCGATCTTTCTTCATCTCCCACCGCAGTCACTGTAAAGCCAAACACTAAATAGGCCTTGTGGAACTTTATAGTTTTAGCTTTATGTTGCATTTCACTCGTATCTCTGTCTCCACCCTCCGCTTTTTTTCTTCCATGTTAAATATTTGTTCACGTTGACTCGCCGGGAGATCGACAGACAAATTGCAAGCTCTAGTGCAGAAACAACTTCCTACACAGGTGTGCAGTACAACGAGTACTTTACTGCCACCTAGTCCATTTGTTTGGTGACGCTTCAGCTTATATAGAAGTACGTATTACGATTGGGCCTTGGTCACATACCACATTTAAAGATTCAGATTTCACAAAGTGTACTGCTTTCACCAGATGTTGTCATGAACGCGCTCGTGTTTGATGTCACATCTAAAATATATCCAATGTGCTATAAACTCTGCGACCACATCATGTTTATGTAACTATTTTCGTCAATTACGTCTTGATTTTATCATATGTGATATGATGGTAAGAGACACTAAGTGTTGTTTTTTTGTTGTATACTCACCATTGTCTTATTTAGGTGTTTTTCAGTCTCTGTTGCTGATTTTTGTTCTAAAAAATATAGAAACTATAAACAAAAGCTCATGTGAGATTGCTGTTCTTTTGTAATTTTATTAATGTTCACAAACTGCATTTTCCATAATCCTCTAGGCCCCCAGCATTCGTGTGAAATGTTCCTGTGTGATATTGCTGACTTTTTTTGCACCTGCATATTTTTCATTTTACCTTGTTTATCAGTGTAACTCACGTGGACACATGTGTGGACCTCACAGGTCTGTGGGAAAACATTTATGTTGTTTTTTGGCTCTACAACCTTATTCTGACCCTTTGAGGTTTTTCACTACAAGCAGCATTTCCCTTTTAATACACATGCTCTTCAAATATTGTTTTATTTTATTCCCATTTCTTCATTGTGACCTTGATGCATTGAGTGCTCAGCATTATTGCATACAAATGCATTAACGTGGACAAATTACTCTGAATGTAACAAAACTCATTAATAAACAAAAAGTTGTCAGTGGGAAATAAATATGAAACTGAACAGTAAATGTGGATTCCAGATGTGTGTATCAGGGGTTTAAACACAATGGGCTAAAACTCCCAATGTAATTGTAAGTTTATGACGCTTAGTTAGCCGTCTTTAAATTTGGTGCAAGGCTCAAATTAGTCATAGATTCAACTTGAAATTTTGCTTACTGGTCATTGTGTAATTTATTCAGTAATTTTCAGACAAACAATACAAATAAAAAATTGATTTAAACCGATTTTAAGAAGTCTCCTAATAATTAACAAAAAGAAGTATGTATTAAGTTTGCACTTTTCCTTGAAACGGCAAATCAAAGTTTACATAAATGCTGCTGACGTTTCATGTCACCAGAAACTATTTTTAATTGACCACTTGATGGCGCTGTTACAGGAAAAACATACATTCAGCAGAACGGCAATGCTCAGTACAAATTATAAATAATCCACAATTTACAACATACTGTAAAGTAATGCACAAAAGACTGTTGTAAGTAAATGGATATAAAATGCAATCAATTTCATTTAATTTGACTTTAACTGTTCAGTTAATCTCACCAGAAGGTGTTAGAAACAGACTGTTAAATAGCAAGCCATTCAATCCATTTCTTTAACGTTGATTTGTTATTTTTTGGAATATTTGTGCTTTATTTTTCCAAAATGTTTTTTTAATGTTGACACAAAAATTTGACAACATGAAGCGTCAAGAGCAATTACTGTGCATGTGTATTTTTAATACTGTAATATTTAACAGATATTTGTAAGGTATTCATTTATTTTTGCAGAGTGTAACAGAGTTTAATGATTAAAACAAAATGTTAAATGAATGTGTCACTGTTTTGTGAAGTCACTTGAACCGATTTAACAAGAAGTCAATACTAAAAAGAATTTCAGGTTAAGCATTTAAAGTGCTTTACATAACACAGGGACTCCAATTTCACCTTAAAGACTCCATAAAATAATAAACTTATTACAAAAGCAAAATTCCTTCCACAAGCAGCCCAACATGAATACATTCCAATAAATAAACTAAGCCAATAAATAACCAATAAATTATTTCCTAGGCCGCATGCTGACTTCGAACTCAAACATATTTTAGGATTGCGTCGTATTTGTTTATGTCAATGTTTATTTTACATCCGGACGTCCCCTAGACAATACAGCTGTTTCTTATGACAGCGTCTGAAAGCAAGTCACAAATAGAACAGCAAGTCCATTGATGGTGTGCTCCGGTCAAGCACCTGTGCACTTCTCCTGCCTGGAACTTCTAGATATTGCACATCTTTAAAGCGCTTTCAAAGACTTTCTGTCCTCCTCGGATTTGTTTACATGCATTAGGAAGAATCTAACGACCTTCGACCTGCAACCAGCAGAAGCCTTCAGTCTCTTTCACTATGCTTTCATATAATCTTCCACTTTTGAGCTGACATGCTTGATCGGCCACAGATTCAACAAACCTCCTCCACGTGAAGTCAAGCAGGAAAAACAAGCAGATAAAAGGAGGATTTCACCTTGAATGAAGATTCAACGTTTCAACTTTGATGAATAGACAACCTGATGTCACTGAGCGCTGATGCAATTCCGTGTTAAACTGATTATCAAAAAATATGGTAGGAATGAGATGCTTCGGTGTTTTCATTGGAAAGCGGAGAAGTTTGTCCGACGTGGTATGAGCCGGTTCACGAGAACATACATCAGTCAGAAATAGCCGTGTCAGCTGCTGAAGGTGATGTCACCGGTGCCGTGATGCCACAGGAAGTGGCGCTCGGCTTCAGACCAGCGCGTGCCAGTCAAGCTTCATGGTCCTAGACAGGAAGTGTCTCAAAGTGCCACAGAGTCGAATAACTGTTAGCGTTTACCTCAGAAAGGGAAGCGATTTTCCACTCCGGCGAGCAGATAGAGCAACATTTTCACCAGAGCAGACACCGCTAGGGAAACAAATGAAGCCAGTTGCCATTATTTACGGGCTCTTTGGCGGCAACACGGTGCCAGAAGCTGTTGCTACCTTCATCAAGGCGAGTCTGTGATGTCATGACCGTGTGAACCTCACACTCGGCCTCGTCACATTTACTGCTGTTGTTTATGAGTGATGGAAACTGTACAATTCAGACTTTGTGTGAAAATTACTATAATATTTGAAAAATTGTTATATTGTTGAATTGTTAAATTGTAAAAAATCTATGCATCCATCCGTCCGTCATCTATCTATCTATCTATCTATCTATCTATCTATCTATCTATCTATCTATCTGTCTGTCTGTCTGTCTGTCTGTCTGTCTGTCTGTCTGTCTATCGATCTATCCGTCTGTCTGTCATTTTGTCTATCCGTCTGTCTGTCTGTCTGTCTGTCTATATCTATTCATCACCACCCACCTACTTTTTCATCCATCCATCCATCCGTCCATCCATCCATCTATATATCTATGTATCTATCCGTCTATCCGTCTGTCTGCCTGTCTGTCTGTCTGTCTATATCTATTCATCCACCACCCACCTACTATTCCACCCATCCATCTCTCTAGATATTGTACAGTATGTCTATATGCGTGAGTGTATTAGGACTAAGACTAACAATTTTTTTTATAATCGATTAATTTTTCGTTGTATGTAGAACCAAAGCACCATAACAATGTATTCATATCTATATAAAAACCCTCTGTGTTTACAAATAGTTAACAAAATGAAACAATAAACAAAACTTTTCCTATTGATTTTTTTGTGAGTGTGAAATAAGTATCATAGCTTACGTCCCATCATGATGAATCAATAAATTAAATCTAATCGATGACTTCTGTTGTTGAATACCACTGATATTGATTAATTGTTGCAGCACTACTATACATTACTATTGTTAATTATTATTATTTATATTGTTGTTATTTTTATTATTAAATACAGTGTATACACATTATATGTTTACTGTCACAGAGGATTGGAGGATGACAGAAGAAAGATGATGACTTTGCACACTTCGTTTTAAATATTTTGAGTATGCCACTCTTAATCAGTCTAATTTAAATGTACAAGCTTCAGAAATATTACTGTTACTCATTTATCTTTCAAATCTAATTACTTTTAAGATAGATGAACGCCAGTGGGGAAATGGCATCAATATGCAGTGGTAATCGACTGTAGTAGGGCTGTTAGTTAGAACGGTTATCTTTTAATCAAGGACTTCTGGGCTGTATATGTAAATAAAGCCTTTACCCTACATTTAAAATGTCCACGGTTTTCAGAAAACAATAAAGAATAGGAGAAAAGGCCAGAGTCCGAGTTACTTTACAAGGAAAGCATTGGTTCAAGTTTAGTATTCACAGTGAGTGGACCCTTGTGTCTTGGAGCACCCCAGCTCCCCCCAGAATACTTACACTTGCTCGGCCCTGTGAGAAACACACACGGCTCCTTTATGACTCTTTGTTCACGAGGCTGGCACATGCAGGTTCATTTGTTTTCTTTTCACTGACAATAATTGATTGTCAAAAATGATGCAGGGTTATTAAGTTGTATAAAAAGTAAAAACACATTTATTTTTTTTTTGTTTTCTGAAAACTGCTAAAAATAGTTTCCCAATCCCTACTGAAATATTTAGCAAGACAATGAGAATAGGTGACAATATCACGCAATATACTAGAATTAAGCAAACAATACTAAACTTTATACTTTAAAGAATAATCAATTTAAAATCAAAACATCAGTAATGATATCAGAAGTTTTTGAATCTCGACCTATACCCGAAAAGCACTTAGAAGAGCCCAACAGAATTGAACGTTATTTAAAAGAACACCAATTCCCGTGATGCATAGCGTCGGCTCTATGACCGCGTGTGTATGTGAGCGCGCACTCTCGTGTAGTAGTGCATTTCGCTGGAGCGGTCGGAACAATGAATACGGGTGAGGATGAGGTGAAGCTGGAGAAATGCGAAAATTAACCACCATCCTGAAATTTGCGCTGCTTTCAACGCTCTTTTTTACGCAAACAACATGAATATGTGGATTCCAACGGAGCACGAGAAATACGGAGTCGGTAAGTTTGCTGTTTATTTCTTCGCGAGACTACACGTACAATCAGTGCACCGCATCGCTGACGTTTAAAGATGTTTGTTTGATTTCTCTCGTCAAGTCTGTTGATTGTTTTGGGTCGACGAAGTGTGAAATGTGTTTGCGGTTTGTTTGTATAACTCGACGTAGCTTGTTTTTGGACTCGGTGTGTTGTTTACTGGTAATTGAAGTGTTTGTTCACGTCCGTATCCCAAACACCGTATTTCCTCTGATATATTTTGAGATGTTTGGAGTAAAATAACAAACGATTCCTCCTTGGGACACTTCAGACGTTGTTCGTCAAGTCTCAGTACGAAAGCAACACAATTGCAATCTTGAATCGTAATGTCAAAGCTCGGAAGTAAGCAACACTGTGAAAAAGCGGTTTTTTTTGTTTCTTTCCTCTTAAGGCCACGTGAGAATGTCGAAAATCTGTGATTTTAAATGTTGGTTTCTGGTTTTCACAAAACTACGATCTAGTAGACTGCATTGTTTGATTTTGCGATCTGACCGCTGGTCTTTGAGAGATGCGCAATTAATCTCACTTTCGTATCGCGATCACAATTAATGATGCCACAAATGCTGACACTCAACATTAGAATTACAACCTGCATGTGTATTATTTATTTAAATAAATACATTAAAAAATGGACAACATATGTAAGGCATAGTTTTATTTTTTATCAATGGCATATTGTTTTACATTGACATTTAATTATTTGATTATTTAACATTTTTGTTAAAAGAATCTTTGCAATGACTCTTCAACTTTGTCTAGAGTTTAGTTGGATTCAGCTTTTTTAAAAATATTTTTTTCTAGTTATAATTTACATATTTTATGATGTTTATGTAAGCAAAAAGCTGTAAACAAAGGCCTTGATTCATTTCCTGATGAGGGTGATGTGTCAATATTTGTCAATGATTTATTCCTGATACTGTATTGGGCGTTGATATAAATATTGAATCTGCAATTTTTCCTGCTAGTCTTTTTATGTGGTTACAAAATTCACATTTTCACATTTGAAAATCCAAATTTGGCGTGCATCGTGCCTCCTTTAGTGAACCTTAGGGAATGTGAAGTCACAGGAAAGTGGATCAGACTCAAATTTCAATAGTCTTTATTCCGTCTGTGTCGACTGTTTCCTGTTGAACCCTTGCCAGCTCATTTAAGGAATTCACCGCAGAGCGATACATGCATTCAGAGCTTAGAAGTTGTTACTGCTGACGCCCAAATCGCCACTCAGAAGAATGTTTGTTTGAGTTTAATCAGACATTCTTCTGCAGAGATCTTGTCTTGAGTTGCAGGCTTTGCTGGTTAGATCTGGTCAGCGCTTTAAAGCAGGATTTTGGTACTTTATATTCAGTCACTTTGTATTTTTCGTTTGATCCTTCGCCAGCCACTAAATCCATATTTTAGTGTGTAATTGGAGGCTGGCGATTGGTGCGCATGTAGAGCGCTGAAATACTTTCAGCCGCTGATGAAATATGAATGAACCCCTGCAGTCTCGGCAATAAGATGCCAATTATCCCTCTATTGGATTAATTACGGTTAATTAAATCAAGCCCAAAAATCCAAGTTGCGTAAGTGCTTAAACAGCGCAGATATGGAGCTTTAGTTTTGTACTTGCTAACAGGAAAAAACCTTGTTTTTCCATTTGATGGTGTTTTTGACATTTGAGGAAACAGACTCAGACGCTGAATGGATGGAAATAGCCCATTTTTGTCTTTTATTTTTGCTTGTTCTGGTTTCGTAAGGCAAATGTGATTAACTGAGGCTGAAATAGATCGAGGGTGGAAAATGACAAGTTTTGACTGCGTGAGACCAATTTTTAGAAACACATTTCATAATGCTATTTTTGAACATGCTTTTATTGGAACACACTGGTTGAGTAAATGTTGAGGCTCTGCAATGGCATTTCATCTAAACGTGCATGCTGTAAATATCAATATTTAATCATATCAGCATATCGATAAACTGATGTCTCATGTGTTTCTGCTTTAGATATGCTATTTCTGTTTTCCTACAGATTAAAAGTCTTGATTGAAAAGTTGTTTCAATAGTGTCTGCATATTTGTATATATTTTGAGTTTTTTTGTTTTTTGCTGCCATGAATCTTGAAAAATGATTTTCTTTATGGATATTTTCAGAATTTAGAGCCATTTGTTTTAGCCCAATAATAAACCAGTTTCATGGGGGGGGGGGGTGAAGTCTTCACCTCACTTTTTTAATTGACAAGTGTATTGGATTCATGGACCCAATGTGATTGTCCTCTTTTTGTAAGTCGCTTTGGATAAAAGCGTCTGCCAAATGACTGTAAAGTAAAATAATGATTACTTGTATATCGTATATATTGTTTGCCGAATATGTAAACAAAAAATCACTTCCATTACAGTCGCGCAAAATATTCCATTTTAAGGTGAAGGGTGATGTGTAACCCGGATCTTCGTTTGTAGAAAGTGCCTTTGGATTCTCACTGAGGCCTGGAGAACTTTGACAGGGATGTTCTAGTTAATGTGTCAGTAGTCGTATGTCGCTTGTCCCCAGGGAGGCGAGCGGGCGAGGGGGGTTAACGCTGTGTGAAAGTGGTGCCCCCCTTGTAAGCTGCCACCCTGTGGGACGTCCTGCGGGATTAGCAGGTTGTTATAGAGGGGCACCGAGACATTCATTCATTAAAAAAAAAACATCAGTAATGACTGGTACCAGAAGGGGTGGGGCCTATTTGTTATTCATGACCACGCCCAAAGCTATTGTCTGTCTACTATGATTTCAACTCGCGGGGGCCAGGAATAGTGCATTTAAATTGCAGGTTGATAACATTGCTAACACATGTATTGTTTTGTCTCTATTTTAGACTCTTAACAATTAATTTCTTCTTTTTGTATTTGGTTTATTGAGTTATGTCCATGTCACACAAAATCTCAGAATTATTTGCATCGTCTTTCACAGTTATATTTGTTACATTTGGAGTAAAATTTGCCTGCAATATATTCAATTCTTATGAATTGTGTTTCACGCCTTTTGAGAATCACAGCCACTAACATGACGGTCCAGAAAAGAGCAAGCAGACTGTGGCAGATTCTCCCAGGAAGACCAAATCCCCCACGGTGTGAAATCCAAGCCTGGCTCTTTTGAAGAAAGATCCTGTTATTGATCCTGCGTTTGGCACACTCCCCTCAACCTCATAATCCCTCCGACCTTTGACCTTCCGTTCAGGGGGCATGCAAACAGGGAGGGTATTAATACGCACTCAGCGGCAGGGAGATGGGTGTAATTAAGTGAGCTTCAGAATGCCTCATTAATGCAGAGCTAAAGGCTGCTGGGTGAACGGGGATGGTACGGGATGCAGAGACCGATGTAAAGGGGAGGATGTTATCTCTGCTTCTGGCAGACAGAGGGGATGCTGGTGTCTGGCTCAGACCCCGCTGTAGACACTGCTCTGAAATATCCATCAAAGAGACCGATGCACAAAAGCATCACACAAACATTTTGTCCTCTGTTGATCATTCTGTTCACTAAACTTTATATGCAGCGTTGCATACAGTACATTTCCCAATTAGGTTGTGCAGCTTATGTGTGTTAGGACTGTACAACATAAATATGGAAATCAGGAATGTACCTGTCTACAAATATAACAACTGCAAATGGAATTAGACTGATTCAGAAATTGGGTGTTTTCAAATTCATTTTTTTTCAGATCTGTCAGTCTGTCTATGTGGCTTCCTGTCAATCTGTCCATCCTTCTATTTGCTGCATGTTTGATATTATTCATATCGACGCCTCCCTTGGAATTGTAATCCGTCATTTATACGATTCTTCCAAACTCGTCTGATCTTGAGATAACACACACTACGGTGATTCTATGGAATCAAATTAGTGCCAAAAATAGTTTTGCGCAAGCATCATGGTTTGCGTGTGTGCGCCCGCTGCTATTGTTAAGCGAGTGCAGAACGTTTTGCGCGTATCTTCACACTCTCTCCAGCTTGAGTACAAGTTGTTTTGGGACTTTTTGACTCCTTGCTCTGATTGGTCACAGCGAAACCATCGCAAAACAGATCCCCGCCTTCGCCGTCCCGTCACACCATGACCGGTCCTAAAGCTAAAATCAGTTGAAAGATTTTTTCAGGAAATAAAAAGAGTTCCATAAGATTTTTTCTTTACATCAATACTTTCACATTACATTATTTTTCCTTACATTTATTTAAATTCAACGCAAATTTGACACGTTATTAGTTATTACTATGTCTACAGTCATTACTATGAGTAGTACATGTTATTCTGTTGCTGTTTGACAACCTGATATCTTAAGAAAAAATAAATCCAGAATTGTGAGAGAATTATGATCTTCATTCCAAGCAAAACAATCGAGATTCTCATTTTATCCAGAATCACGCAGCTCTAGTATTTATTGTACATTACTATTATTATTATTATTATTGCAGAGATTCCAGGTGATGTGTTCCTGAATTTGCTGTAGTGGTTTGTTGAACACTTTAAAACCGTTGCTTCATACTGGGAAAACCTCTGCCCTCAGATAGGCAACTTTTGATGGTTTTTCCAATTGAAGAGAATGTTGATAGTCATGAATCTGCCAGTGCGTGTGGCTGATACTGTTGCACACCAAGATCTGCCTTTAATTCCAACTAGCCAGTGTGTTTGGAAGCGGCATGCCGAGCATTCAACACCTCGTCTCTGTTTCACTCCCACCGCGCTACTCCTCATTAAGACGGTTTCTTCACGGAAGGTGCCCGGGGTTCATGCATCCGTTGCTCGGGTTCTGTGGAATGTATTTCATATATTAAACAACTATTTGAACTTTGAAGAACACTCCCTAAATTGACAATTTAATCTTCTATACTTTAACTCCGTGTTGTTACGGACACGTGCACACACTCCCATTCCAACTTCAATGGACATAAGAGGTCATTAGCCGTTATCTAAGCTGTCAGATTTCCACTCTTGCATCCGTGTCTGACGGCTGCTGTCAAGGCAACTTCTCTGCTTCGGTTGCTTAAAAGGCGTCTCAAGGTTTACGTGGTGTGTGTGTGTGTGTGTGTGTATTAGTAGTGGGCCATTATCTCTTCTCAAAGTCTGTTTAGCAGCTGCGCTGTACCACACAAGCTATGATGATTTTCACGTTGATATTTTAGCACTTTTACTGCCCTCCTTGTGTGTATCTAACACAATTTGGCAGTAGGCCTAACTCCAGTAGAATGAGTACGTAAGTCAGGATGTAGCTTCCTTAGCTCCGCTTTATTTTGACGTACCACGTAAACGTTTCAACATGGAGTAAAACTGTAGACACAAACAACATCTACTATTAGCATTAGTATATAAAACATAGGTTAGCATACCGTATTAGCATAGCATGTACGAACTCAGTAAACCAATTGACGTCTTTAAAATAACCAAATTCACGTATCTGATGAACATTCCTCACATGTAAGTGTCAAATTAAACAGTCCCCTTATATATTATCCCAAAACTTACAGACGGTGGTGTCGATAGCATAAACAAAAGGCAGATAATAGCTGATGGACTTCCCCGTATGCGGCTTGCATGAAAACGAAACAAAATGGCCGACTTCCGGTCTAGCGGCCCGAACCGGACCTTCAAAATAAAGGACCCAATTATATAAAACTGGCTCTAAATTAACATAAAGCATTAATACGATGCCCAAAATTCGAGGCAGAACAGCACTCATGTACTGTACAATGATATACACACCTGTCATATATGGAATTTGAGAATATATGGAATTGAGAGAAGAAGGATGAAACCGAAAGTGCCGTGCTGGGAAAACAACGTGGCAAATGTAAACTCAAAATGGAATGATTTAACAAAGAAACACTGTCACAAACGTTAAATGCGCTGGGGGTGGCAAGCTCAAACAAATTAACCATTCTAGAAATCTCTAGATTCTGGAACAAAATATTACTAACATACATTACACACAAAGAACTAGCATCGGAAGACAGGGAATCCATTCATTCCACAATGTTCATCATCATAATTTTAGCATTATAATGTCACAAATACTGTTTATTAAAAAATGTCCATTACAAAAACGAACCATACCTGAAATGGCACTGTGAAATTACCACATCAAAAGTGGTGTGCTTACATGGACACCGCTATGAAGCCACTGGGGTTGCTTGAGGGAAAATGTATTTTTAATTAGTCTTCTTTTGGAAAACTTGATAAGGTAAAAGTTATTTGCATCTTGTGCTATGTCGAGATCTTAAAGTCTCAAGCATCACTCAAGTGCAATAAATCCCTCAGCTAATGCAGATAATGTATATTAGATTATTTTACAGATTAATCTATATTCATATTGATTGAATATATTTGAATATGATTGATTAATGTAGATTCATTTCAAGACAACAATAAAAAAATATGTGGTGATTGGATATCTGCAATATGTGTGTGGATGACATCTTCTTCTCAGTCAGGAAGTCAGGACGGGACCGTGAGTTCTCTTAGTGATGTGGTGTGAATGTAAAGCACCTTTTGCAGCACACTTTCTCATCAGCAGTGCTAATTAACACCCAGCGAGTGTTGCGCCATGCAAACTGGTATTGACTTCCTTCATTGATTCTGGGCTCAAGTCTCTGCGCAACTGCTTCGGATTTTTTATACAGGATTTTTTTATATTTTTTATACATTTTTTACAGGTTAATACGGTTACGAAGCCACTGAAATCCAACATTCACGGAATTCTCAAGGTGTTTCTTAAAAACAGAGGCATAGAAAGAACAAATGTCAAAAACTATGGTTCGTGATATTTAATTGAATAGATTTTTGCTTTGTGTTTGTTCGGTCTGACAGACGTCACGAGATCGATGGAGAGTATGTAAGGCACTTGTGTCAAACTCAAGACCTGGGGGACACATCCGGGTCGACGTACAGTTATATCAGGCTTGCAAGGTTTTTTTATGTGGAGCTGTTGATATTGGTAATAATGGTCCAGTGATATAAAGCGCTTTTTTAAGGCGCTTTTCACAGTTTTAACTGGCTCAACCCGCACATGTGAATATGTAAGAGAATTGTTGCTTTTTATTCATTTGATCGTCTGGTTGCTGGTGTTAAGTAAGTGGCTATGATTATGGCTATGACAAAGACAAAGACTTTGACGCAAACTACAGACCCCATGATGCACTGCTTTAGCTACCATGCATTGTATGTTATGATTGAATGATTTGTAACATATTTTCTTTTAATAATTTTTTCCCATTATTGCACATGTAAAACAATATGCAAGGAAAATAGATTAGAACATAGTTAATCAAGCCATTTTTTTGGTTCTTTTTTATTCTGATGTAGCTTCTGAATTTCACGTCTAAATCATTTTCACAAATATAACTTTCTAACTTTCTGTTCAATTGGGGAGATTCTGTTGGATTTCAAATGTATTACATCACTCTCGTGGTCTTTTGATTATTTCAAGTGAGGCAGGAAAGTTCTTCCTTCGATTTCTCGTCCCTGATTGAATGGGGTCTGTTTAACATTCAGACGGCGACTGCGACACAGTTTACGAGCATTCAGTGATTTGCTCCTTCACTTCAGACGTTTTCTTTTACGTTTTAGACAATTTAATGCGCTTTACGGTGTCTTTATCGGTAGACGTGTCATAAAATCACATATTTCTCAATGTGTGTACCACCATCCGAGAGTCTGGATTAATAGAGACTTTTAATTAAGGGCAGTACTCATCCTCCTCTTGGTTATTTCATTTAACCATCCTCAAAGTGCAAATGAAGTCCTAAATGAAGGGCTACTCAGCATCCTTGACTGTAATGTATCGTCTTTGTGTGGGCAAGTGGCTGATACAGGCTTCTTCGGCCTTCTGGGAATTGTGTAGTACAGATATTGCAAGCAGTGTTTTATAAGCCTTAGGCCGAACTCCATGTCGTCTGCTGTGTCACGCTCTCCAGAGACGATTAAAGAAGCTGTCAGAATTGGTTTAGCCTTTTTTGTTTTAGATTTGAAATGCAACACATACTGTATCTTACTGGTTTGCGTTTACACAGGATTAGATGTTGCTCCAGGAATCTGTGTTTTGTGCAGGTCCAGGCTTCTGATAGCATTTCTGCTTGTTCTGAGGTTTATTCGCCTGAGCTAGGATGCTAAAAATACTGGAGCTTAAATTTGAATCTTTGCACGTTCATGAGGGCCACAAATGGCATTTATGCTAAACCAAACTTCTATGAAGAACTGGTGAATGTGAAGCATCACCCCAGTGCCATCTTTGTCACACTGTGCTGGCAAAGTCAAAGACGCATATTCTTTTTTTTTAGTTGATTAAAAAATAGGAACTGAATCGCATTTTGTCTAATTCAAGCTTCTCTGTCAGCATCACTCACAGATGTTACTGTTAATTTCAGCATCTGCTATGGTGTCTTTTAGCAAGTAGCATTTGCTTTAGTTTCTTGTCACAGATGTTCTTCTTTCCTACTGGGCCTGAGCAGAAAGAAGGGCAGACGTACTGAAAACGTCTACCAGGCGTTTTACCAGGCACTAATCCCACTGGATGAACCGCAGCTTCCCATCTGGACAGAGTGTTTGGTTTCATTCTCTCCTATTACGATAAAAAGGTAATTTTGCATTTGAGTCTATTGCCCTAGAGGAATTCTGGGACATTTGGGGCTTTTGGTCCAGCTGAGCTATGAGCTCAACCCTGTCTGTTAGTTGTGGCACTGTGTTTACGCCTTTGTTTTGGATGTTTTGGATGCATTAGCAGGCCAGCAGCTCACTGGAGCTTTAATTCCCATGATGCCCCGGGTCAGGTAAGGGTAAAATGCTCTCACAGATGAGGTTTTTCTGTTGTGTCAATGGGGACAAGGAAAACATGATCTTATATCGCTCTGTGTCTTCAGTTTCCCAATTTTCTAGCCCATCAACGCATTTACACGCTTTCTACAAGCCTGTCAGGCCGCCGAGGGTCTTCTGACAGTTTTTAATTACAGATGTGTTTAGAGGGTGTAAATGGCAGCTATTGACCCACTTTGGGTCCAGAAGTGGGGCACTTTTTTTTTCCTCTAGCCTTCATTTGCACCATTCGATTGATTTGGTTTGTAGAGCGGGCGGGATGAATAAATTAGCCGAACTAGTTGTTTTCACCGCAAGTGCTTTTGAAATCAACCACTGCTGCTTATTTCAATTTTAATTGGGCTTTTTAATCCAATCTATGTGATCGGCCCTTATGAGAGCCAGTTTTATTCTCCAAGGGTAGACCGCCATGTAATTATCTATCTGGAAACATGCTAACAATGTGAGCAGAACGCTTTCGTTCTCCTTAATGGAACGGGGAAATGTTGTTGCTCGAGGAAGATCATTTTATTATTTAAATTTGAATGCCGTTCTCCTGCTTGGCCCAGTAATCCTCCACGATTTTAACACCAAGCTTCTCTTCGTCGAAACAAGAACCCATATGAACCTCCAGGTTTTTGCATTTCCATGACATTGAGCTACAAACAGGCTTTGGTGGATTGTTTCTTCTGTAATGTGGTTTATTAAAACTCAATACACACGGAACTTCTGCAAAGTATACTCATCCGGCTCTTGTTCCCTTTTAGAAATGTATTCGACAAGCTGTGCGTCATTGGTTCCATAAAAAGTCGTTTTTTTTTATTCTTCCTTTTTTGGACTCAGTTTACTCATTCAAGCAGCTCTTTTAAATACAGGATGTAAATCTTGGTTAAAAATAAATGAAAAATTCAACATGTAAATAGGGCAACTGCAGTTATGACATTTACCAGTACAATATTTAGTGAAAAACTTTAAGAAGTACTACACCAGCATGTTTTACATGGGAATATATTTCAGATCCCTTATTCGCTTGTATTTGTATGTGTTTGCACCATTGTGTGCATATGAACTTCCTGTGTGGATGGGTTAAATGCAGAGCACTATTTCCAGTTCTGGTTATATCTGGCATTCTCTTACTTTATCGTTTAGTTTTTTATTCAAAACGTTTTTATAGGTGAAAATGATCAGATAGCAAAAGTTGTTAAATTATTAAAGTTAACTTGACATTTATATTGTGAAAAAATAAAACTTTTCAGTAAACTGTAAAATGGATAACATTAATAATTAGAAAAATGGCAAATAAGTCGCTCCAGGTCAAGACATGTTGCTGTCAAGTGAAATGATCTTTTTCACAGCAAAGTTTCTAGAAAGTACTAAATTATGCTTGTTTTTCATTTT
The DNA here is from genome assembly GCA_028031935.1 of Paedocypris micromegethes. Classification (NCBI taxonomy): domain Eukaryota; kingdom Metazoa; phylum Chordata; class Actinopteri; order Cypriniformes; genus Paedocypris; species Paedocypris micromegethes. Next base: position 7,872,630 of record CM051496.1, read on the forward strand.
TAACAAAACAATTCCAGAATTAGTTTTAGTGGGGGTTTTCTTAATAAAAAATGCTGTTAATACAATTTTTTTGTTCATGGTCAATTTCTTTTCTGCCTTTCGTTGTTTTCCTTTATTCATTTGTGAGCTGACATGAAGTTGTGAAAGGCCGACACGAGTGTGTTTGGTAGGAAGCCATATCAGATAGATTTGTTTGATTGTGACTGTACGTGCCTTTGGCATATTTCAGTTCTCCGTTGGGCTCTAGCATATTCCAGTCATGTTTGTCCTCACAGAGGGAACAATATTGATTCTCTTGAGCTAAAGCAGATGTTCAGACCATTTACAGTAGGCCAGTGGCTTAAGACTCACCCTGGCTAAAAACAGGATGACAATGTCTCTCCACCAAAGGGAAGAAGCGTCCAGTAGGAAGCTGTGCTTTGTAGGAAGCTGTGCTTGGAACAGAATGGTACAAGTCCACCGTGGAAAATCTTGCGGTATGTCTGCGGTGTTGCACTATGACATTTTGGAAATTTCGGTCCAAGTATTGAGAGTCAGAGCTTTTCTTTACTTCTAACTTTCTCTTCAGAACTATTTTACTAGTGTTTGGTGAGACATTCAACCTTTCTGTGAGTGAATCTCCCTGTGTGGTTTGGACACTTGAGGGTTTGTTTTACAGAATGTAATGCCAACATCAACCAATGGTGATCCCGTGCTCGGTTGCAGGCAAATCATATTGCGGTAATGGCAGCTTCTGAAGCGTAACTGATGTTTCATGTTTTCCTTCTCTCTCACTTCTCCCTTCCTTCGTTTTCGCTCATGGATGGATAAACAGCAGCGCACGGCTGTCTGATCTTCATTTTGGAGAGGCCTGGAGTTGTATGTACTGATAACACACTACAGCTGCTGCTGAACCGCGCTCTGTGTGTGTGTGTGTGTGTGTGTGTGTGTTTGCCCTGCAGGTGTTTAGTATGTTTATGTGTGTATGTATGTGAGAATGTTACTTTGTGTCTGTGTGCAAATTTATGTTTGAGTGTGTGTCTTTTGTTTTTTTGCGTTTTGTGAATGTTTGTGGTTGTGTGTGTGTGTGTGTGTGTGTGTGTGTGTGTATGTGCACAGTAATTGGCATCAAAGCAGTTGAAGCACATGCCCATCATCCTCCACAACACCACACTTGTGCTGCTTTGAACAGATGGGCGGCCACAGGTCACGTGACCGCTGCGTTCATATCCGCCGCTCCTACCAGCAGCCTACGATCTGTTTCCAGTGATGGAAACGCGTCATGGTGGGTTTAGAGGGCCGTTGTTCTTTTGTTGACAGTATGGGATATTTTTGTGCATAATCATCACAGATTTGTGCCCTTTCCAGGCTTATCGCCCTATTTCTACACACACTGAGGACTTCATGCTGTAGACCACCATCTGTGCCTTTGAGAAGATGCGTTCCAATGTTTTCTCCTCTCGGATCGTCTAAAACCTGTTGTCTTGTTTTGTTGACTGATTTTCCATTTTTATTTGCATTATTTGAAGCAAGATTAGTGTTGTATGATTTTGTAGTCTTGCCAGTTCAAATCTATTAGTCCGTGGCTAATGGAGATGTTTGTAATGTTAGTGATAGACATCAATGAAAATGAATATTGGACTTATACTGATGCAATAGCATCAATTCCTTCTTACGTGGGGGTTTATGATGAAAAATCTCCATCTGTCAGTTAGTCAGTCAGTCACTCAGTCACGCAAGGCCACCACAGCTGGATGTGCTGCCTGTCCAGGCAAAACATTTACTATTCCTGAAAAACCGGTCTGGCCAGCCACATTAAAGGCAGATCTATAAAAGCTGCCGTCTGGTACATGATGGAAGTAAACACTAGAGAAGTCACGTGACCGACAGTATTGACCATGTGAAAATAAGCTTGTGGTCTCTGGTGCTTCCTGGTCCTGAGGCGAGAAGTCCCGACCTTATTAGAGGCTGCGAATGTCATCCAAGCGTCAGGAAAAGTTTGCTTCTCTCCAGGCGTCTGCTTTTATTACGATAGTTTCATTTACAAGACTGGTCACGAATCCTCTCAGGACTTATTATATTAGTATATACTTATATACTAGAATACCACGTCGATTGGTTGTCCAAATCATATTTTTTTACCGTTTAATTATAACAATTTGGATTTTGTTGACCTTGTATCTTTTTTCTTTAGTGCAGAACTCACACATTTGAGGTTTGTTGGAAAATTTGTTCTTGTATACTGATAGTTTTGGTTGTACATGTGCAAGTGCGGTCAAACTGCAAATACAAACGATAAACTGTAAACTGCTGTGCTTTGAGACGATTGTGAAAAGTGCCTTACAAATGCTCTGAACTGCAAATAAAATCTTTGCTGTCAGTCGTTTTACCTCTATTAGGCCTTAATATAATTTTGTTTTTGTTTTTTTAACAATCCTTTTGCTAAAATTTTGTTGTCTCTAAATTCAAAATTTCAAATGTTTTTGAATCATTTTTTGTAAAGTTTCAAAAGCTTTCTAGGCTTCAATGGAATCGTGTCTTGTCAGACCGATTATTTTCTCTGCTCTCGATTCCCCATCCTTCTGAAGTAATCTGTGTTTGATGGTCACATTTCCCAAGAATGAAAGAGGGAAACAGAAGAATAGAGAACTGAAACGGTTGGGTTTTAGGACAAGCAACTGTTTGGGGGATTTTAAGAGTACCACAGTGACTTACGGCCCTTCAGTGAAAAGGAAAAAGCACTAAATTTGTTTAGTAAAAATGTGAATACCACAGTAGTTACATTGAAAGCCATTCTGTATTGCTTCACTACATAGAAAACCTCAACAAACGCCTGGTTTTAATCTTTTAAAAGGCAATAGGAGCTTCTTTATTTGCTAAAATCCCGTAGCAGAAGTCACGTCAATAAGATTACATCATTTTTCATTATGCAGGAATCTTACAGAAATTCTGAAATATTTTCTGTAAAATTGATAAAAATAAAATGTTCATTGTAAAGCGTGGGGGTCTACTTTTCACGTTTTTGCTCACCTATGAGGTTCAAAAATTCAACTTTTAATTGTTGCTTATATCTATGGAAGTTTTCTACTTTTTTGGGCTGCGTGGGAAGATGAGGGCGAAGACCCTCAAGGACCATCTCAGGAATCTGCGTTAATGTCAGATGTGATCATGCTGAATTAGTCGGTGGATGATTTGGATTTCAATCATAGACACTGGTGTGAAATTGCTCTGAATTATACAGCAATGCTCTTCATTTTTAAACATCTAAAAGCTTTTATCAAACATTACACAAGTGGATCACGTCACAATCTGCACACACAGCATCCAGAGAGCCGATTATTGCCCGGAATGAGGTGAAGTGGGCAGCTTAACAAGTCTGACCTATATTTGTTTGTTATAATCTGAGTCATGTGAGATTATGAAAATGTTGCAGACGGATCTTTCTGATTTGAGGAAGAGTAGCAAGGAATGTGAATTTGAAACTACTTTGTGAATGACACTTTCGTCTCACGGCAAGAATGACCTGTTTGAGACTTGTGTTCAAGACCCTGTCTTTCTGTGTGGAGATTGTGTTCTCACCGCGCATTCTTGGGTTTCTTCCGGGTCTCTGGTTTCCAAAAATGTGTTCTGGAGAACTGGAGTCACTTTGCGAATGGCTGGCCATTGATCCAGTTTGTATTCCAAGAGTTGATGGGATTGGCTTCAGCTCCCTTTGACCCATAAATGGAAAAAGCTTTAGAAAATGAAGGACTATGAAATGAAAAAAAAAAACATCTTTTCAGTTATTAATCCATATGTTTTGATCTGTCAGGTATGAGAGGAAGTCTTTAAATTCTCATTGAATGTTATCTTTAAGCCGAGAAGCTTCTGGTTCTTCTATTTTTCTCGGCCTGAATGATGGTTCTTTGACCTTTCATCTAAATCAGATAGCGAGTGATTCTCAGCCGATGGACACTCACCAGACCAGAGCAATTCACTTTTTTCCACCAAACATTAAAAGCATTTCTATTTTTTTTTTACCAGCACGATGTAAAGAAAGAATCTTTTGATTAGAGAACCGTCTGAGGGTTGGTTAGCTTTTCAACGTTAAATTTCCCAGGGGAAAGCAGGAGTTTGTTGAATTGTAAAAATTGTAATGAAATGTAAGTCGCTTAGAATTAAAGCTTCTGCTAAATGACTGTAGCAAAGTAAAGTAAATGACAGTGTTGGTTCATGATTATGGTTTATAGACATAAATGTTACAACCTCTAAAAATGAGCTGAAAAGCGGAATTATTTTTCACATACCACATGGCAAAATCCATATTCATTATTTATTCATATATGAGTGTTGAAGTATTTATCCATTTCCACACCAATGCACTCCATGGTTGAGATGATGGATGGATATATTAGCGAGTTTATTTTCACTCTGGCTTTTCTGTCCAAAGCTGAGCGTGATCTTCATCTTGGCCACTTGTAGATTTCGTTCAGCCTCGCGACCGATCAAGTGAATAATTGTTTTCTGGTGTCAACGTCCAGACTGAAGAAAGTCTAAACGAGCTCATTAATTAAGAGACCTTCGCTGGCGAGAGCATTAGCGTCCACAGCAGCTGCGTTAATGAATGATTTTCACACTGACCGCTCTCTTGGCACGAGTCGCACCACAGAACAGCCGCGCCATAGAACCGCCAGCTCCAGTTATGAAGTGCAGATGAATCGCTGTTCTGTCAGGCCAATAGTGGCCACAGAGTCCTGCGTCGCCGTGGTTGCGTTTACGTTTATACATTTGCGGCGGGATTCTCTGCATTGTTGGGAAAGTAAAAGCTGATGTTTTTAAGCTATTTGCAGCCTTGCATAGTCCTGAAGTGCTCGGAATCCAACTGTCTGGTAGCATCTCAGGCGATTACATGCCCCAAATCCCGCTGTCTGCTAAAACAAAATACTTGTAATAAATACTTCCCCACTTAGCGGTTAATTGTTTAACTACTTTTTGATTCAACCAACAAACTGTTCCCATTTGCTGCATAATTCATTCATCCGCCGCTGTGAGAGGCCTGGATTGTGTTGCGCTTTTAATATGTTCTCGTTTTTTTTTAGTCTGATCATGGACAATGCTGAAAGCCTCTGCACGTTTGCATATTAATGTGCTAATGAATAACTAATGAACCTGGAGGTGGTTTAGCAGTCGGAGTTGTGGTTTGATCAGGGGTGTGCTTGTGTTTAAGTGAGGTTAAAAGCACATTAAGCTCTTTATTACCCAGCTAAGTGCTCGCTAAGTGTGCCGTTGCTTTAAAATTATATGACGCTATGCTTGTTCTGTATATAAGACGCCATTATTAAGGTTGTTGAGGTATAAATGAATTATTTACTGATGTGAAGAATAAAAATTGGCTATAATTTAGACTTTTTTAAAGAAGCACATAACAAACCCCTAAAATTCCCTTTAGGATCGTTTTACATATTAGTGTACTGTACACTTTTATGTTTCTGTTTAGTCGACTTCTTTATCACAAACGTCTTATTTTTGCACATTGAACCAATTTCTTTGTTCAGACGATTACCGACATAGTGTTATTTGTGCTTTTCAAAGACATTCATGATAAAAGTTTTTAGTTAGTTGATTCAATGTTGCTTTTTCACATGACCTTGATTTGAACTCTCAACATCGGAGGGAAATGAGAAAAGTGGCTCGATACCACTGGAACCATTCATGGATAAACACACACACACACACACACACACACACACACACACACACACACACACACACACGACAAAATAGTCAGGAAAAAAACCCAGTGTCCAACTTATGAACACATGCACTTTCTTTCTGGTCCGAAATCGGAACCTGTGATATTATGCTCAATGTGCTCATTGTGTTGCTATCTCTATAGTGGTATTTTATTGTATTTTTATCTTTTATCATTTTTATTATATTATTTGCTTGCTGGCTTATACTGTTTTTAGAATGCATCCCCTCCCCCAAAACTCACCCCTATGTTTAAATTCTGTATGATTTGAAAATTACTTAAACTACATGTCGTAAATGTACTGTATAATGTGAATGTCACAAATAAAATTTGAATTTGAAATTTGCGTTTGATATACAAAGTGAGAAACGTCAGTGATGAATGAAGCCTAGCAAATTCCCTTCGCCAATCGTTGCCAGATTTAATATATAAAATCCACCCATGAAGTCATTTCTCATCTATAGTGTGTCTCCTCAGCGGCTGCTGCGATTAAATCCCTGTGTTCTGGCTGCTAAAACTACTTTTTAACCATTATCTGATCTTGGATCATGTGAACTGCAACTTTCATTGGTTTTGTTAGGAAATCAATAGTTTCTCTTGACTTTTGATACTTGTGAAGTTATCAATCTAATGGAGTTCCTTATTGTGCCGTGTTCAAGATAGACTTGAACGCCAACTTGGATGCAGCGAGACAGATGGTCACTTGGCCAGTGCTTGAGCTAGGAGGCTAAACCCATCATTCTGAGCCTTCAGTCGAGCTGTAAGAAGATTAAACCACCCGACGGTGGCTCATCTACAGACCCAAACCAGTGTCAGACCCAAAACCGATCTGGTAGTTAATCCACGCAAGCCCAATCTTGTGTCGACTCTTCTTTTTCTACAACTGAGATGAGTCAAGTGAGATGAGGCTCGCTCCCAGGTCTGTGCGATTCCAGGGGGATTATGGGAGAAGAGAATATGGCACCCTGCTGAGGTTGAGACGTTGAGTTTGGTTTTTTTGCCGTTTTCCCACCATTCAGAAGCTGATAGTTGAAGAGAAAAGCGAACTTGGAACCTGAGGCAATGTCTTTTGCTAGAAATTATGACGCATGATTATACTATCAACTTTCAAATGCAAAACCTAAGCAACACACAAAAGACTAGTATTGTACTGCTGTTAATTATTCAAATATTTTAATGAGTAGGTGTAAAAGTATGGAAAAAAGAACGTAATTATGTCATTAAATGTAATGAGCAGTGTGTTGATGAATCTTTTTATCAATGCGCTTTTTTTTTCTTCCCTTTTTGTCTTTCAATGAAAGAAGCTTCCTTGTCTCTTGATTTTTGTCTCTTGATCCCAAGAAATGTGAAAAACTTACTTTTTTTTTTAAATCTAAACACTCTTTTTACATTTTTTAGATAAAACCTCTTTTGTTACAAATAAATTATTAAAATCATTGGAAAATATTCTACATGTTTAGTAAAACAATCTATAGATGTTTGTCACTAGATATATAAACTAAAGTAATGTATACACATATTTTTGAATCTGTAGGATACAGTAAAAAAAATGAACACCCTGTCCAATCACCATGCATGTATTCTGTATGTAAGTGTTGTCCATGTACTTTTAATTACATTTCTGTCTTTGTTACATATTGGTTGGCCAACAATCCCTACCTTCAGACCCAGTGTCTCTTAAATTAGCTAACCACGATTAAATTAATTTTGTTACACTGTGTCTTTGTAATAGATTCAAACTGATTTTGTTTTCACCTAAATGGTTAATTCTACATCGGTACCTACACAGAGAAAGAACCTGTGGAAGTTGGTTGTGTTCACACATATTCAAAGGTGACTTGGTCTGTCGGTTACACATGGTTTACAGGCGATTTACAGATGATTTTAGAGACTCTGTGGGACAGCGTCCTAAACGCAGATTATGGCTCGTGCTAAAAAGGATTTTCCGTGCAGAATTACTGATGTGATTGCATTTTAGTGGAGCTCGGAGGTTAATCGTTGTCTGCGAATCTGTCTCTTGACTGTAAATAGGGATTTAGTTAAAAAATATGTTGCTTAACAGCTTCATGTCCATTGTATGTAAATAGTGTTTTTTTAAGCAGGCCTCTGCTAATGTGGTTATGTTCCAAAGCCCCCAAAGATTATAATTGTTAATATTTTTTTATTTCAGTGTTTAAATTGTACCTAAAATCCTTTAAAATTAAAATCATTCTTTAAATGACTGACAGGTTGTATGGAACTTTAAAAATGAAGCAGCTGTGTTTGATGTTGAATATTACCACAATTTAATTCAGTGTAAGATTGGTCTATTTCACACTCAATTTATGTGATTTAAAATAATTCTTTTGAAAGTGGCTTTGGCATTTAATGTTTTAACCTTTTATTTTGAGTTCACAATCCAAGAGTTTTCCAAAATTCCCATATTTTCAGCTGATTTAACCAATAGTGTTATTTCCTGCGTCGGAACGGTTTGTCATCAGCTCTTGTGTGGATATACAGCGAATTGATTTGAGCCTTGTGAAAGAATCCTCTTCATAACTGAATAATTTACCCTGCTGCTGTTCATAACCAGCCAGTATTATTCATTTATTAGACCTACTTTGTTATTTCGCTGGATTCACAAATCCAGTTGCCTAATTTTTTTTCCTGCAAAAAACAGTGGGTTTGTGCTGAAGCTTATCCAACTAAGTACAAGATCAGAAAAATGTTTCTTTACTGTATCGTATTGTATTGTAGACGACTATGTACATGTTAACTAATAATTAGATTGTCAATTAGATAATAATTAGATTGACTAACTAGTCATTTGTTTACATCTTTATTCTTATTTCCAGCTTTTTGTAACCCAGAAATGATAGAAGTTTGGTTAAAAATTGATGAAAATTGTCCTATATGTAATTTTTTTAGTCGTTTTTTTTAATTTGCGATAATTAATAACTTAAAAATAAAGCCGCCTTTGTTGTTTTACTGCTGTTTTACTGCTTAGACAAACAAGGCCTTGGTTATAATTCTCCATCAATTTGTTTATTATACTTTTATTCAAAATGAATTGTAAATTGTATTACACTGTTCGATCAGATTACAGTGAGCAACAAAAATTACTATGCTTTTTTTTTTTTTAGCAGAAACATCTAATTAAGTTGAAGTGTGTGTGTGTGTTCCTGGGCAAAGCTTGTCTCAAGAGGACTGTTGGAATTTTTTTTTTCATCTTTTCTGAATCTTCAAAAAGTTGTAAATTAGGTCAGCGAGACTTCATGTGGGCATCCTGAACTGGCCTGTGCCCTAAAAACACAAATCCAATTCGTTTCTGTCCTCTGAATCCAGACAGGTGATTAAACTCGTCTTTCCCAGAATCCCTTTCCCAATAGAGTAGATTGTCATGGCAGCGTCATCTTGTATTGCAGGTTTGTCGCGGTGGTATTTTTTCGGACTGTGTAGCTGGGCGCGGTGATTGAGTGATGGACAATGCTTTGTGTTTCAGTGCTGGCCAGCTTCAGAGGGACGGTGCAGAATGGCTTGTCTCTGGAGATCGGAGACACAGTGCAGATCCTGGAGAAATGTGAAGGTAATTCATTTCACAATACATTTTTATGCTTATTTAGACTCTGTGGTAGAGAAGAGACTGATAAAATATATCGATATTCTTGTTCTCTTTTTATTTTCTCTATTTCTCACAAACACACACACACACACACACACACATACACACACACACATACACACACACACACACACACACACCTTTTTAGCAGTGTAAATATGTAAGTCTGGATTATATTTTTCATTACGAATGATTTTACTTTAGCCTCCAATTGTCAAGTGCCGCATCTTTTTCAATATAATACTCTTCTCTTATATGGAAAAATAAAAACACACTTCCTGTTTTCTGATGCTACATGTTGGACCAAGAGCCTTATTTTAATAATTCACTAAACCTTCCAGTGCACATTGAAGACGAATGGAGGGATGGTTCTAGTTTAGTCTGCATGGGTCAGTGGCTCATGAGAGTGCAAGTTACATTTAATAAAAGAATCCTATTTTCAGCGGTGCAGAAAACAAATTTAGGAATCTCATATCCGACTATGAAGAATTTGCAGGATATTAAACATCATTTCAGTCATGTCCTACTGTGCGTTTTCGGTTTGTCTTTTTTTCTTGTAATAACAACCTCTTCGGTTGTTTAACTTGAAATACATGTGAAATATAAAAAGTTGCATTGTTGTGTTCCAGGGTGGTACAGAGGATTTGTTCTCAAAAATCCTATTATTAAGGTAAATCATTTTTTTGACTTTGTGTTTTTTGTTTAATTTTTTTATTTTTTTATTAATTTGACTTCAATGTGTCAAAGGAAAACTAAATCTGTGATTAGTTTTTCTGGTGCGCCTGAAAGAACAAAGATAAAATTAAGCCGGTGTTTATATCACCATGTTATGTTAAACGCATTATAATAAATCAATTCTTTCTTCTTAGGGCATTTTTCCATGCAGTTACATTCACCTGAAGAATGCCCAAATAAAAAACAAGGGGTAAGTTGATTCGTGTCTGTCTTTATAATGTTAGACAGTTTGATTGCAGATGTTTGCTTGCAATCAATCAAACTTCTGGGTTTTTATTGATGGAAAAATGCCTAGAAAAGGATCTATGCTTTTTAAAAGGCATATGCTTAAAAGGGATTTTCACTTCGACAAAACTGCACATGTAATGTCTTAATAGAGCTCACAAACAGAAGGTGCCTCCATGTTTTCCTCACCTTACCTCGAGTGTTGTGACTCACATCTCCTTCTCTGCTTTCTGCCCACATTTGACTCGCAGGCAGTTTGAGACGGTGGTGCCGTCCGAAGACTCTGTCATTACAGAGATGACGTCCACCCTGAGAGACTGGGGTGCCATGTGGAAGCAGCTCTTTGTGGTAAGTATTGTTTTGGGCCGCTCACAGCCAGACGGTGGCGGCGACGAGAAAGCTCTCGCCCTGATGCATTATTCATAACCCTGTTTTATTTATTTTTTTTTTTTACATACATTTGATCGTTACCTCTTTCAAGGGTTTTAAAGCATGTTTATTAATATATTTCGCTGTTCTCATTCTGCAGAAAAATGAAGGCGATCTTTTTCACAGACTGTGGCATGTCATGAATGAGATTCTGGACCTCAGGCGACAGGTTCTGGTGGGCCATCTTACCCATGACCGCATGAAGGACGTAAAGCAACACATCACCGCACGCTTAGACTGGGGCAATGAGTAAGAACACATTAACTTTCGCTGAAAAAAGCATTTGTGTTTTCAGGAAAATACTAAATTAGGTCTTATTTTTGCGGAGTAAAAAATGTATTGTTTGGAACGGAATATGAATAAAACTGTATTTTATTGAGAATTTAACAGTCAGTTGACGCTCAGTCAAGTGAAAATAAGTAGACATGACTCTTTAATTTGTCAAGAGCATAAACGTGGCTCCTCCTACACTTTATTATAACATATGATAACATTCCGTAAAACCTCTAATAGAACGCCACCTTTAATAAAGCGCCACCATGACGGAAGAGTTGAAAATTAGAACGTCTATTAGAGGTTTTACGGGTAGAGGTTTTATGTAGACAAGATGATGTCTTGTAAAGACCAAGACAAAGATCACAAATAAAAAAAAAACACACTCTTGTTTCGATGATCTGTGTTTTCAGTTAATTTTTCACTAGGAACTGGGATATGAGTTGTTTACATGACAGTACCAACACCCCATGTTAATGAAAATTAAATGAAATCATGTTATAAATAACACAACCACATGAGACATTAAACTCTGATCTTCATGCAATATTTATGTGGTTTTCGTGGCACAGTTGACAGAGATTGCGATTTTGTCTGAGCTTGTGTTTTATCTTTACATATGGAACCCGGTTTCCTTTTCAGGCAGTTGGGTTTGGACCTGGTACCCAGGAGGGAGTTCAGCATGGTGGACCCAGATGACATAAGCGTCACGGAACTCTTCCGACTGGTACGTGTCTGTTGATATTAGAAAGTGAATCACAGTTTATTACATTTTACCTAAAACGCAAGAGGGCCGAGTGTCCAAATGTAAGCAACAAGATCATTGAGTTCCTATAATTTCAGTCGTCATGTGAATGTCTCGCTGGGGTCCGCAGGGGTTTCTGACAGCGGGGAGCTCTGCCATAATATAACGGAGCACATTAGGGCATTTCCTTGGTAAAAGGACCCAACATGTCTTCATTCTGCGTAATATAATAACTGTCTGGAGGCGGGAGGTTATTACTGTCTGTGGGTTGTTTGCCTTCCAGACATGTTTTCCCATCAGCTGCTTGTGAGGAAAAATAGAAGTTGGGTGTTTGCAACCTGCTATTTGTTTAGACCTTAAATCTGCGAGAATATAGCCGTACCTGTAAACAGTTTTAAATGCTGATGTTATGTTTCCAACGGGGTTATTTTGTGCTGTGGCAAGAAGTCGATGCGCCGCTTCACTTTGAGTTTCGACTGAGCTCATTACCTGCGACAGATTCCCAGTGTGGGAGGGAAACAGTCCGGCCGTACTGTCTCACCACACACACTTTAATTAGTAATGAAGAGTCAGACATCTGTGTCTTTGTGTGTGTGTGTGTGTGTGTGAGAGAGAGAGAGAGACAGAAAAAGAGAAGCATAAGAGTAGAATTTCAAACTGTAGGCCATTGCTCTGCCACAAGTTTTATATTTATTTATTTTATTCATCTGTTTTTCTATCTTTTCATCTATCTTTTTGATCTGTCTATGCCTTTATTTGTATGTAATCAATCAATCAATCCATCAATCTGTTCTTATTTCTGTCTAATCTTCTATGTGCTCATCAATTAATCTTGTTGCATTTCCAATTAATCTGTTATATCTATAGGTCTCACTCTGTCTGTCTGCATTCCTGCCTTAGTCTCTCTCTATTTTTCATGCCTGTCTGTATGTCTCTCTACCTGTCTGCCTGCCTGTCTTTCAGTCTTTTTCTGTCCGTCGTTCTGTCTGTCTCTGTATCTGTTTGCCTGTCTCTCTATTTTTCTTTCTGTCTGTCGTTGTCTGTCTGTCAGCCCACCTTCTGTATCAGTCTGTCTGCCTCTCTATCTTTCTGCCTGCCTGCCTGCCTGTTTGTCTGTCGGTCTATCCATCCATTGTTTTTATTGTCAATTGAATTTTTGTTTGCCTGTTTGTCAGTCAATTCAGCTACGTGTCTCTCTCAGTCATCTATATATATTTTAATTGTCTTGTCTGTCTCCTTCTTTCTCTTCACTCTCTCCCCACTGCCATTCATTACAGGTGGGCTTTTTCTGAATGTCTGATAAGAGCTTAAGCCGTTTATAGAGTCTGGAACGTTTTGTGCTCTGACCAGGCGTCAAAGGTGGAATTGAAGTCTTTTGTGAAATACTAGGTTCAGCTCCCATCCATTCCAGTTCAGATCCTCTTAGCTCATGTGCGTAAACTCTCCTCTGTGAAGTCTTAATTCGACTTGTGAAGTTCACAGAGCAGAACGGAACACATGTGCTGCTCTGTTTGCTATGATATACATCACCACACGCTTCTTCACACTTTGGTGTCCTTACGCAGAGTTCAGAGTGTCATTCGGTTCAGCGGCTTCGTAGCTCATCTGATGGATGATGCTCCCAAGGGCTGGGTGTCAGAGAGCAGTATGTTTGTTACTAAACAACAAGTGTTTGTACTGAGCATTTGAGCACTGATGTGTGTCTTTGTGTGTTTTGCCTCGTTTACGGATGGGCATTTTCCGAAATATCGGCAGTATGGGAAAAACCAAGAAGTTGGAGATGAGTCTTTTTTTTACGTGAACTGTCCCTTTAAGACTCACATGGTGGTGTCATGTGACTTGCCAATCAAGATCTGTTTTTATTTAAACTTTACTAATATTAAGTAAATTAGTTAGTTGTTTCTTCTTGTTGTATTTGCTGAAAAGATGGAGCATCGTCAGCGGAAGAAAGACTCTTCGACTCCTGTCAGCACACATCTGTTCGTCCACCTGAAGAGTCTGATGTGCTCAAACCTGGGTGAAGAGCTGGAGGTTTTTTTCTTCATCTACGACAGTCGAGAGAACAAACCCCTCAGGTGAATTTCAGATTTTGTTTGGATTTGTGCAGGGCTTTGCATGTGAAATGTATATCATGGTTGAGGCCGAACTAGTTGAAAGGTTAGCATAATATACAGTGTTGTGAACACACACTCAAAATCATGTTTTTTTTTTTTTTTTTAAATACTCCCAACGAAAATGTTTTGATATATATATATTTGTTGTGACAAATTTGACATTTTGATTGGCAAGTTTGAGAAACCCAATTAAAGGATTGCAACAAAGACGATCTTTATATTTCTTTTCTATTTTGCATTTAAAAAATTTTGCGGATTGTCCATGCACAATAATTATTTTTAATTATTATTTTAATTATACATTTTTTAGTACTGTTTTTGCCTTGTTGTAATGTTTATACAGGTGAACAGGATCATTCACTTGATAAATGACGTATAAAATATTGTAATATAGTCCATTGGGGCAGAGATTCCAGATTTGGTACTGGCTTTCTCCTCATCTCATCATTGAGCTGTCCAGTGGTGGATTGTCATGATTGTGGTAAATTGTGAGTTATCCTGTGCGTGGGAGAGACAGTCGATCTGTCTCTCTTCCGTGCTGCCGCTGCAGGAAGTGTACAGCGTGCTGATTGACAGCCTTCTGGGTAATGCCCCCCTCCCTCTTCCCGTGGGACCCTTTTGCGGCACGGTTGATTTATCCATCCAGACGTACGCAGATCACTTTTCCGGCCGTGTCAATTCATCCAGCCGTGTCTGGCGGGAGAGAGGGGGATGTATCGGTTTCACATTTGAAGTTGTGTTGCTACAATCCTGCCACCATGGGAGGAAATATCAAATTCTAATGTGTCGGATGAGAGCGTGCCTGTGTGTGTGTGTGTGTGTGTGTGTGTGTGTGTTAGGGAAACATTGTGATATTTGCTGATAGGAATATGCCTTTGTCTAATGACTCTACTTCATAAACCTATCACATCCGTGCAGCTGCGTGTCAGAGGCCAGAACAGCCTTTGTGCTCCTGCTGATGGGACACGGAGACCACAACAATACACACTTAATTACGCCGCGTTTGTGTGACGGCCTGTTTCAATGTGAGTCTGTAGATAGATGCCTGAGCTGGATCCATATCCGTTTCAGCCATTGTTTGGAGAAATGTCTCCGCTCATGTGCCTTTTAATATTGAGCTGTGAAGGACAAGCTACTGGATTATGAGGGAGATTCAGCATTGTTTTACAACTGTTTTACCGTTTTTAGTTTTTCTGTGGTTTTGAAAATTTGCTAGCAAAGAAAAGTGGGGAATTTGGCCAGGTGTGGTCGAAGCCATGCTAGGAAGTTGTGCTCTGCTTTTAACCCATTCTGTGAAGCCACACACACACAGTGAAGTGAACACACACATGCTCGGAGCAGTGGGCAGCCTTAAGCCGTGATGCCCGGGGGTATCCATATCTATCTATTTATTTCTATCTATATCTATATCTATATATATATATATATATATATATATATATATATATCTATCTATCTATATATATATATATCTATATATATATATATATATATATATATTATATATATTCTATATGTCTATTTATTTCTATATATATATATCTATATCTATATATATATATATCTATATCTATATCTATATATATATATATATATAAACTAAAAAAAAAGTTTATATATATATATAAACTTTTTTTTTCCAGCAGAAACTATGCACAATTTAGTTTAACATAAACTTGGTGGACGAATGTTTTCCAATAACTTACTGTTGTAAAAAAGCTGAAACAAATCATAAATGTGAAAGCGAAAGTAAAAAAGCCCAAATGAAATAAAAACATTGAAGATGAATAAAACATTTATTTTATTTATTTATCGTGTGTGCAGTATTATTTGTTTATGTTAATGCATACATGCTTTTTTGTTTATTCTTCATATAGATGTTTTTATATACATAAAATTGTGAGATGTTGTCACATGAAATTTCCCCGCTGTGGGACAATTAAAGGCTTTTTCAATTCAATTTCAATTAAAAACAAATAGTTAAGAAGACTTTTATTATGAAATTGGTGGAGAAACTAGCTGACAGTTTTTCTCTTTGATTTGCAGTGAACGATTCTTTGTTAAACTCAATAAAAACGGCCTACCGAAGTTTCCCGAGAAGACTGAAAGACAGTGCACACTTTTTGTGGTGAGTGATGTCAAACCACCGGCCTGATGAATGATGCTGAGCAATGGACGCTGTTTGTGTCGCTGTCAGGATCTGGGGAGCAGTGACCTAAGAAAGGACGTGTACATCGTCGTGCATATTATCAGGATCGGTAAAAGAGTTGTCACATCTTATCTGTGATTATTTAACGTGTTTATTATAGTGCTGTTTGTGTGGCTGTGCAGGGAGAATGGGAGCTGGAGAGAAGAAGAACACGTGTAACGTTCAGTACAGGCGTCCGTTTGGCTGTGCTGTGGTCAGCATTGCTGACTTACTCACCGCAGACTCCAAAGACGATCACCAGCTGAAGGTTTACGCGTGAGTGATCCAATGAAAAACGAATTTCAGGATGTAGGATCTGGAAATCAATTCATTCAATTTCTGGGTCTCAGGAGCTTAGATCTTGGATACCTTACTGTAAAAATTACAAGTCGTCAATTCCAAGAAGATTAGAGTAAAATCCATAAAGTATTCAATTTTAAACTTGTGTATTTTACTGAAATTGAATTTATGCTTAAAAAACACCTAGAGTTTTTTTCCCCTAATATACAAAAGAAATGTAACACCTGTAGCAGTGTTAGTGTTAGTGTTAGGTTACAAAACAAAAAGTCAGTCAAATGTTATGTGCAATAAAGTGCAACCACTAATGTTCACATGACTTAGCTCATAAATACCATCCAGTACCTTCAGCACTCGACAGATGGCGATATCGCCATGTCCGCCCAACAAATTTAGTCACGGTAGAAAAAGATGCCGACTTGTTGCGCACAATCACAATGTAACAAGTAACGGTAAGTGTCCATTCAAATGTAGTGGAGTAAAGAGTACTGTATACTTAATGTAGTGTACAAAGTACTACAAATACAAAGTAGCCAAGCAACAGTCCATTTACTCAAGTACTTTGCACCACTGCTGAGGTGGGACACACACTCTCAATTACTAGTCAACCAGTTGTGACATGATTTCGAACTGTGGGATGAGACATTCATTGACCAGAGCAAACGGATGATGACTAAAGACTCGTTCAAAGCACAAACGTGGACCAGCTTAAGACATAGTGAGAAAAATAAATGGCTATTTGAGGTGCAAAGACGATTAGAAGCAAAGACTGTTGACCGAGTGCGTGTTCTGCTGCGATTGATGGAGGCTTTAGTTGTAAAGTTAAATACTCCATGAGCATTTACATAGAGTGAAGCTAGAGTGAACCAGAGAGCCCCCCCCAATTGTTAATTTTATTATGGAATCTGATGTGTGAAAGCTGTGGAGATCATTCTACGTCTGTTTCTGCTGGACAGAATGTTTGTGAAGTGTGTATTTCTTGTCTTGTTTCTATTCAGGTGCAACACAGAGAGTGACTGGAGTCAGATTCACGACAGCATCATTAAGAAAATTAACTCCAGATACAACCTGTCAGGATCCAATACAGGTAACCAAGCGCTCGCGTCCTCGTCTGAACCTCAGACTCTGAAGCTGAAGTCTCTCGCATGAGCTGGATTTTCATCTTGAGCTAAATTTAATTGTGTAATGAAAAACCCTTCAGTATAGTTTTTTTTATCATAGGTAGCGCTTTTAACAGTGGTGGAGATGGCGGCGAATTCAGATTGGATTTTTGCTGCTTCTGCTTTTTATTCAACTTGTCATTGCGTCTGCAGTTTAAATTCCTGCTTTCTTTATCACTGTAGTTTATCAGATTAGAGTGTTTTCAGTAGAGTCATTCAAAATCAGCTACGCCTTTCTCAGAGCGTTTATACAGTAGCCTGATAGAGCGCAATTCATTTCACAATTCATTCTTACTATACTGTAACATTTCCGAAGTGGTGTTAATCTATTGACAGATTATAATCACATTACGCATAAAGATTCACAGTGTGATGGAATAATTCAATTTTCCTTACTAACTAAATATTATGATATACATTCACACACACACACACACACACACACACACACACACACACACACACACACACACATACACACACACACACACACACAAACAATTTTTTATTTTTTTTAAACAAATTATTGTGCTGTAAATGTGTTTTTAGGCAGTGTAGTGTTCACCTGTCATTTTACATATCATTATCGTCATCATCCTCTTGGAAAATGAAAGAGTACACTGATGAATATTCAGCAATGTTCAGGTCTGTGGAGCTTCTACAGACGTGCGCTGAATCTGTCGCTGTGATTAATGGTGGTTGCACGCCAGCTCAGTTGTGGAAATGTTCCTCAGCATTTTTCTAATCCCATGCTATCAAATACCAATTATATAACATAAAATGTGTTGCTACTGATCATCCGTCATGGTTCACTATCCACAGCACAACAGCTTTTAGTGTTTTTGGGTTTTGTTTAAGAACGTGCTATTGTGCTTCCTCACACCCAACGTCACCTAAAATCCCACAAATCTGATGCTGATGATAAAGCTCAGCAAATAGGCCGATTGTCTTCTGGATTTCGGATGAAGGGTGAAGGTTCGTTCTGAAGATCCAGAGCATCCGCTTTTGTAGAATCCATTGTCTGCTGTGTGTTTATCTCTGGCTTCAGCATTCTGAATTATTAAAACTTACTAGAGTTTGAAAGCCACAAATACACTACATTTTTTGCATTTTTTTCATATATTGTTAAGGTCTCGTATTTATTTGCACATTTTTGGAAACCGCTAAATGTTGGATTGGATTCGGACTTCCATCATTTGCCGTTGCTAACATCATGCTTTTTTTGAAATACGCCACAGGAAAGCACATTGTGTTTTTTCTATTTTAGTTTTTTCCCCCCTGTGAATGTGTTTTTCATGTTGTTCCAAAAGCAGAACTGAGTTTGAGAGCATACACTGTGGTTCAAACCATTCAGTGAAACGACCACATAAATCACGCTTACAGGTTTGTTTCCTATTAAACACTTGACATTTACATTGTCACACTCTACTGGAAACGAGATGATTTTAATATCAATAGTTTTTTTTTTTTCATGAATATTCATGCACTAAATACACTCAATATGTATTGACGGAAATGCAAAAAGGACTTTTTGTGGAGTCCAGTGGAGTGAAAGTAATTTGTTTAGGTGAAGAGTAGTTGTTGAGCTGGTTGTGCTCTTTATTTCCACTTGGCATTTTGACTGCATTTTGACACACTTGATGCTCTATTTGGGGATGGAAACTTGATCATCTGATTGGTTTTTGTGTTTCACCTCCAGGTCTGGCTGTGGCCCTCCAGTTGCTACATGGCGACATTGAGCAGTTGCGGAGAGAATACATGGTTCTCTTCACCAGAGGAGTGTCCATCACCAGAAAGTTGGGCTTCTCCGACGTCATCATGCCAGGTCAGAACAACCATTCTCAGCTTTTTTTTCTAGTTGAAAGGCTGAAAAAGACTGGTTTTTCATATTACTGTAATAACCGTATTTCCTCGCTTATAAGTCGATCCCCACACTTCAGCTGTGAGATTGTGGTATTCTGTTTAGACCCACTTATAAGACGAGGGAAAGAAACGAGACAAAAGTGGAAAAAATAGAAATGAGTAGAAAATCAACTTTGGGTTTCATATATAGTCGACTCTGGTTATTTGGGGTACTATCCGGAGGCCGGGCATGTACCCCCCCCCCCTTCCGAAATAAGATGTAACCGCTAAAAACATAATATTAAACACTTT
>CM051496.1:7892275-8002198 GCA_028031935.1 Paedocypris micromegethes
ATTTAATTATCACGCTTATTTTTGCAAGAAATGGTGAAATATCTGTGCGACGTTCTGAGTAAAATATTTTCTATTTCGGTACAGCGCGCGTATAAGTCAAGCCCCCCTTTTGAGCTTGAATTTGCGAGTAAATACGTTTAAATAAAATACGTTTGGAAAAATTCAAAATTCCTTACATGTTTGTGTTGTGCTTTAAAATATTATTATTTAATCGTAGTTTAATTCTTAAAATATGGAAACAATTTTTCACATTTATTTTTAGAAATTTATTTTCTTCTCTAAATTTGCTGCAATCTATAAATAAAAAGCAAAACATATAAAAGACTTACTATTTACTTACTATTTTAAGAAATAAATCTTGAAAATCACTATTTCAATCATTTTTACAGACATGACATATTGCCAGACATTTACATTTTATTTCGTTCTTTTCATCAAGATCAAGTTTCTTTTGTTACTGGTGAATTCAATACCACTGGTTTTGAAGTTCTTGTGCTTTTTCGAGTGTCTGTTTCTTGTGATGAACGTAACCCTGGCTGAATAAATGTGTTGCCACAGAAACTGTGTTGAGGGCATTAGTTGGCATGGCTACTGGCCTGAAATCAGCCCGATCGGACGAGGGCTTGAAATAGGAGCAGACACACGAACACAGATGCTTAGAAGAATGGCAGGCGCTCACAGGAAACATGCACTTCCTGTGCCGTGTGGCTGAAGGAGCGGAAGTCCTTTTTCCTTTTGTGTTTTCAGCGCAAAGTGCAGTTCCACATTCATTCTTGCATCTCGAGCCGTCTTGCACAAGCACGTATCCTGTCTGTGTTTTTGTGCTATTCCTCCATGTGGCACTAAGAGAATCAGGTCAGATGTAGTATGTTGTTGAGCTGTTTATTTGCATACGGATGGATGTGGAAAGGTGCATGCTGGGCCATTGAAGCGCTTATGTTAAAGCCGAGGCACTGATGCTGTGAGTGTATGGGAGCGTAAGAGAGTCACAGGATACACCTGCTGAGGTCAACGGGGGCAGGAGGACCTTTTTAAGAGCGTTTATACATGTTAAGACTGTTTTTTCTCTAAAGAAGTGATTGAATAGCTCTGAAAACAAGTACCGGATTTAATACTGAATGCTCATTGGTGGATGTGAAACTGCTGGAGTTTTAACCTTACAACGCATTTTACTAAAAGAAGACTTTTTTGGGACTGGTATTGTTCAAATTCAATCAGATGTTTGGTAATAATTCATACAGGATTTTTATTCTTGCTGAATTTGAATTCAACTCTTAATTACATAATGGTTCAGTATTGGAAACATAAAAGGCAGTTCAGTGGTAGGGAATTGGTCTTGTATCTAAGTGGTTGCAGGTTCTAATCCTGTCCTTGGAAAAACACTGACCTCAACTTCTAAAAGTTGAACTTTGTAAACAAAATTGTATTGTCAGAATTGTTCTCAGCTATAGTTGACAGCAGTTTATCATCTCATGTAGGAATCGTATTATTAAGAAGTTTACATAACAGAAATACCTTTTTTCCCCCCTTTTTCATAAAGAACAATTTCACTCTTTCTCAGTAGCCTCAACTTCTCAGCTTTTCTAACAAAATGTCTAATATTTCAGAGTGGCATGAACTTCAGCTATTTCTTATAAGGGTTTTGCTGTGTTTGGAGCTTGATACAGACATTTTTGAATGTTTACAATTAAAAAGTAAGACATACATTTCACTGCCATAATCTGCATACACAATGGTTGTGTCTTACTATGTCTAATAGTATGTCTAATATTACATTCTTACTGTCTTACTATGACATTGACACATGAGCAGTGAGCAAGTGATAACATGGAAATATTAATTAATTCATATTCAAATCTCAAATTAACAGTTAATTAAATTTATTAGGCTGTTTTCAAGACCCTCAAGGCCATGAGTGCCCCAGACAATAAAGGACATAAACACAACATGGGCTATTACACTGGAACGTATTTCATATCATGAATGATGGACAGTTTTGCTGTCGTTCTGTTGAAGGCGAGATGAGAAATGACCTCTACATCGCGCTGGAAAAAGGAGAGTTTGAGAAAGGAGGGAAAAGCGTGGCGAGAAACGTGGAGGTCACAGTCTACGCACTTGACGCTGATGGACAAATTCTCAAGGTCAGGCCTTGAACAGACAAAATGCTTTATAAGGGATCCTCAAACTCCTAAATCTTTCAGATCTTCAGAACGATGTTTAATCGTTCATTTGTATTCCTGCAGGGCTTTGTCGCGGTGGGCTCGGGCGAGCCAGGTGGAGATGAGTATCACACTTTTGTTCTTTACCACAACAACAGCCCTCGCTGGGCAGAGCTCATCAAGTTGCCCATTCCCGTCGACATGTTCCGGGGGTCGCACGTTCGCTTCGAGTTCCGACACTGTTCCAGTAAGTTCGTGTTTGCTCTAGTAAGCTCATCAGAGGAACATTTCAGATTTTTTGGCATTAGGCATGATTCTGTTTGTCTGTTTGCTGAGCAAGACTGTTAAATATTTTAGAGGCTGTTAGACTTATTTAGGCGGATTTCCCAAGTGGGTATTTATAAATAAATAAAACACACACACCTACACACACACACACACACACACACACACACACACTGAGTTGTTCAAAGAAGTTTAGTAGCTGGTTTTGATTGTTTGTCTTCTCCAGCCAAGGAAAAAGGGGAAAAGAAGCTGTTCGGTTTCTCATTTGCTCCGCTAATGCAAGAAGACGGACGGACTCTGCCTGACGACACCCATGAACTCATCGTTCATAAGGTACAGCTGCCAAAACACAGTCCTTGATAAAAGCCAAAGAAGATGGTCAGAAGTTGGATACAAGGTCTAACTAGAAAGATTTTTTTTCTTTTGTGGTGTGTGCGTGTGTGAGTGTGTGTGTGTGTGTGTGTGTGTGTGTAAGGGCTTACTAAAATAAATCACAGTTATTTAATAGTTTTATTTTTTTTTTCTTCATTTATTTCAGTTTTATTTATGGTTTAAGCACAGCTCTGGATAATTACCGGGTGTATATGTGTTTAAAAAGCTCAGTCTCAGTATTTTGCTTTATATTGTGCCGCCGCTGCACACAATCATGATGTCTGTAAACATTAACACAGTAAGATAGTCTTGCTGTTCACCTCCAAAACACTGAATTTTAATTATATACATACACTGGCGGGCAAAATTAGAGAACAATGTATAAACAACTACACAATTCTGAAATAATGTCTTTCACTGCTCAAAATTTTTTAAGGAGTCAGTTAAGGAGGACAAATAATCCTTCAACTTTTGAGCAGTGAAGATAACATTATTTCAGAATTGTGTAGTTGTTCATACATTGTTCTCTAATTTTGCCCGCCAGTGTATATATTTTATATATATTTTAAAACCTCTAATAGAACGCCCCTTTTAATAGAGCGCTCCCTGACGGAAGAGTTGAAAAATAGACCGCCATGGTGTTCTGTTGTAGGTTTGACGGTAAATACAGTATATATTAGATATCTACTTCGCATTTTATTAATTCTAAATAATAAATTTTATTCATCATGCTGTATAGTAGCCATAATAGTCCATCAATAGTATGGATTGTGTTAGGGGTGGCCGATATGGGTTAAAATTCATATCACGGTATTTTCTAGTGTACAGACGGTATCGGTATTATATCACAATATTGTGTGTGGGGGGGTTATATTTTATATAAAATACGAAATTAAAACGCAAGGGGAAACCTGGAGAAGCAGCTGTCATTTTTAATACCGTATATCTGTTAAAAGTAGTCCAAGCATTTATTTAAAAAAAAAACATTTAAATTAAATGGCATGTGGTCTATCTTTTAAGAGAGTGCAAAAGAGAGAGAGAGAGAGAGACTTACAGCACTTACAGACATGGAGCGGCACAGCGCATGCGCGATGCATGCGCCTCGCGGGTGATCAATTCAGTTTCTTACAACGCTTCCTGTATTCGATTGGCAATGTATCCGTGCCGTAATTAAAAGTTATAACGAAACAAATGTATTTTAATGTATTAAAGCGTTGATATGTGTGTATAAAAGGTAAATTCATGAAAGTGCCACGGTATCCACAATATTGCAAAATCCATATCGGCGCAACTCAATACCGGTATTCACGTTAAAACCGGTATACCGCCCACCCCTAGATTGTGTTGATAATTTTATTCATAAAGCAAAGAACGGTACTCAAAATAGGACTTGAAAAAGTCTTGAATATTAAATGAAGTGCTTGAAAATGCATGAAAATTTAGTTAAACATTGGATTCCGGTCCAGTGCACATCCTCGGGACCGGACCCGAGCGTGCAGTTACTCTATTAGATGAGTCACGTGGATGTCGACATCCCCACTACTACTTTATCTACTACTATAAGACTGTGTTTCTATCATCAAAAGTAAGCTTTTTGACCGTTTCTTTTGTTCGTGTTTTCTTTCAGGGTTGCTGTTATTTTGCCAAGCTGCTCTTGTTTTTTAGCGTGAACTCGTGAAATTTGGCTAGGATGAACGGCAAAATGCTTTGCGACTGCCACCTGAATTTTCTTTCCACAAGTGATGGCATTGGTCGTACATGATTTTGACAGCATGTTCATACTAAACTTTTATTGTACTTCCTGCGGACCTCTTGTCATTGGGACATGTCTGGAACCTTTCTTCTGAGGCTGACATGTCCCACACCACCTCCTTGATGTGGTGGTGTTGCAAATGTACTTGTGCTTCTCACCTTATCTAGAATATTGCCGGCCAGACAGCTGTGGTGGACATTTGGGCTCCTTTGGCCTTCAGGTGACGTCTTGGAGCTCAAAACCACAAGTGAAGGTGGAAACATTTGACCAGAAAACTTTTTCTCTACTTGCTGGTTGGGCTTATTCAAGGCCACCATGGCCAAGACTGAGTTTACCAACATCTTATCCTCACAGTTCCTGTTAGCACTGTTTGGGTTATGGATTTGATTCCAAGAATAAAAATTAGGGATGCACCGATACCACTTTTTTGGAAAACGAGTACTTGCATTTCAGTACTCGCCGATACCGATACCAAGTACTTAATAAACACATGATTTAAATGTACAGGTAATAGTCATATTATTAAAAAAGGGGGCTAGTTTGAAATTTAGAACATTTATTTAAAATTAAAAGCATGTTGTTTGCAACATATTACAGGTACAGCTACATAGGCTTTGTATTAAAATGAAATAATATTTTAAACATTCTTAGTATTTTAACAGACTGCTCTTTATTTCATGTAGATAACAGTAAATTACAAAAAGTTAGGTTTTCACATACTGGTCACCCTTTTACCATTTAGAAATTAATGAATTTATCAACACATTAATGAATACTATACTACTGTAATAATTACACTGTTATCTCCACGCATGAGACGCTGATTTAAAAAAATGATAAAGAGTACGAGACACAACCAGTGCCGTGTTGATTCAAAGCGAGACGCGCAGTTTCAATCTCAAATACGAGACGATTCCATATTTTAAAGTACGTGTGGCGACCCGTGAGTAGCGTTTAGAAGCCAAACTCTTTCCACTCGCGGTCGTGTTGGGATTTTAGGCGCGTGGGAAGAGTGTCTCAGCGCGGAGCTCTGGGCTTTGCGCGCGTGCGTGTCGTTCGTGCTCCAGCCGCTCTGATATACCAGCACAAGCACAACGCACACACACACACACACACACACACACACCCACACACACACACACACCACACACACGCACACACACACGACAGGAGCTGCAGGTTCCCGTTAGAGATTCCTGCAGTTTTAGTTTCCATCGCTTCTGCTGGAGCGCTGGGGGGCGGGGCTTACGCGGCGCATGGGATTAACCCTTCCGCCGCTCTTTACTTTACAGTCATTTGGCAGACGCTTTTATCCAAAGCAAGTGAAGCAATTTGTATAAAATAGGCTACAGTAGATGTCCACACAGGCTATATAGAGACACTTACTACACAGAACAGCACGACATTTATTTTTTAAAATCCGCGTTAACGCTCAAGCGTAAATATGTCGCACTTCCGGTATCGGCGGACTTTTGACGAGTACCGAGTACTTTAGAAAACGTGGTATCGGGCCCGATACCGATACCGGTAACGGTATCTGTGCATCCCTAATAAAAATGAAGTTGGTTTAATGTTTGTCTGAATAAAAGCAACTGTAAGTCATAAATATCTCATGAAGTGAATAAAATCTTCGAAGATCTCACTCGCGGGACATTAGATGTTGCATCACTTGGCAAAAACGAGTCAGAACTTGTGTGGAGGTTGACAGTAGCAGCTACAAGGCATAAAGCTAAACTAGGATTATTCCAGCCACGATTTGGCCACTGAGAACAAGTATCTTTGAAAGCGTTGAAGCTTACTTGGTATTTAATTCCAAAAAAGCAAAGAGAATCTAATTTTCCATATGCTGCTTCCTATTTGTTGGATTAAACATCTAAAATTTTGAGCCTTTATTTGTAGATATAAAACTGCATTTGTGGCAACAGCAGAGATTAGCCGACAGAGGCACATAAAATGCTAAAAGCTCCTCATGGCCTATTTACCTCAGCAGAAATGGGACAGTTAGCTTTAGCACCATCATTCAAATGCAGTACACACCACAGATGATTGCAAGCTGTAGTATTGTCCTCTTCCCAGGTCACTTGCCACATATGGCCCATGTGCATTAGGATGTGCAGCATTTTGAGTAAGACAAATGATGAGAAAAAATATTCGTCAGCCTTTTTGCCATCCGAGAAGAATCACTGATTGAATGTATAGCACTGATGCTAATTAAAAGACAACAAATGACAGAACTATCTGTGACTATCAGCAGGGGATTGGAAAAAAAAAGGAAAACTGTTCATCTTGCTGTCTATCCTCCTGTGAATATGAGGTGCTGGTGTTTTCCTTAGCGCCATATATTTTTAGAAAAAGAGGCATGACGAAAATAATTATGCTATTTTTGTTGCAGCCTTTAGTGAATACAACTGTGAAAAGCAAAAAGCACGTCAAAAATACCAATCTCGTTTGTCACAATAGCCTCTTTCATACTTGCAAACCTTGCTGGGAAATTACTGGTAAAATGCCGGCATGCAGTTATGTGTGAACAGACAAATACCGGTAAATAGTTCTGGCATTTTTCAACCAAGGGAACCTGTAACGATGCCGGTAAATTACCAGAAACCAGCCCTGTGTGAAAGCAGATTGAAGTTTACCGGAATAGGGACGCAGCAGTTCAATACACGCTGACGTAAATGACCGCTCTGAGCAAATCACAACACTCTTAAAAGGGTCGCAATGATGATATTACAGAATAATCAGTCTTAGCTGGTTACAGAAATCACAGTGGGAAATGTCCTCCAACTGGAATGACAGCAAAATCAAATCACTTCTAATGATTCGGGCAGATGAAAACATTTGTCACCACATCAAAGGAACAGTTAGGGATTCTGTCCCATATGAAACAATTACTGCCGATATCCATGTTTACAAAGGTGCAGCTGTTTAAAGCGTGTCACCAGTTGATGATGTCACCGAAAATACTGGGATTTTGATAACATATGCAAGAAAGGCAGCGCTTGTGTACAATATTTACCTGTAGTCGGTCCGGTAATTTTTCTGCGTTTTACCGGCATTGCTGTGTGAAAGCGGCTAATGAGTCTCAGCACTGCTAGTTTGTCGTCATGCTAGTATCTGATCCCTATCTTTGAAACTTGATTCGTGGCTTGTTTAACTAATAAATCTTGAACACTGAATTTTAGCATACTTGACCAGTATGCATTTTTAAATGCACAATTTCGAAGCTACTGCAATTGAATTAAATATTTTTATCCTTGATCAGTAAGTGGCCAAACCTGGAGAGAGCGGCGTATAGTGGTCTGCTGGCAATAGTTTTTGGCCTTGGCTTTTTACTACAGTTACTATTGCTATTTTCTACATTATTGCTACAGTTTTTTAGTTACCTTGTATTATTCCGTCTCGGTTGACGGATGTTTGATTGGGGATTGTGTAACTCTTTCCAGTGTGAAGAGAATGCTAATCTACAAGACTGTGCTCGCTACCTCAAACTGCCCTTCTTGAAGTCGAGTCTGACCGGCAACAACCAAACTGTGAAAGGAACCAAGGAATCGTTCTGGATCACGTCGTTTCTCTGTTCTACCAAGCTCACTCAGAACGGTAATATGCTGTGTCATGCTACATCGGTTAATGTGTGTTTTTAAATCACTCCTGGAAAAATATGCAGAGAAAAAAAAATCCTGAAATAGTGTTGAAACTAAATGTGTTTGATGCACATGCATATATACAGTCGACTATTTCTGGGACAAATCCTGAAAGTCCAAATTTTTAAATCTTTGCTGCTTTATTGGGGCAAAATGGCCCCAATTTGTCCCAATTAACTGGAGTACAGTGTACTTACTGGTTTATTAGTAGTTTTAGTGCAAAATCAAATAGTTTAAATTTATCAATGGTGTCAATTGGTGCACTATTGTATATACCAATAGATTTTCACTATTTAGTTAATATATTGAATATTTAATATACAGTATTTATTATATACATTTTCAATATACAAAAAATATATTATTTAACACTGTTGCATAATACTACAGTATATAGTAAATACCTTTACATTTTTTTAAGGTGACATGCTTGATTTGCTGAAGTGGAGAGCGAATCCAGAGAGAATCAGCGACAGCCTGTCCAAACTCAAAGAGATCGACGGATCAGAAATTGTTAAGGTCTGTGAAGGCTTTACTTCATTGGTAAACGGTCAGAGATGTCTCCCCCATAGTAAAAGACATCTTTTTGGTGCAGTTTTTGCAGGATACACTGGACACTCTCTTTGGGATCTTAGATGAGAGCTCACAGAAATATGCACTGAAGGTGTTCGACTGTCTGGTAGGTACAGACCCATACAATATAGATGTGTTTCCATCCCAGTGAATGACACATATGGCTTTAGGTGCACATCATCAACTTGCTCCAGGATAGCAAGTTTCAGCATTTCAAACCAGTCATGGACACCTACATCGAAAGTCACTTTGCTGGAGCCCTGTCATACAGGTACCTTAACGTTTTCTTCTTTTTTTTTTTCCACCATTCCATTGTCCACACGCTCATTTGCGTCTTCAGTGTGTAGATTATAGATTATGGGCTTTTTCACAGGGATCTAATCAAGGTCTTGAAGTGGTACGTGGACCGAATCATTGAAGCTGACCGACACGAACACATCCAACAGGTGCTTAAGGTAAGAGGCTAAAACTCAGCTCTGACCAAACAACTTTAGGTAAAAAAAGGTTTGGCTTTTATTTGGTGACTGGAACCTTTACAGCGATCTAAAAATCATCTAGTCTACGTAATTTAAAGGTCAACTTTCACTGCCTGGTCTAATCGACACACACAGCACCAGTGTTATGTTCACCTTACTGCATAAAATAATGGATCGGTCGGTACGAAGGAAAGGAAAGTGTGGTGATGGCAAAGATGATTTTATTGTCAAGTGTGTAATGACTAGGCATGTCCCGATCCGATATTAGTAGCGTAAATAGGTCAGATATCAGCCAAAAAACCCGAATTGTATTGCGTTAAAAATTTCCGATATGAGCTCCGATAAATATGACCGCTCAAAACTCTGTTACGGCTCTTGTATTCAGCAGCGCTCAGAGCCGGCGTGCAAAGCACACGTGATCATAACACAGCATAAATTGTATGGATATAAAAACAGTCGATCATGCTGGTTATTTTACTTCACTTTTTCACGCCCAATAATTTCACCACACTCCGCCATTCACCTGCTTTTTGCATCCGCTAACACAAAGTTCTGAGGAGTATTGTGCTGTAGGCTGTTTAAGCTTGACACGGGCCTTGCATACTCAATTAGGCCGGTTTGATTCAGCTTTCAATGTTTCTAAAACACTCTGGTCCTGTTTTCCAAGGCGACTGAATATATCTTCAAGTACATCATCCAGTCCCGAAGACTTTTTGCACTAGCAACTGGAGGACAGAACGAGGAAGAGTTCCGCTGCTGTATGCACGAGCTGTTCATGTCCATACGCTTCTTTCTGTCTCAGGAGAACAAGGACTCGCGACCCATCGCTCAGACGCAGGTGTGAACACCGCTTCACCCAACACGCACCACAAAAGTTTCAAGTTAGCTCGGTCCCTTTCTCATGTCACGTAAAAGTATAGCAAACTATTTAAAAGTCGTTGTAGTGTCTGACTTATGTTTTTTAAGGTTCAATTTTCTTCATAGTTTGCTTCTTTGTGTGATGCATTTATGCTTCTGAACAAACATTCTGTATACGACGACACAATGGACATTCTAGACTTACACACACGATCTTTTTATACAACGACTCTCTTTGTTATGCCCACTTTGTCAAAGACTAATGAATATTCAACACATGTTTTTTGGTCTTAATGTCCTACTAAAAGACTTTTTTTTTTCTCAAGAATGGTTATGCATTCGATATTGCAATGGAATATCCATTATTACTTTATACAACATTTTTTCGATTTACATTGTGAAATATTAAATTGACACAATATTTATTTTGAAAGTTTTCATCATTCAAATCAAGTTTTCGTCGAAATCAACATTTTTAGCTGGAAAGCCAAAAGTCCCAGTAAAGTGAACACAGTCAGAGTCTTATGTGAAATCCAGCATCCACAATGTTTTGTGTGTGTTTAGAAGAAAACCCAGAGCTTCATTATGTAGTACATTATGTACATTATGAGCTGATCAATAGAGCAGCTAATTTCTTTCGTCTCAGGCCTGAAGGCTTCTCCAGAGCTGTAAGACACTCAGCTAAGCAAATCTGCTGCATTAAGCATTTATTTGTCAGAGAAAAGCTATGGAATTAATTTTCACCAGACATTTCGCCCGGGAGAAGGCGGGAGAATTCATTTTTCATGCGAGGAACATCGTACACTTTAAACTCGAAGCATTTGAAGTCGGTGCAAATATTCCGAACCGAGCTGAATGCGAAAGCGTCTTCTGTTCGCCTTGACTCCGCTGCCGGTTTTTCAGCTTTTGTTCTGGCTTTGGTGCGGGGTTTTGATGTTCAGTCGTGTTCTACAAAGAACCTTGAAGGTCTTTGACAGTATAGATGTCCGTGTGTCCTTTATGAAATAGGAAAACTGAAAGAATCGGTGGATTAATGAGATGCCGAGTGCAGTTTACAAAAAAAAGTGCAATTTGGGAACCATTAGAAAACATGGCAATACATTTTATCCATGCTGACTTTGTACTATATGATTCCCTGAAGGTTCTTCGAGGTGTTTTGTCGTACACATTTTTAAGCATACATGTCATAAAATTCAATCATTGGGTGTTAGGCTACATGATTCATTAGCCTTGTGTTGAACTTGACTGCTTTTCGAACATCATAATCTTCACAGAGAACTGAACAATGGCAGTGATAGAATGCAGAGCTGCTCTAATCCCCCATAATCCTCTGCCTTCATTAATACACCACACTGGACCCTCACACAGCAGGGTCCATGTTGGGATTTGGCTCGGCTCCCGCATACATATACAGCAGTAAACATGTCTGCTTCAGTAAAACATTAAATGCATTTTTGAAATTGTTACACCTTTTGTGGAAAGCATATATATGTATGGCAAAATGGCTTTACTTTTTTCAGTATGTATTTTCCATTTTTCTAATATTATGGCTGAAATTTCTTTTTATATTTTTTAAAATATTTATTATACATTTTTTTATGTAATATACCATATTTACGCAAATATAAGCGCCTGGTTTTTTCCTACTCAAAATCTTGCGGGGTGCTTATAATTACGGTTTTCAAATATTCACGTAAATATAAGCGCTCATTTCTTTAAATAATGGTTCTGGAGGCAGACGTGCATATGACTTTTTATTATTTTATTTGTATTTTATTTCTATTTTTAAGTAAAACGACATTGAAGTAATACAAGTTAGGTATATTAAATAAAGAAAAAAAATATTTTATAGAGAAAATTTACGTAATTTAGCCAGAAATATATAATTTTTTTATGCCTGGTGGTGCTTATATCTGCAATGGTGCTTATATTCATGTAAACACAGTAATTAGCATATTCAATTTTCATTCTCGTTTTGCTTTAAATGTGGAAGCCAAATAAACATTGTTGAAACAATGTTGCAAAGCACATTGTCTCATTAACTTGACTATTTTCTTCACGTCATGTGACCTGAATTCATAGGCGGTGTTCCTGCAGTCTTTTCCTGTTGTGTACGGGGAGCTGCTGAAGCTCTTCACTGTACGGGAAGTGGCCACGTTTGTACGGGAGACATTGGGAAGCCTCCCTTCCTCCTCTCAGGTAGACTGTCCCCTAGAGGCCGTCAAGCTGCACTGCATCGCCAAAACCGTGGAGAGCCAGCTGTATACCAATCCTGGTAAAAAAGGGGTTTTTTTTCTTGGATTGGTAAAGACTTTCATTCTGCTCGAATTGAACCACCAGCTTTGTGTGTTTGCAGAGTCGAGGTGTGTTCTGTTGCCTGTGGTGTTGCGTTTGCTCAAGGCCCACATGCAGGAGCAGAAAGATCTCTTCATCTGCGCTCACATACTCACCTGCATGTTGTCTCTACTAAAGAAGGATGATGTGGTAAGGAGTCTCTACTCAACTTAAGACTTTAACAATTCCCAGGACTGAACCATAGCAACAGGCTTGAAATTAGTGGAATTACCTGTAGACTGCTACCAGTAGTCAGAGTATGAAATCTTTTTATTGATAATTTACAGTAAAAAGAAGATTCAACATTTTATAGGCTTTAAAAACAGCAATTTTGCTACATTTTTCTTTTCATTTAGCATTTATCAATCTTAGTGATGGGACAGTAGGTTTATTTCCAATTAATATCTTTTTTTCACTTTCATTGTTTATATGAATAGATATATTTTTGTTAAATATGCTTTATAATCGACTATTAGGTGCATTGAATTGTGATAAAGATAATGCCTGTGATTTATAGTGAATATTTAATTTAATTATATAAATGCATAAAGTGAAAAAGTGATTTTAAAACAAACTTCAAATGGATTTGGATTGTTTGGTTAACTTTTTTTTAATATAAAAATAATTGTTTTTTTTGCGCGCGTGTGTGTGTGTGTATTTCCTACACTCTTTCAGTCTTTATCTGTCTTTTTCCATTATCAAGATTAACAAATGTTATTATTCCATTCAGAATAAATATTCAATGTTCAACATTTCAACACACTTGTTTGTGTGGACCATCAGCGTTTAGGATAAAAATCCAGGAAACTTGGTTAATCAGCCGGTTCGGTTGGTTATTCCATGTAGCTGTCCTCTCTCCGTCTTTAAGAAGTAAAGCAGCGTGTTTCACATGACCCTTATCTCCCTTATCAATTTGTTTGTTCACAGGAGCCGAGCGTGTCAGAAGAAGTCGATCTGATCGTGGAGAGTGTTTTGGGTGTGTTGCTGCGAACCATACTTGAAATCGCCAATCGACCGCAGCCATCAGGGCCGGCACTTCGCCCCCAAGACGTGACGGTAAGAGAGTCGGACGCCGCTGAGAGTCAAAGGAATTTTAAAACACATTTGTGTAGAGACGAAATGTGCGGATGAATTTTAAACAGCGAATCATGAAAAAAGGCCTGAGGACGTGATAACGGCAACCAGGGAGTCGACGTGTTTTACACTTCAAAGTCTCTCCACTGGAGCGGCAGGTGAACTCCCCCTAGACGTGACGCCTTCCCCACCGTACCAGCCTTCAGCTCGCATTTACGCTCCTCTGTTCACCATAACCGCGATCCATCAGGGGCTTTTATCTCAACAGAAGGAAGAATTGTAGACAATGAAATGCTTTTTTAGCTATTCAGAACACCAATTTTTAACACGGATCGGTTTTTGTAGTTTTTATTATATTACTGAATTCATGTAGGACGTTACCGCTTTACTGTGCAAATCCCCTGCCACTTCAACCTTTTTTTTTTTTAGCTTTTCAGCTTTTGTTCAACTTAGATCCATCAAGTATTTTTCATTTTGTAATTGGATTTTTACAAACAAATTAAAAAAAAGTTACGTAGTAAGTTTACGTAACTTAAGATAGACCATGGGCGGGCAAACTTTTTGATTCGCGGCCACATTGGGCTATAAAATTTGGCAAAAGGGCCGGACCGGGTTTCCGGGTTAAGCGGCTGTCAATCACATTCTCACCAGCCAATCAAAGTGAAGGTTGTGCCAGAAGTCCAAACGAAAAAAGCAATGGATGAAAAAATCTGAGGCATAAAAAAATGTTTCAAACCAAAGCGTGAAGATTTTTGTTTGTTTCTTAGAAATTTACGTTTTGTATCTTTGGTATCTGATTCCATAGATTGACAGTATAAAAATAAATTATTAGTACAATTGTTTTACGTACATTTTCTGCTTGACGTCCCGCTTTTTAAAATGTGCTACATAAAAAATTAAAATAATCTTTCATATCAGGTTAACCGGATTTACATGACAAAAAAAATCTGACTTTAATTCAATTTTAACAAGTTTGTCGGGCCGGAATAAAACATTTAACGGGCCGTAATTTGCCCTCCCCTAAGATAGACTCTGATGACAGTAGACGCTTTTGGTTGAAATATAAGATTTTCAACTTGGTTGAAACTGCTTTAATTAGTAACTCCTTCAGTTCATCACCACCAAACTATGGTCAGCAAAATTGTTTCAGAGAATTTCACACTTTTAAATCTTTCAAAGTGCCACAACAGATGTGACTGCTGCTGCGCTTAGTTTAGAAATGCCAAACAATTTTCTTCTCACTTCATGTCTTAAATAACTATAACTCACTTTAATGGTGTTTAGGTTGATGAAGATCAATTTTTACAGAACATCAAACATATAGAGTGATAATTGGAGGTTAAAAACCCTTCTAAGAATCAAGGCTCCTCTCTATTTGATCAATTCAGACTGTGTTTTTGAATCATTAGAGTTTTATTTTCCTGCTCGTTATGTTTTTCAGGGGGAATTTGTGTCGTGTCTCTTGGCTTTGCTGAGGCATATGAAGGACAGACACTATCAGCAGCTCCTGCAGAGGTTCTCCAGTAAAGACGACCTGCGGGTGAGACGCCACCAGCCCCCGAAATCCTCTTGAAATCAGTTTTACGATATTTTAATCATTCAACACACACCTAACCTCTACATTCTCTGTCTTAGGACTTTCTTCTTCATATTTTCACTGTGTTCCGTATCCTGATAAGACCCGAGATGTTCCCCAAAGACTGGGCAGTCATGCGGCTGGTCACCAACAAGTTAGTCTCCCATTTTTATTTCAGGTTTTTACTATGATTCAAGGATTAAAGGGTCAACGCTTCTCTTCATCAATGTTCCGCAGCATCATCATCACCACTGTGCTGTACTTGTCCGATGCTTTAAGGAAAAACTTCCTCAACGACAACTTCGATTACAAGGTTTGTGCTCAAGTTGGAGATTCCTTGTTGGCATCAGTGATTCCTAACTATTCTATTCTATCTAGGTGTGGGATTCCTACTTTTGCCTTTCTGTTATTTTCATCAACCAGCCTTGCCTTCAACTGGAAACATCCTCAGCATCCAAAAGAAAGAAAATCCTGGAAAAGTGAGCTTTCTAACCAATTTGCCAAATTAGCGGATTGCTTCATGCTTCATTCTCTCATAAGGCAGGGCTTCTCAGTTATATGTTGTTGTGGTCCTTTTATGAAACCGAACACTTTTTGTGACCCATGCACATAATTAGTAATAGTTAATGTTGGTACAGATTTTTTTTTAAATATTTGGATCAAATTGGTATTAGAAACAATTATTAATCTATTAAGTTGTCATAACTTTAGACTACATAACTTTGAATTGTCATTAATATTGAAGACAAAAAATAAATAATTTAAATCAGCTCCTCGAGCGCTCTACTGCCACCTAGTGCATTTACACTGTTTTAGTGGCATGTTGTTTATGGGCTTCTGTTTAACAAGCTTTATACAGAAATAAACAGCTATTTCACTCCTGGTTTTGCAATGCATTATGGGAGTAGTGTCTGAAATCTGTGATTCAAAAGCCTCTCAAAATATTTCTACTCCCTGGCTCTTTATAATTCTCATTTGCTTTTGGCACTTGCATTCTAAATTCAGATTACTGCTATTATGGATAGTTGTGCTCTTAAAAAAGCTGTATAAATTACAAGTTTTATATAAAAATGTAATGTTTTTGTAGGCCCAGAAAATAAAACCTATTTTAGTATAGCTGTATTGAGTCCTTTGCTAAAAATGAGAATTTATTTTGGAATTACAATTTTATTGCTGTGATGAAAGATGCTCAACATGATTTTGAAATAGAACAGAGAGTGACTTAATGAAAAAAATAAATTATGTGTGCCCATTTTTAAAAGATTTTTAAACTTTTAAAGGTTTAAATTTTTAACCCTTCCAGATTGTGAAACATGGAAAAATGCATAATGAGTGTATGGAATTAGATTGCTGCCAAAAATATCAAGCGAAGAACAAGAAACGAACTAAAATGTTTCACATTTACAGTTTAGTACTTTTTCGTTGCAATCTTCTCGTTTTAATTAGAAACTTTTTTGTTTATCGCTTCAGATTTTTTTGTTTGAAATGCTCGTTTGATTTTTTTTTTTTTTTAGCACTAATCTGATTCAATACAAGTACCTCTTTTGGAGCCAAAATGTACATATTGATATTATTCAGTACCTGTATATTTCCATGTAGGTACGGCGACATGCGAGTGATGATGGGATGTGAGATCTTTAGCATGTGGCAAAACTTGGGTAAGTAATTACCAATCGAAAACTTTCAACTTTCAATGATTGGATCATCTTCATTCTTCTTTGATTTGAAGGTGAGCACAAGCTGAACTTCATCCCCACTATGATTGGTTCGTTCTTGGAGGTGACGCTAGTCCCTCAGCCGGACCTGAGGAACGTTATGATTCCCATCTTTCATGACATGATGGACTGGGAGCAGCGCAGGAGTGGGAATTTCAAACAGGTGTGATGGCGACCTCTGCTGGACACGTACCATAATCGCGTTTTTAGTAAGCATTTATTTACTCTTGTTTTCTGTAATAGGTGGAGACTAAACTTATTGACAAGCTAGACAGTCTGATGTCAGAGGGGAAAGGAGATGAAACGTACCGAGAGCTCTTCAACAGCATGTGAGTGAGTTTGCGGTCCGGTTATCATCAGGAAACAAGGGGAAGTTTGGCTTCATCTGATTGGCTGTATAAGACTCCTCAGCTTATGTGTGTTTATGATAACGTCTTGTATGTGTGAACGTGTTGCCGTGCATTCCTTTTTGCTTTTGTGAAAAGAAAGATTTTTTTGTGAAACTTTTCAGTGTCGTGAAAAAGGTTTGTGTCCCTGCATTTGGGTTTCATTAGTTCAATTAAAGCTTGAAAGTTTTGTTAGTAGTTTTGCCAGACTTTTGTTAGTCAAATACATTTTCTTTTTTTTTTTTTCTTTTTCTTTTTCTTTTAATTTAATTATCTAATTAAACGGAGTTGATGATTGTCTGGTCTAATGATTCATTGTTGCTTTCAATGCAGATAAATGAGCCTTTGTCCGACACAGCGTTTGTCCGAAAAACACTTGAGAAAGTCTGAAGTCACATCATAACATGTTTTTCTTTTTTATATAATAACATTCTGTTTTCCATCATGAGTAAAGAAGACATTCATATAATTATTAGACTGTTTTATATCTACAAAAAAAACAGCTGGAATAAGAGAATAGGCCAGAACTTTCTTGCCTTGAATGCAACACGTTATGATGGGACGGCAGATTTTCTTCGAAAATTTCATTTATTTATTTTATATTAGACTAACTATACTAACTAGAGTGATTGCAGTTGACATTAATCCATTATTAATCATTTATTTTGCCTATGCTGCTCTGGACTAGTATTCCTCTGTTCGGTCCGTACCCTAGGTAAGAGGATTGTTTCAGACTGTGTGTGTGTGAGGCATGATGGGTAGTATGACGGACGGGCAGCAGAATAATTCCCGGTTTAATTCCTCCAGTCTGTTAAAGAAGATTGAACGAGAGACGTGGAGAGAGAGCGGGATCTCCCTGATCGCCACCGTCACGCGGCTGATGGAGCGGCTGCTGGACTACAGGTGACACGCCCTCACATACAGTCCACTCCGCTTAGTCAGGCCACATTGGGACGTGACCATTTTGGCCCAATTGAGTGGCGCCGGACACTTTCCCCTTTTGTAAACGCCGCCCGGGCCCCCGTCACTCCTCTATCATTATTAGCCGAAATAAGACAAGGAGTAATATTATAATAATATGAATCTGATCTGTAATTTATTTAACTAAAAAGTTCAAAACTGTTGATGCATTTCACTCTTTCTATTTTCATCAATTGCATGCAGTGATAACCAACATAATATTGATCTTACAAAATATGATGCCATAAATTGCCAGGCAAGTAATTTCACAAAAAATGTAAATTGTCAATAGTATAAAAATAAATTATAGCAACTTTCTATCCAGTGCAACACACATTAATAAATCTAGTCCAAAAATATTACAGTAATACAATATAATACAGACATGGAACTTTACAGCTGTGGACTGAAGAGAAATTGCACAGTCAAACAACTGTGCAATATAGACAAACACAAGTCTTCCAGTAACTTGCAAAGGATGGTAGAATCATTTTGGCATCAAGTTCAACTCAACACTAATGCATTTCGGTATGATTTAATTTACTGTGTTCGTTTTTTTTTAGATCTCGTACCATGAGATATCGTCACACCCCGTCACATCCTTTATATTCGTTTTAATTTTCACTTTGTTAAACGCTGGCATTTTATGGCAATATTTTCTCATGCTTCCTTAAATTTTGCCCAATAAAGCGGCGCCAATTTGCGTTAAGGGATACAATTTTTTTTTTGCGACTTTAGGATTTGGCCCAATAAAGCAGCTGTCCTGAAATAAGTTTGCCCAAATAAGCAGAGTCAACTGTATTCTATTTGTTAAATGCACTGTAATTAATTTGCATGTAAAAGCATTCTTTAAATGCAATCAAAATTCTTTGTTGTGAATTTGTTGTCAAGAAATTTTTAACAATGATTATGCTAGTTGATTATGGCTAAGACGAAGCACAAACGTAACAGCGACTGCATCCCTCTCACAGACGAGACAGAATGACCCCTAACACTTCCAGTTGTCCAGAGCCACACCATCTCCCCCATGGCCACTCCAGAAAATCCAAGCAGATGTGTACATCACTATACATCACAGCAATTCTCTTAGCAAAGACGTATTTTGTCATTTCTGCTGAAAAATGCGCATTTCAGGGAAGATTGGTTCCGACAATCTACATTAGGCAGCCTTTCCATGCAATTATTTTTTGGTCATTTAATAATCATTTATTATGTATTTACTGTTTGTTGTTTTATTTAATAATTGGTGTATGCATTCTTTATTTTGAGACTGCGTTTTTTGTCCAGATTTGAATTGATTTACTCTTGAAGTTTGATGTTGAATGATAATTATAACATTTACAGTATGTAAAATTAAATATTTTTTCACACTCAAAATAAGTATTTCTCTATAAGACCTAATAAAACATTGCAAAACACAATTTCTGGATTTAATATTCCTATGCAGGTATAAGAATATTATTCATTTCAAGAAATGACAACCATTGATGGGATTTTTTTTTTAATCTAACTTTTTTAATCTAATCTTAATTTCAATAAGCATCAGATTATAACTGCATTCACTCAATTTTTATTAAAATATTTAATAATTGTATTTCTAATTTAAATAATTAATATTGATTATGTATTAAATATTTAGTAAAATGTAACTTTTTTTTTACAGACAAAACATGCTTATTTTTCACTGATGACATTTGAAAAATATGCAGTTATATTGTAACATTCATTATAGTGGTGTTTATTATGAACTGTTTGAAGTTT
Source organism: Paedocypris micromegethes (assembly GCA_028031935.1). Lineage (NCBI taxonomy): Eukaryota > Metazoa > Chordata > Actinopteri > Cypriniformes > Paedocypris > Paedocypris micromegethes. Next base: position 7,912,199 of record CM051496.1, read on the forward strand.
ATGTCCCATAACTGAGTGTTTGTACAGGGACTGTATGAAGGCCGGGGAAGTTGATGGTAAGAAGATAGGCTGTACAGTCAGTTTGCTGGTAAGAACATTCTTCTTGTTCATTTGAGTTGAGTCTGTGTGTGTGTGTGTGTGTGTGTGTGTGTGTGTGTGTGTGTGTGGGCGCGCTTGGATCATCCTTAACCGACTGAATGCCTCTGTGTCCACGCCTCGTTCTGCAGAACTTTTACAAGACCGAGCTGAACAAGGAAGAGATGTACATCCGCTACATTCACAAACTGTATGACCTGCACCTCAAAGCTCAGAACTACACAGGTTTGCGGCCATCATCAACCCAGTGGGACCGCGGGCATGTAACCGAGTTCTGGCTCATACTTTTGTTCTCACAGAAGCCTCGTACACGCTTCTGCTGTACGACGAGCTGCTGGAGTGGTCCGAGAGACCCCTGCGAGAGTTTTTGAGTTACCCTATGCAGAGCGAGTGGCAGCGGAAGGAGTTCCTACATCTCACCATCGTCAAGAATTTCGACCGTGGCAAGGTCTGGATTGATCATCTGATTAGTATGAGTATTTGCTGAATTGGTGAACTTGAATTGTGTATTCACTCCATGAGAATATTGAATTTGTTAGCATCATATAGCTTTTGGGTTTGAAGAATGCACGGTTTTCTAAGAATATTAGTAACATAAGAGCTTTAGTTTATAGTGTGAATGCAATGCGATTTGGATTTTGGATACAGTGGAATGTATGAATGTAAACCTCTTCTGATGTTCTAATGATGCTCTACTGATACCTACTGGCAACTCACGGAACTGCACTTGAGCTCATCGCTCTGTGGTCTTTCTCAGTGCTGGGAAAATGGCATCATCCTCTGCAGAGAGTTAGCGGACCAGTACGAATCCTACTATGATTACAGAAACCTCAGCAAAATGAAGGCATGTCACTTTTTTTGGAATTGTCACAGAAAAAAAAATGATGAAAAAGCATGTATTTCTATCAATGCATGTTGATCTTCTCATAGATGATGGAAGCGTCGTTTTACGATAAAATCATGGACCAACAGCGGCTGGAGCCGGAGTTTTTCCGGGTGGGCTTCTACGGCAAGAAGTTTCCATTCTTCTTGCGGGTGGGTGCAGAAACAAAGCGTGTTACATCATCGCTGGCATCTCTGAAGTCCACATGGTGTCAGTGTTAACCCGCGTGTCTGTGTAAAATGCAGAACAAGGAGTTTGTGTGCCGTGGTCATGACTACGAGCGACTGGAGGCGTTCCAGCAGCGCATGCTCAACGAGTTTCCTCATGCCATCGCCATGCAGCACGCCAACCAGCCTGACCAGACCATCTACCAGGCCGATGCCCAGTGTATCCTTTTTGTCTGAGTCGCCATCATGAGTATAATCAGAGTCTTTAAAACAAGAAACTCTTTATTTGTCATGTTTTTTTGTTGATATTAAAATGAAATCTAACACCTAAATGTTTCAAAATTGCAGAACAAAATTGATAGTCCTAAAAAGTAAAAAAAAGGTCCATTTACTTAAATACTTTACACCAGTTGCGGTTTGGCTTCAAAATTAGAATTTTGTTTTCATGCATACAAAAAAATAACAACTATTCTTTTAATTGATTAATCAAATAATTGACCAATTAATTGAGCAAATAAATTAATCAAACATCACAATTCTCATACAGTGTGTTATAAACTCTGAACACCATCACACTGTGATAATAATCTATCCTCAATTTCTTTGGAATATCTTTAAAAAAAGCGCAAATATCCCACATCGTGTTTATAAAACATCACTTAAACAAGTAATATGAAACAAAACTTTTTTTCCGAATCAGAAATCATCTAGACTGCCAAACAAAATCACATTTATTGTTAAATATTTTACAAGAGTGCAAAAGAACAAAAGACGGCGATGTGAATAATTTCAAAAGCCTGACACAAATAAAATAATAATGCATATACATGTGTGTTTAGATTAAAATCACAAATATTTAAAAAAACAATTTTTTTTATTTTATATCTGTGTGGGACTGAAAGTGGAAACGACAGTAAACAAAAAGTACTGACCGAAAAGTTTGCTTCAATCCGGCACATCAGTAGTATAGAACAATGGTGGAGGACTTTTACCGTATTTTAAGACCTAAATTGATTATTTCCATGGTATTTCAGTCTGCAAGAATGTGCAGTGCGTCTTTCCATGTGGAGAGCTATTCAAGTAGCCGAGTAACTTACGTCACAAAGTGACTCATCCAAAACAGTGGAAATAATAATCTATGACCTCCGTTGTCGATTACCATTGGTAATATTGATTATTAGTAGAGCAACTGCCCGAGGTTTCCATCTTCTGCTGTAGCTCATGCTCAGAACCGAAACCCGCTCTCGAACAATTGATTGACTTTTCCCTAGTTTATTTCGAGGGCGATAAAGTCAGTCAAATGATTTGAAACCTCAATGAATCTTGCAAGAAAAAGTCACATTGCATCTAATCAATCTTCTTCAAGTGATTATTAGCAGATTAAGATTGCATACCGATCAACAGAACGCAGAATTGATTTATATAAATGAACAGAGTGAGATTTGCCACACCATTAGACAAATACCCAAGGTAAAAAGTGCACACCAGGCCACAGACTCCACACATTTCTACTTGGCCGAAAATCAATCCCCTTGCCCTCGGACCACATGGCCGTCGTGGGAGCGTTGGTTCAGTTGATGAGACGTGTACCTGGAGGCAGACGCTGGGCAGATATGTGACGTCCTCTTCAGCTCAATTAGAGCCGACAGGCCCGGTCAAACTACATGAGCGTGGCGTTCTGTTATCCACCCTGGCGATTAATCACTGCTCTTCCTTGACATCTGCCCTACTGGGTTTATGTCGGTGCGCTGACGAGTCTTTAAGTCAGACATGAAGAGCATTTAGGCTTTTGCGGAGAGGATAATTGCACTTTTGCAGCTGACATCCTTGACGCTGCTTTGTCCAGATCTGCAGATCTACGCCGTCACACCCATCCCGGACAGCCAGGACGTCCTGCAGCGCGACGGTGTCCCAGACAACATCAAGAGCTTCTATAAGGTCAACCACATCTGGAGGTTTCGCTACGACCGGCCGTTTCACAAAGGCACCAAGGACAAAGAGAACGAGTTTAAGGTGAGACGTTGCCCACGGTGACATTGTAACTGTTCAGATCAGTGAACAGTTCTAAATAAATTCTAAAGGCAGTTCCAAAGGCTCTAAATAATTACTAGAGGTGGGTGAGGATTTTTTTTGTCTAGATTAATCCAACTGTTATCTAGATTAAAATAATGTAGCATTTTTACGCAAATATAAGCACCATTTTTTTTTCTCTAATTTTCAATGCTCAAAAACTAGTGGGGGGTGCTTATAATCGCAGATTCCAAATATGCGTGTAAATATAAGCCCCGTTTTTAAGTCAGGAACAATCACAAATAAACGAAAACATGTCGTCTTTATGTATGTTGCGCGTGTACATCTAAATAATGTTAAATAATGGTCGGTAGGCTTTTATTGTCTCAATAACTGAAATAAAAAAACATTAGACATGCTGTGACACTTAACTAAATACAGTACAATCATTTATATTACAACAAACAAAGACTACAAACCACGACCGGTTAGCTTAGTTTAGCGCAACCGGCTACAAACGAGTCCAATGTGTCATCGCAGAAAGTCTCGAAAAAGTTGAAAATGAAGAACACGGGCAAGGAGTAAAAAAAAATCTAAGGAACAGACACAATCAAAACGCTCGGTCGCTGCACAGGGGATAATAATCCTTCGCTATGGTGTCGGTTATGCAGAGAGCTTGAAACAATTGCTCTGCGCATGTGCGGAGTCTGACTGTAGAGCAAAGGAAATTGGGAAATTAAGTCCTGACCACTACAATAGACTTTTTGTTGTCTATTATTCAAGTAAAACGATATCAAAATGATACGAGTCACGTTATGTTTGTTAAATAAAGAGAAAATAGAGAATAGAAATTTTTAAGAGAATAGAAATGCAATTCTTCTTTCTATATGAAACGCCCAATATGACCGATGAACTTGGCGTGTATATGTGCGCCAAAATTTCAGCGACGAAATAATCATGTCTTGCATGGTAAAGTCCAGCTCCCAACCCGATTTGGAGAATCTCTACTCGGATAATTTTGTTTATCATGCTGTAAGAGTGTCAGTTAAGAATCCCGTTTACAGCCCCCCACTAAGTAATACTTTGTTGAATGTAGGGAAATTATAGAATGTAAATAGAAATGTAAAAGTCCTCAAAAATGGGTCAAAAGCACTGGACGACTCTCTCTTTCACTTTTTAGTCACTCTTGCTCTGCCTCTTTTTTTGTGTTTTTCTCTCTCTGACTGATTCATTCTCTTTTTCAATCTTATTTTCTCTCAAATAATTTTTCCAACATTAGTACATGAAGTTGGTTTAAAAACTTCTATCTTCATATTGTGTTATCATTCATTGTGTGTTTTTGCAATTTCTCACATTTTAATGCATAATGTAAATGAAATGTATTCAAGTTGGACAAGCTCTTCCTGAAAGGCTTTTTTGTGTCCCCTAATTTCTTTATCTTTCCTCCTCCGCACTCTCCTCAATTGCCTCATCACGCCTGTCTGTGCCTCCATTCCTTCACTTCCTGTGTGTGTGTTTAGAACTCAGGTGTTTCTCTCATAAGCTGCATTATTCACACCTTCGGCCCAGAGAGGCTAATTAAAGATTTAAGGACCGAGAGACGCGCTCATTCCAAATATCATTTCCTTCCCCTCTCACTCAATAAATCACAGCCGCTGCGAGGATTCGATCCACTGCTGGGGGTTAGATTTCCCCCGACCTCTGGTGGTTACCGTCTCAGAAATAAACAGTTTAGCCTGCCAGATATTATATTCACAGAGACAGCGGGGGTCTTCACCACCCCGGCCCACTTACCCATTCTGTAATATTGTCTGGAAATCTCATTTAGAGGTAAACTTTGTGCGAGACAGTATCCACATGATTGGATTATATTGGACTGAGGTGGTTTTGAGTATCATAATCAAGCACGTGAAGTTCTGTGCCCCACGCACGCTTGGATTCTCAGGCCGAGCTGGATGGAAAATGAATTTATGAATGAGAAATTTAATATGTGGAGCATCACGACTTGATAAGCGAAATGTGTTGCGGAGAATGAGGTGTTTAAAGTGTAGATTAAACATAATGTATTATACATACTCCTGGAGGAAAATCTCATGGGAACTTTCCGTACGAACTTCCTGGACAAACTTTGTGTGCACGACTGAACATTTTCTTTCAAATTTTCAGAGTCTGTGGGTAGAAAGAACGACGCTGACGCTTGTTCAGAGTCTCCCGGGCATCTCACGCTGGTTCGAAGTGGAGAGGAGAGAACTGGTAAGGGTTCAGCTTCTGAAAACTCCCATGATGCCATGTTTTGATATGATACTGAGCGGTTTGGTGAAATGATTTGACAGTGTGAGTGCATGTAAAGTTCAAGTTCAGGTTTCATTTATTTATGAAGATTTTTTTATGGTCACATACCCTCAAACCAGCGACACAGGACCTTTTATATTAGTATAGCACTAGTCAGTTCCTGAGCAGTTCAAAAACATTGAGAAAGCAACGAACTAGGTGAAAATCACAGACAGAGTGGCAGACGAGCAGCTTTTAAATGCACTGCACACACTTACTCTGTCTCACAGACACACACAAGCATAAATAGGCTGCACACACACACACACACACACACACACACACACACACACTTTTTTCTTTTATTTACTATTTATTAGTATTATTATTTGCTATTAATGACAAGTATTAATTATTTTTAGATTATTGTAAATTGATTTAAAAATGATTATAAATTAATTGTAGTTGATCAACTTTCAACATGTGAAACTATGAAAGCTAATAAATGTCTGAGTGTTCGTTTTCGAAATGTTTGTTCACTGCCGGGTGAAAATAGTAGAACGCAAAATTCAGTTCAGAAAGCAGTAAAGATGAGTTAAACTACAGCTTCTGGCACTACATTTTATAATTCACCATTATTCATTGAAATCAAATCCATTCACTGCTTAAAACAAATCAATAATTGTGTTGTATTTTTTCCTCTAATTACAACAGTGGTTACACCAGTATATCTGCTGGATTTGCCTATGAATGCAAAGCGCTTTTATTACCACAAGTGAATAAAGCAGCTGCGAGGAAAGTGCATGATGGATCCAGTCTTATTATAGCAATGTTCAACAAATTCTAATCCAACATTTAAAATAATTTGAAACTCTTGATGGACATTCACAGCCAGTTTGGTTTGAAATTCTAAAGGCTCAGGCTTTTTTTGTATGTTTCTTCAGCTTGTTGGTAAAAAAACAAACCCAAAACCTTTTCATCACATCTGCAGGTGGAAGTCAGTCCGCTGGAAAACGCCATCGAGGTGATCGAGAACAAGAACCTGCAGCTACGGACTCTGATCACCCAGTGTCAGACCCGCCAGATGCAGAACATCAACCCTCTGACCATGTGTCTCAACGGAGTCATTGATGCTGCGGTGAACGGAGGCCTGGCTCGCTATCAAGAGGTCAGCGCCCTTATCAGTTTGGTCATCTGATCAGATTATCTGCCAAACCAGACACATCTCCAAGTCCTACACACTTCTTTGCCAAGGTTGCCCTGGATTTCCCTCCTTGCGTGTGTCGGCTGTTGGTGACCATCAACCAGAGGGAGTTCTGAAACATCATTAATAAACATTTAGGTTGTCCAAAAGGGATTTTTTGTAGGCAGCGGCTCTCCTCTTCTGACAATAAAGCAAAGAAAGAAGCGGCTTTGAAAGCTGCATTGATCTCTTTGAGAAACCCTGAAAATCAATAATACCTCAAAGAAGTCATACTTTCCTTGTGAATACAACAGATTGTATGAATGCTTGTTGCATAGCAACCTCGCTTTAGTGTCACTGCACTGTTTACCCTTCAGAGACTTGGAAAGCAGCTATCAACACGAGAGTGAGCGCGCCTGTTTCTCCAGACTGCACGTTTACGTCGCTCTAAAGCCTTTTTCTTCTTCACATAATCAAGTTTAGCAGCGGTTCAGGGGTTCGAATGGTAGAGGATGCAGCTTCCCTTTGGCTCAAGAAGCTGAGCTGGTGTTAGCAACAAGAGGGTTGTGATTTAGATTTTCTAAGCAGAAGGTTAGTTCAGCATGTGTTTGTAATTCGACGTAGGTTGCTTTGGATAAAATCATTCAGCCATTTTCTGTTACATTTGCTGGCCAAAATCAGACCTTAAAGGAATTAACTTTGAACATCTGAGTTTTTATCACCAAATTCGTATTACAATCACATTGTTCGGTTTTTATTTAGGTATTGTGCCCAATTTTTAATCCAATTTAATTATATTATTACTATTATGTACCATAAAACCTCTATTCGAAGGCCACCTCTAACAGAAGGCCACCATGGCTGAAAAGTTGAAAAATAGAAGGTTATGGCCTACTTATTGAGGTTTTACTTTTTTTTTTTTTTTAAATATACATCTTTACATACGAAACACTTGCACATTTTCTCTAAATTACACATTTTGTACAGTTGCACATTCAATGATAATTTTTCGTCTACTGTCTTTTTCTGATCACCATTTAAATAATATGTGATCCTGTGTTAAGTGATTTGATTACGCTATGTAAGGTAATTTTTACACATCTGTCTTAGAAAAAATATTATGATACAAGTAAAATGGTTTAAGGCTGAACAGCAGTGACCGTGTGTCCAATCACAAGGCTGCAGATGCTCTTGTCTTTAGTTGCTTTCAACTTAATGTGAAATTATTGATGAGTGAAGTTACTGTGCAAGGCCAAAACTCTGTCTCTCAATCTGATTCAGTAAAATATTTAGCACTTTGTAAGAGTAAAGTTCAATGTTTTTTTTCCTAAATCTCAATGAAAGCCAGGTGATTTACGAGTTGTTCTTCTCTGGGTTTCTCTGAAGTCTGAGTCAGTCTTAGTGTTTGACTTCAGTTATGTAATAATAATAATAATAATAATGAATTTGATATAATAATTATATTGAAGTCGAGTCCATTACAACCTTCTTAAGGAGTAACAAGCGTTTGAACCTGTGGCTTTTTACATTCTGAGCAGAATTAATTGCAAAAACGCACAAACATACAAAAGGAACAGTTTCAGGACGAGCGCTGCTTTAAATCACATGACCACACGAGAGAAATGTTCGTCTGTTTCACCGAGTTCGAGTCTCTCTGATAAAGCGTTACGTTATGTTTAATGATGTGACATTATTTTTGCCTCCATCACATATGAGGCAAGGATTCTCATTGTGAGGACCTTGACGGTTCGTGAGGGAAACAACTGAGCGATTCGGGAGATTGACACAACACGTTTTATTCCACCTACTGCAGCTGTTTCCCTTCGAGAGATTCTCCTGATAAATTGAAAAGGTTTTTGTTTAAGTCAATGCAGGCGCTGGTGTATTGTGCCTGATGAATAATAATTTTTCCATCATTTGTGTACGCTGGGCAATTGTTTACCTCGAAACTCATACACAAGTGTTTATTTATAAGATTATGATTTTGTTTACACGCATACAGTGTGTGTAAATGTGTACGTTCATACACTTCATTGAATATTTTTTAGTTTTTAATTTAAGTGACATCCCATTCCATAGGGTTCGATATGATGCCCACTTTGCAGCTATAGCAACTCTTCTGGAATTTGTGAGGTCATACACTTGTTTTGAGCAAAAATGCCTGGCTCTCATTCTCCCTTCCATACATTTCCAAGTGATCTATCAATGCGTATGAGCTTGCTTTGAGCTCTGTTGCCAAATCCAAACTTTTCCCTTTTTGCCCAAAAACTTGCGATCTCTTTGAGTTATACTCTTCAGCATCTTCAGGTTCTGTTTGTTCTTGTGACTGTCAATTTTTTAATATTGACAGTTCATTTACAGTTAATATATATATACACACACACACACACACACACACACACACACACACACACATTCATTAAATTACTTCAATGAGTTTTTTTAGTTTGGAAACAAGGATGTAGTCTGTAATGACACCTTCCTAAAATAGACAATTTCAATGGAATTTTCTGCAGAGGAAGTTTGAATTTCCTGCTTTCCTGCCACGAAAAGATCGTATTTACCATCTGTTCTCGCTCTCTCTCTCTCGCTTGTTTTTCTTGAAGAGCAGTAGTGATGCATTTCATTTTCATAATAGGTTACGGGTTAGTTAGCTTTTGTGATGGGTGAACTTTAAACTTAATCAGCAGATAATGGAAATCCCTTACTGTTTCAGGTAGACTGTCACCCGGTACACAGCGAGAAGTGTAATGTTTTGTCACCTGTATTGATGTATCTCTTGTTTTCTCACAGGCTTTCTTTGTGAAGGATTACATCATGAATCACCCCGAAGACGGCGACAAAATCGGCCGCCTTCGAGAACTCATGTTTGATCAGGTCGGTTTAAGGAAGCCAAATACAATCTTAGATGCTTTAATGCACCTATTTTGTTTTGTGGCTCTGTGTGTTCATTACACCAGCGGATATGAATGAAAGAATCTTGCCTTTTGTAGTTCTGAGTAACTGGACCGATACAGTAGATGCTTGTCTGTCAGTGGTTCTGTTTCAAACTCTCAGACTACAAAGGAATTTAAAGTTTCATTTTTAAGTTTAATTAAACTTTAGCAACTGCTAAAAGGCACGCAACAGTCGCATCTGTAAATTTAGTAATTGTATTTATTATTATTATTATTATTATTATTATTATTATTATTATTATAGTGATAATAAATTGGCTATTTGTGGAAATTTATATTTAATGATAAATTAGCAAATTAATGCATTTACAAATGCATTTATAAAATTCACTATAAATTCACTATAAATTTGTGAATAAATTCACAGTAAAATGTAACTACTATTTTGAGTAAAATTAAAATCAACATTTAAAAAATAAGACATTCGACAAAGTACGTCTATGTTTAAAGTTTTAGCTAACTTTATCCATCCATCCATCTTTATTTTTTTTTTTGTTTGGTTTTTATTCAGGCTCACATCCTGGAGTTTGGTTTAACCGTGCACGAGAAGTTTGTGCCTCAGGACATGCGACCCCTGCACAAGAAGCTGGTGGATCAGTTTCATCTCATGAAATCCAGCCTCGGCATTCAGGTACATATCCACACACATACCTGTTTCCTACTTTGTCGTCACTTTTTCTTTTCCGCTCCTTGTTCTGAAGGAGTTTCCGGCCTATGTGCAAGCCAGCCCGATACACTTCACCAACGGGAGCCCTCGTCCCGGTAGGAACTCTGCCCCTAACATAATGAGTCCGGATGGAGGAGCTCGTGTGGTGGCACGGCGCAGGTGAAGAATGTTCCTCGTCTTCTCTGCCTCTTCTTGTCACTTTCTGTTGCTCACGCTGTGTGTCATTCAGTCCCCTCAGCTACCCAGCAGTCAACCGCTACTCGTCCTCCTCGCTGTCCTCACAGGCCTCCAATGAAGTCAGCAACATAACCGGACACTCCGAGAGCTCTGATGAGGTCTTCAACATGCAGGTGGGCACGTTAGTCCTCTTCTTCTCCTCCTCTTCCTTCATCTTTGATTCTGCACTAATCACGCTCTCTATTTTCATCTGACCCGGTGCTTTATTTCTCGTAGTCTTCCCTTCGCACTATTATTTATTCTTTTACCTTGTAGATGCCCTTAAAAGCTTACTAGGCGTCATTTAACCTTTCTAATACCTTGGATGGAGAGATTCTTGCACACGTGTGACCTTGTGTTATCCGCTGTTGACATCACGACAATGAACCTGATTTCTCATCATTTTTGTTTTCAGCCAAGTCCGTCTACCTCAAGCTTGAGTTCCAATCACTCTGCTTCTCCCAACGTGATCAGCTCGGCTCCATCCAGTGCTAGAGGTGAGGAGCGTCTGTACCAAACTGGACATTTACTGTTCCCTGAATTAATACTAAGGTAATGTGAGTGAGTGTCAGTATGACCCCTAGGGACCATATCGGAATTGTGAACCGTATTAAATCATTCAGGGAAGTTACACACACTGTGACGAAAATAGCACGTATAATGTGTTGAACTGCATTTTGACACTAAATTCATTTTTTTACGAACCACACGCTCTTTAAAATACGTTTTGGTGCATTTTCTATCCTGTCTATGATTACGTGCTGCGGCTTGTAAAAATCCATTGTGACTTTTAACCCTGTGTCTGGGGCTAAAGAATTGGTTAAAGTGAGCAGTGGCTATGCTACGTTACCTCACATACAATCAAATTTCAATATGTATATAAATTACAAATTTACCTGAATATCAGAAATAAAGAATCCTTATCCACGCAGTGACACTTAGCAGTGGCTTGAATTACATGGGGAACTCTGTCTGTCTACGACCAAGAAAATACATCTAATCGTCCATTTATGAACATAGCAAGTGGAATCATAGCACCCCTTACTGGAAATATACTCTACTACATTAGAAATGATATCTAATGTTCTATTTTTACTCTATTATTCAAGCAAAAGAGTCACAAGTTAGGTTTGGTAAGACATTGTTAAGACAAGTATTGGACCAGAATATTAGGTTTCTGGATTTTCAGAATACCATGACAGTAAGTAGGTGCTTATGTTTGCATATTTTAATTTTTATTTATTCTCATTTTATTTTTTTGATTTATTTATTTATTTATTTTTATTTTTTGCCTGAAAAATCAGGGTTTGGGGGATTCTTATGTTTGGTAAAAGTCCGCTTCTGGTTCACGGGTATAAACTGAGAACATGCACGGGCCCCTACCATGCCTCAAACTTTCACTCCGTGCTACCCACTGTCACGCCCATTATGATTTTTATCATGACAATTATTTTTACAGAAAAGCATAGAATGTCAGCGTCCCTATGTCTTTCTATGTAATGGTCTGCTTTGGTCCCAGTATCTCCTCTGTTTGCCTCATGTGTTCACGTGGCCACAGATTATAACAGCGGGAATATGTATGGAAACATTTATGTGATCTCCTTGGCAGCCCTCCCTGCCTTCTTCCAGACCCCCATAAAGCAGCGAGTGCTTGCGGAGAATTACAGGCTGCTGGAGGAACTCTAGACTGATGATAGCTGTCAGCCGAGAGCACGAGGGAGCCGCGACCTCGGTACTTGGAGGAAGTTAGTGTTTTGAACAGGTCTGGGACGTTCGGGGAGATTGTACCAGTCTGTAATAGCCGAGGGAGGATGGGATGTAGAGCCTTTATTTCTCGTGATAGCGTGTTAGCATGGCCCTAAAAGCAAGTATGTCACACACATGATCATGTGTTTTGCAGGTTCCCCGCAGATGTCAGATAAGCACAAGCATTCGCGAGAGAACTGCCTGTCGCCACGAGAGAGACCCTCCAGTGCCATATACCCAACCCCCACGGATCCTTCACAGGTATGAACCAATGCGTCGCTCAGGTCATTCTCAGATCTATAATCACACGCTCATGGCTGACTTGTGCGGTTAATCTCTGTTCATCTAGAGGCCGGTTCCTCACCCATCTGGCGATGCCTCCTTGCCCCGCAGCGACCCCAACATTTCCATCCCTGAGAAAGGTGAGCATGTGAATTGGAGTGTAGAGCTTAACGTCCGTCACCCTGCGGTGAGGATGGGTGTTCTCGCAGTCGTCTCACTGGACATGATGCCTTTGGACAGCCTGAAGCCCCCGAGCGTGCACCGTGCGCTCTGTTTCACTAAATCAGGATTATCTGTCTGTCTGTCTGTCTCAAACTATCTCTCTTCCTGTACGTCTTTCTTTCCTTGTGTCTATATCTCTTTCTGTCTGTTTTGTTCTCTTTTTGTCTGTCTATATGTTATCCTGTCTGCCTATGTCTATTCTTCGTTCTTGCTGTCTATCTCTTTTTCTGTTGTGTGTCTATCTTTAACTTCTATATCTGCCTCTGTCCTTTTCTCATACTATGTGTCTGTCTATCTCTCCAGCTTAATTACAATCTACCCATCCTGTCTAGCTATCTACCTACCATCTATCAAACCATCCATTCATCCATTTCCCCTCTCTATCTATCTATCTGTCTGTCTGTCTATCTATCTATTAGAGCTGCACTATTCTGGATAAAATGAGATTCGCAATATTTTCAAGATTCAAGATCATGATTCTTTCACGATTCAGTTTTTTAATTTCAATATTAATCCTGAAAATCAGGTTGTCCATCAACAATATAATTGTGTATGCAGCGTTTTCCCTACCAAAAAAATTAGGACGGCGCTCCAAAATACAACTGAAGTAATGCTAGATCAACTGTCCTTTTATAATATGTAAATGATTGCGCTCGGCGGATATTCTCTCTGATGCGTGTGAGCACACATACACACAAGCTGACATAAACCGCCCGTCATAACATAAGTCAAGACATAAACCGCCCGTCGGAGGTCAGAGAGTTTGGCTTAATTGTACTTTCCTTTGACTTTACTTTAAATGCTGGACTAAGATTGCGAGGGGGGTAGAATTGAGATTGCAATTGATTCATCGTGCAGCTCTGCTATCTATCTGTCTATCTAACTACCTACCTATCCATCCATCTTGATTTTAAATTTAAGTTGGAATTAAAGACTGTTTAAGACATTTAGCTTAATGTAAGGATTCTGTCCCCTTGATTTTTGCGCGAGTAACGGTAACATGTGATTGAGCAGAAGTGATTGTTCCTGAAATGCATGTTTTGTGTGTAAAGCGGTCAAGTCTGCAGCGAGTAGCTGGAGTCTAGACATGTCTCTATCTGATTCTAATGGAAGGGGACCACCTGTCCCTCCCAGACCCATGTACACAGGTAAACCACCGATCCTTTGACTCTCAGGTCTTCTGCTGTTCTGCTTTGGCTGAGCGACTAAGCACTTCTATTCTTTCCTCTTTGGATGCAATACTTCTACTCTATTGGCACTTGATATTAGTGGGACAAAAAACACCTTACATCGTCAGTATACAACAGTCTACAACTTCTTCAGAATCCATTGCTGTTGCTTCTTCAGAACATATCAGAAGTGCTCTTTCTTTTTCTTCTTCCTTCTTTCTGAAACGGAATGATGTTTTCTTTTAGCCTTTCTTGTCTTTTTACTTGTATCATTACGATTGGAATGTTTGCAATTACAGTAGATAAACTCTTTAATAAAAAAATCTTTCTTGGCTCACAAAACCAGACTAACTTTGCTTGCTTAACTGCATGGTGAACTCTGCCGTTCTGCATTACCCAGTCGACCTTGACAAAGTGTTTTCATTGTGTTTTAATAGGATCTCCAGTCAGGACGACCCAATCGCAGTCGCCCGTGATGACGGCTCGCTCGCCTCAGAAGGTACGACCTTCTTCAGTCTTGACCTCTGTGTTTACTGGAGTGGATTTATGTTCCGTCTTGGGGATTGGTACAGGTCATCCAAACTGGTCACGCTGTCACTGGGCACATGATGAAAGAGTGGCACACTGAGCCTGGAAGTGGTTCTCACTGTCCCGGGCAGATGTTTCTGGTGTGATTGGCTGACACACATGGTGGCCAGTTAATTTTCATATTAGAAATTGAGGTTTTAAAATGTATTATTAAATATGTTGTATTGAGATAAGGACCATAACAAAAAAAATGAGGGTCCCTATAATTTTTCCGCTAGGTTTTTACTAGTTTATTAAGCTCTGTCTTTCTTTGTTCTCTGTCTTGTCTTTCCATCTGTCTTAATCAAACGTGCCTTCTTTATCCAACTGCACAGTCTATTATAAAAGGTCTCTTTCGTAATATTAAAACCACGTACAGTGGTATTTCTGTCATATGAATGTCTCAACAAAGGAAGGTTTTGTGTTATTAAGCCAGTCTTTGAGAAAATAGAGTCTCAGGATATAGTTATAAAATTGTTTCAAATATAAAAGGCCAAATTGTGTAGTAGCGACAACATTAAACTTATTTTTATTTTTTGCTTTAGTCCGTAAGTACCTATTTTTGTATGTTCTTTCAATAACTATTATGTAATCATGGTAATCAATGTATCATGTTTTTATCACAGTTATTATCAATGTTTTATCATTTCTAAAAAAGAAAAGATGTAATTTTATTCCAAGCCCCCTTAAATATTAAAAGAGCAGAGGTGTAAAGAGTACCAGACCACCATACTTAAGTAAAAGTACGGATACGTACTATATAGGTTACTCCAATACAAGTAAAAAGTCACCACTATAAAAAAAGATTTGAGTCAAAGTAGGAAAGTATTTTTTATTTTCTAATACAGAAATGAAATTTAACACCTCCACGTTTAAAAAATGGTAAAACTAACTAAATTAAGAACAAAAATCAAAATTCAAACTCAAATAAAATAAATCCTATACAATAAAATCCGGGTAAACATTCATGCCTCTAATTCACAATTAGCTTCCAGTATCTTCAGCTCACAACAGATGGCAAAATCACCTCGTTCGTCCAAGAAATTAACCGTGGTAAAAATCGATTATGGTTTGTTGCGCACAATCGAGATGTAACGAGTAACAATAAGTGTCCGTCCAAATGCAGTGAAGTGAAAAGTACAGTTACTCAATCAGAAATGCAGTGGAGTAGAGAGTAAAAGTCACTTTTATTTTTGATACTCAGTACAAGTACGAAGTAGCAAAAAGCACACTTAAGTAAAGTAACGAAGTACATTTACTCAAGTACTTTACACCTCTGTAAAAGAGTCTCTACTAACGAAATGCTCTACTTATGAAACAGCTCTCGGCACAATTTAATTTCGTAAGTAGAGGTGCGACTATATAAGGCACACATTTTTTTTCTGCATAAAAAGACATTCATTCATTTAGATTTTAAGAATACTGTACAATCTGTCTAGCTCTCCATTAATCTACCTATCCTTCTGTTTGTTGACCTTTCTATCCGTCTGGCTATTCCTACACCAGTTGAGTTCGATTAAAGACACACCGAGACAACTGGCTTAGGGTATTAATTGATTTTATATTTAGCATTTATTCAACTTTCCGGTTTCATGCTGCAGCACCACTGTGGACTAAAATGCTAAGCAGGCCTGTTGGCGCCCATGTAATGCGCTGAGAACATAACTACTACTACTACGACAAGGCACAATAATAAGATGGCATGTCAGACAAATGTTCGCAAACCTTCAAAAGGTTAGAACTGCAATTATCAAGCCTTTCATTACAGCATTTTTCTTTTATGCTGCACTGGATGAATTCAAGTTTTAAATAAAAGTGCATTTTCCGTATTCAGGGAATTGGCTCTTGGAGCCGAGCAGTGCTCTAATGGTTTCTCAGAAACTCCTCATTCATCGCATCTCACGTCGATGGTTGAATTACTTGCCTTTTCTCACAAAAGTATGTGTCTTATATTCATGCTTGTATTCAGTAAAGCACATGCGCCTGCACATTATCCTTTAAATATTAAATTCCAAGCCCTGATGGAAATCAAAAGAGTCTTGATCCGTTTACAGTTCGTGTTTTAGAACTAGATATGAAATGAATGACTGGCAAAGGTCAGGCCGTTTGTCAGCTGTGGCTGGTGATCTCAGCGCAGGCGAAAGCAGGTTCTCAGTATGGTGAGATCTTTGTCTATAGTGATCATACATTTAGTTATAAATATATATAGTATTTCTTTATTTATAAGTATGTTTTTGTCTGGCAGACTCCAGACAACGATTACTCAAAAAGCAGTGAATTGTTACATATGCAAATATTTCAATTTAAAACCTTGTTCACTTGTTTCTGTGCTTTTGCTTTCCAAAGCACTGTGGTTCTGTAAGTTTGCCTTTTACAAGTATAGAAAATGTCGTAACAAAACAATAATTCATTCAATGAATAAATTGATGAAGATTCATTTTAAAAAACGAAAGTTCAACAAAAGGATGGAAAGCTTTTATGCAGTTCATGAACACATTTGATTACATATAAATGTTTGGCTTTTTGACTTTGACAAGCACTGGAGACAGGTCGAATGACTTCCATGAGCCGCTTGATGTGAATATGAAATGTGTGGCGGCCATTTCTCCTCTAGCTTCAGAAATGGGCAGAACTCCAAACACTTCCCCATCAAGTTTCTCAAACACCGCTGAAATTCTGTGTTTGATGAAACATGTGATGTGAACTGTATTATTGTGGACCCAACTGAGAAGGGACCACCCTCTGCGTGGTCTCCGTTTGAGTTTGATTGCTGTGTTCAGCCTTGAAGAAAAGTTCCAGACGCAAAGTTAATTTCAAGCAAACCAAACAAGGCTCGTGTGAAAGGCTCTAAATGGGTTTGGCACATTTGTGTGGGTCACTATAGGTCAAGGTGGACTCTTCTATTGACCTGTCGTTCACACAGCAAGGCCGAGCACAACTCTGATGACTGGTTGAAATTCATTTTGCTCGTTTCTCACTTCCTCGTTCTCGTCTAGTCTGACTTCCTCTATGCTTTGGCTCTTATAAATCAACCAATTAGACGGATAACCACATCTGATAACACAACGCCTTTAATGTTCTCATTTCTTCTCTTCTGTTTGCTCAATATGTTAATTCTCTACATTTGCTGCTGATGTTTCTTGGCTTGTCCCCAGAGTTTCATGAGACTAAATGCTTTACCTTCAGATTCAGTCTTGGTTGAGCTTTTATTTGCATGGAAATTGCATCAAAAATGGAGCTGAAATACTTTGTCTTGCCCGGTGCAGTTTTTATTTTTGAGTCCTGCGTTTTGATTTTTTTTTTTCTTTCTTTTTTGCAGAATTTTGCTCCTCCGTTCACTCCTTCACCCACGGAGTGCCACACCACGGGATTAGTGTCCAATTCTCCGGTGCTTTCCGGAAGCTACAGCAGCGGCATCTCATCTCTCAGTCGCTGCAGCGTCTCCGAGGCCTCGGGCACTGAAACCACGCCCGCTGACCACACCCTCCCTAACTCCGCCTCCAGCGGCTCGGACGAGCTCATTCGCAGGGAGAGCAAGACCCCTCCTCCTTACAGCATGCACGAGCGGAACACCGGCCGCCGACAGGTCCCGCTCCCCCCGAGTCTGTCCATCCCCCCAAGCCTGGACGCTCCTCCGGTTCCCCCCAAACCCCACCAGATGCGGAGACAAGAGACTGAGCTGCGCCGTCCCGACCAGTTTCCCCGTCCTCGACTGGTTCCCAGGAAAGTCTCCCAGCTTTAACGCTGCCTTTCTCACACAAACCTCACCGTTTGCACTTTTACACGTAACCTTGATGGCTTTGAGTCCGTCTTTAGAAAAAGACTTTGGGTTTTTTTTTAAGATGCGGAGAAAGAATAGAAACAGAGGTTTGACGGCATATTATGCACTTTTAGCTGTAAACGTATAGATTATCTTCAAACAGCCCAGACATCTTTATTAACATGGAATCAGAAGTTGATATCTTTAGTACTTTCGCAGATTTTTCAGTGATTTATCAATGCTGACGAGTGTTTTTAATGGTCGATGCAGGACATGATCTGCCTTAAGTCTTTTTACTGGGACAAGCTGCACGATTCAAAGTACTTAGGACTTTTTATATAGTAAAATGGTGCTAGACGTGCTCGAATGAGATGAGCTCACAATATTATTTTATTTTGAAAGGCCTATTCACACTGAATTAAAAAACACACAAACCATGAATTTAGCCTAAAATAAAGACTGACAATATAGTCTGCTATTTAGCAGAATTCATTTTTATCTGTCTGTCTGTCCGTCTGTCTATCTATCTATCTATCTCACTGTCTATCTGTCTCTCTGTCCATCCATCCACCCCCCCTCTCTATCTATCTATCTATCTCACTGTCTATCTGTCTCTCTGTCCATCCATCCACCCCCCCCCTCTCTATCTATCTATCTACCCATACATACTACACACATACTGTATAGATTTCCTGAAACTTTTTTCTTTTCAGTGTAAATACCCGCTTAAAGTTTTATTATTATTATTATTATTATTATTATTATTGAATCATTTACCATTCATTTTGTTATAAAAAGATTGTAAAATACCACAGATGAATTCCTAACCTGATATGACCTTCGCATAACGTTCATGAAGATGTTGGGTTTTTGTGCAAGTCTTGTGCCAAAGTAAGTGTTTCTGGCCACGAGGAACCAGAAGATGCTCTGTCTGGATGCAGAGAGAGCGTTTCCCTGGATTCTTCACGGTCGCATTGAGATGGTCAACTGGTTTCTGGAGGACTTGAACGGTACTTGATCAGCAGGGCATTAGACATTCACGGATGACTGGAGGAAACTGAAGGTGGTGGCATCACCGACCAGTCTGACACCTGTTCAGCTCAAACACACAAGCACTCATGTTTGCTCACTACAGTGGTTTATTTGTAATAATGACCAATATTATTTCATAGGTTCTTCTGTGGAGCTAGCTGATGTGCAGTCTACAAGAGTGTTTATGAATGTCTGCATATTTTTCTTGTGGTGTGTTTCAAGGTTGACACTTGTGAGCGTAACACATCTGTTATTATAAAACCACCTAATATTGGGGATATTTGATCATGTCCTCCCATGATTTTAGTTTTGTTTCGTTTATTAACAAGCTCAAATTTTCCAGGCCGTCCCAACCAATCAGAGCTTGAGGAAGATTGTCGCAACCACGCCAAATGATGGTTTCTATTGTACAGCGAGTTTTTAACTGGAACCGTGTAGTTCTAACAAATTCACAGCTTTGAATGTCTGAACTGCAAATTAAGATGATAAATGTCAAATATTTATGTATTTTGTGAGCGTCAAAGAAAATCACCTAGTAAAGGTCAGTAAAGCACCTAGCACATTTACATTCTAATGACTTGTCTAATAAATATTTCCAGCGAGAACCATTCAAATCAACGGCTCATTTGCGTTCTTTCTAGAAAGGTTACGCCGCACCTGATCACGATGACTCGCCGTTATACAGTAATGTCCAGTTGAGCACATTCGATGTGCAATAAACGTGTACCGCCGGTGTCATGAAAAGTGAATGAATCTAATATACGTGTATATAAGTGTTTGTTTTGCAGGAAGTTGGACTACGGCCCGGTGGACCTCTAATAAGGATCATAATGGCAGAAAGTAGGAAGCTCATTGTTATTCCTTCGGGTTGCTGGGAGTCGACTGCATTATTCATGTCTTCGTCTGTGTTCCGTAAGACCTGTATTTGCACACGTAATGCAATCTTGCCTCGGTGGGACGTTTGAAGACTCCAAGCTGTCACGGCAAGTTTGTTCCTCGCACCCGATGCGAGAAGCCATGGGTATTTTTCAAAACAATCGCATTCAGCATGAGAGATAAACTTATAACCGTAATTGAGACCAGAAAAACCCATAACATGGAAAACGGCCACAGACTGGAGATGAACGTTTCAAGCAAAGCATCTTCTCCATTTTCCAAGGTTCCTTCAAAAGTCCTTCTTCAAATCGCTGCCCAAACTGCGTCTTTTTTGGATGCTCAACACCCAGAGAATTGTACATTTATGAGCGCGGTAAAAGCAGAGGAATGGGAATTGTGGGTCTCGACTCGGTTGAGCTCTGCAAAACACCGACTCGAGGTGTTTTTTCGCTTCAGCAAACTCCGAAGAACACAGACTTTCCATTCGCTTCACCTGGGACTGGGATTCATTGGCAAAGAGTGAGATTTTAAACAGCTTATGGATAATAGATTTCCCGTTTCATCTTTCTGATTGGCTTTTGGTTGCCCATCGGCTTTGAGTTCTTATCTCTGGTTTGCGTGTTGTTTTCTGCGTTGTGACCTCGTGGATGACTCACGCGGGTATCGTGAGGGGAATTCTGTCGAACATCAAACAGATTTTTGATGTCAGCAGCCGTATTTCTCGTAACTTTCTCAGCGTTCGAGCGTTTGATTTGATCTTTGCGTTTGAACTTGTGTTAGATGCTTTGGCTGTTTCTACACCTGGAATGATGGACAGACACTTCAGTAGCTCACTCTGGTGATTTTTGAACACTTCACTCGTGTAGAATTACAAAGCTTCGTGGTTCTTAAAACCACGGTGTGTTTCTATTCAAAAGTCACAAACTGATCTTTAGTTCACACAACATTTTGTGCTTTATCTGAGCCTTTTTTTTCCTCTTTTTTTTTTTTTTTATGGTACCGTATTGTGGTTTGAATAAATATATTATTGGCAGGTTGTTGACCTTTTCTAAATTTCAATAACACTTGTCTATGTTACCCAAAATTCAAAATTATTGGAACAAACTCGTTGCTTGTTCCAAAATATGTTTGTATATATATATATATATATATACACAAGCGTCATCATGAGGGGAAGAGCCGCCACACTTTGTGCCCCGCAGGACATAACGTCCGTCTTCATCTTCATTAAAGACTTTGTAATGTTAGCATGCTAGAGGAGACTGGCACCAGAGAGTCGAGTTCTCCCTAGGTTTTTTTTTTCTCACCCCCCAGAGAGTTTTTGTTTTCCTAGCCACTGTCACGATCTAGCTTGCTCTTTTGGTCATAACCCATAGTCTGAACAACAATGGACATATATTTCCTTTTTAACTGACTTTTTTTTTTTTTTTTTTTCCAAAATTTTTTTGAACTCATAAAGAATGGACATTTTTCTTTTTAAAGACTTTTTCACATAGTGTCTTTGCGTTGGTCTCGGACTAAGAAAAGCGCTATATTGAACGTTTTTTCCACAGATTATTTTCTTTCAGAAATGAAATGGGTTTCGAAATGTATTGTTAAAAATTTCACTAAAACAACAAATCAAACAAAAGAGGTGGTTGCAGTGTTTGAATGTCAAAGCTATACAATAAAAAAAAAATTTAAGTGTAAATGTCAATTAAAGTGCATCAGCCCCCCGCTCCAACAACAACAGTACTTATACATTATTGAACCCAACCCTTGTAACCCAATATTCTTGTTTAAAGAAATATATTAAACCAAAAAAATATGTTAAAAAACCTGATATATTTACACCTTTTGCCTAAAATTAAAAGATAATAAAGCTAGGATAAGAGTCTGGTTTAAACTTGCCATTAGCTCAAGAGGAAACCTCTTTGAAATGCGGCGATGCGGCTTGGCAGAAATGACAAAAGCGAAGGTCTTGGTGTCCTAGACGCGCTCTCTTTACCGCTTCAATGAGACGAATTAAGAAAATCCGCCATTTCAACCTCCTTCGTCTTTGAGATCGCGGTGGGTTTGTGCGTCCGCTTTCAACAGCCTCTTAAGTCGCATTAAAACTGTTACGTTGTTTTCACATCAGATCATCACTTCATCCGGACTGTAATCTCTCGGCGGGTGTTCTCCTCTCTATGAATGTTGATCTGCTCTTCACTCCAGTGGTGAGTGGTTATGGGTACCGAATGCTTAAAGTGGAAGCTGCGGGCCTCGGGGCGCTACACAGGGAGTTGCGAGCGCATAGATGCACTTGTCAGCGACCCCGACTCCTGTCAGCACGTCCCCCACAGTCACGCTGGCAAACTATTGTGCTTCCAACAGCAAGATCTAGTAAGTCGTTCTTTCCCACGTCGTTAGTGTGAAGGGTCTGTTATCTGCTTTCACTCTTTCACCTCTGCCACGATGCCAAGAAAGTGTCATTTTTCTCCCACAATACTTAAAATGTATAAATGTACCCGAGACGCCACACAGCATTCATTCTCCAGTCGGCTCTTCTTTCTACCCAAGCTAGATTTCATCAGCTGACAGCCGGTTATTTTCTTTTACTTCAGGAAATCCATTTCCTTTTTTTGCCTTCCTGAAAACCTTGTGATTACACTCCGAATGAGAAAATAATGTGAAGCATGTTAGTTTTTGACATGTAAAAGTATGAGCAGCATTAATAGTCTGAATACTATTACACTGCTTGGTTGTTGTTGTGGAGGCTTTGTCTCTTCTGAGTTGTTGGGTCTGGCTTATTAAGTCTTTCTTTTACAGTAACAATAAGGTGTTCTAAAGGGTTATGGTCCGGCACATCTGCTGGCCATTTGGAAACAGAGATACCATGATGCTATCGACAAAACCGCAATACAAGAGAAAGGTAGACTATCTAACAGTACAAGTCCAAGGCAATGGTAGATTTGGCACAATGTGCACTTGCCAAGTTCGGTTGGGAAATAAAATCGGTCTCTCTCATAAAAGTGAGCATAACAAATCATGAAACTTGCTGGTTTATGGTTGTGTTATCCTTGGATGCCAGAAAACGAAATAGACCAACATCAGCACATGACTTGAGCCAAACCTCACGGGTTGTGGAAACTTTACATTGTACTTCAAACTTGGATTTTTATGCCATCATTGTTTAAAAAGTATTCAATACCGTATTTACGCGAGTATACGCACCCCTTTATTTTGAATTTTAGACACTTAAAAACTTGAGGGATGCTTATAATCGCCGATTTCAAATACGCGTGGAAATATACGCCCGCATTTTTCAATATTTCAAGTCAGGAGCAATCACAAATAAACGGTAACGCGTCATGTTTAAGCAGCTGCGCGCGTGCGTCTTTAAATAATGGCCGATAGGCAGACGTGCATATAGTAAGTTCTCATTGCCTCTAAAATAAAAATAAAGAAACTGTCACGTCATAACACTTAACAGGAACAAAATAACACTGGAAGAAGTGAGATTAAACTAAATACAGTCATTAATATTTCAATAGAGAGACCATATTCGATCCGGTTGATCCCCGCTATCGGCTAACTGCTAGCGCCTCCAGCAAAAAGACTCCAGCACACAAAAACTTCAAAGCAAAAAGAAAATAGTTCAAAACGATGAACACCGGAGTCAAAGGCAATCAAATCGCTCTGTCTGCTACACAGCAAAACAACACTGTTCGGATATTTACATCTGACAAAAACTGAGCTGGTCTGGTGACTCAGCCTCATGGGATCTTAAGGCCTCAATGGAGGATTATGGGAGCTGGAGTTTTAAAGAGTAGAATAGATTTTTTTAAACTGTTATTCAAGCAAAATGACATTGAAGTGATTCGAGTCACAAGTTAGGTTTGTTAAGTAAAGAAAGAATAGTAATTTTAAGGAAAAATTATCGTAATTTTATCAGAAATGTAAAAACATTTTTTTTTCTTTTTTGCAATTTTTATTTTGTGCCCGAAAAATCAGTGGGGTTCTTATTTAATATATAAGTCACGCAGTATAAAGACCCAATAAACTGTAATTTCATTCTTATCCATCCGGCCATTTTCATTCTTTTACCATTTTGAGCAATTTGAGGTAGTTCAGAAAATCTTTCTTCACTGAATGAACAACATATTAGAGGTTCAAGCCCACAGGTCAAGAAACCCTATTGCTGGTTTTCTGGCCTATAAATGATCATGCGTTCGTTTGTGTGAAAGGTTAGCTTTAACAGCAATAATGCTTCAGTTTTAGCATTATTCATATTGTATTCCACAAGCACAAAAATCAATCCATCCAAGATTGAAACCAACAAACAATCTTTGGTGTTGCGAACCGTGGTCTACAAAATGAACCAAACCACAAAAATCATTTCCAAAATGCAATTGTTTTGAGCCAAGGGCTAAGCCGTATACATAACCCAAGTAGAACAGCAGTGTGATGCAAACTCCTGAGCAATGGTTTGGTTGGTCGTGAAGGTCGTGTGTGTGTGTGACACTGAATTCATCTGGCCGCGCTCGTGAACACCCACACCACACGTATTGATTTACTCCCGCTCACGCTGCTCGCGTGGTCTGCAACGCAGCCCGTCATCAGCCTCTCCCCCGTAACCTTCATTTGTTCATTCGATTCGATCCTGAGAGTTTTTATGCTCCTGAAATTCCTCCCACAGCCCTGACAATGTCGTAGCCCGTGCATTTTCTCGATAATTAGAGGATCGCCTCGTCTGGATCAAGTCAATGCTCCCTGTGTTTTCCCCACACGGATCGTCGAGGATCCACACACCCACCCTGGAAGATTCCTCTGATTAATTAGGCGCCCACCCGGCCTAATCAATCCACACGGCTCTCTATCCGTTCCCTCATCGTGGCCTGGAATCGATGTCGTATTCGCACAAGGCGACTCCATCCGTCCCGCCTGTCGTTAGTCTGACTGCCACGGACAATGCTGCCGTGAAACTCAGTGTCACTTAGGTTTATATCAATATGCAATCGGAAGCTTTCTAGGACACACTAGAGTCAATGCCAAATCGCAGGAACCAAGTCTCAAAATCCGTTTTTTTTTTTGGTTTTCCATTTTATTAAACTTTGTTTGTTTGATGGATCCCAAATAATCGATGAGCGCACAGTTCAACATGAATCTCAGGCTGAAATCTCAGGATGAAAGCACACAAATTGTTACAATACCTTGTATCTAGTTTGTTGGAAATGGTCAAAATCTGTTACCATAAATTGTAATAATATAATATATAAATGTTAAAAATGAAAACAAAGATTCTTAGGAATTCCTCAGCAACATTTTGGGGACAGTATGGAACTTGACGATACAGTAAGATAATCTTTTTTTCTTCCCACTATGAGGATATTTACATAGGATTGGTATCAGAACAGAAAGCTATAGGCTTCATATTTAATGAAAAACTGAAGAAAAAGCCCAAAAAGAAGAGGATGTTTTAAGTGCTTTTCCCGATATGAAACAGAATAAAGCACAACTCAGAATTTGCTGTGTATTTTAGTCTTTTTTCCCCCCAATGATTGTTTTCTACGCAGACTCAAAAGCAAGTAAGACTCAAACTCGCAGGGGAAATTGCATGCAATAAGCATTGTTTACGTTTCCTGTTGGTTTCTGTTCTGGGAGCCACAGATATTGCATTGCTTTTTTAAATGTATTTTTTGTTTCGGGGACGTTTCATTAAGCACGGTTCTAATGAAAGCGCAGTAATGATGAAACCCCGACAACAAATCTGGCGCCCTGAGTTTCTCTCCTCCCCGTCTGTTCTTGTTTGGGGATGAAGCAGCTCTAATGTTCTTCATCACAGAGTCCTGCCAAGCAGCATCTGCTCTACCTCTGTCCCGCTGACCAGCTCCAGCCGTGCTCGCTGAAATATTTACTTCACGCTGTGCTCGAGTGCTATTATTTCCCTCTTCTTCTGTCTTATATCACTACATATTAACAAACTAAGGCAAGAGACAGTAATACGCTTGAAGCAGTGTTCTTTAGATTTTTAATTATGCGCACACACCCCCAAAGTGTATACTGTATGTATATTATATGTTGTTTTTGCCAAACATATCGATGGACGGATGAACAGAAAGTAAATAGAAATATGGATTGTTGAATGGATGGACAGACAGCAAGATAGACATGGAGATGAATGGGTAAGAATAGATGGATGGCAGGATGAATGAACAGACAGGCAGTTGGATGGATTGGAGGATGATTAGGATGAATAGGTGGAAGAAGGATAAATTGAAAAAATAGACAGGTAGATGAAGGGGTAGGATGGTTGGATTTATGGATGTCAAGCAGATTGACGAGTAGGAGGATGATTGGATGGTTGGATAGATGGATAGCTGGATGGAAGGAGGATTAGGTGAATGGATGGATGGATGGAAGGATAGATGACCGGCGAGGTAGACAGACAGATAGGCAGGTAGATGAAAGGGTAGACAGAGGATTGGATGGATTGACAGATGGGTAGGATAAGGATTAGATGGATGGAGAAACAGACAAACAGGTAGATGGATGGGTGGTATTATGGGTGGACAGACAGGCAGACAAACAGACAAGAAGGTGGATGACTAGAAGGATAGGCAGACAGACATGTACATGGAAGGGAACAAGGAGTGTTTGATTTGGTTGGTTGGTAGATGGATAGACAAACAAGGAGATGGATGGGCAGATGAAGGATTACATGGATGGATGCAGGGATAAATAAATCAACATGGTGAGATAGGCAGATGGTTAGATGCATGGATGGATAAATCAGTCCATCCATCCAGGGATCCACAATCGATGAATTAATGAACAAGTAGACTGATAAAAAATGGAAAGAGAGACGGATGGATTAAATAGCAGCATGCATTGTCATTCATTGATGAAATAATACTGGTAATCGCAATGCTGCTTAATATGGATAAATCCAACTAATAAAAATTAACTATGAATCCAGGAAAAATGAACATTTTTTGATCCTTGAGCCTTCAAAAGCATACATGAAATCAGGCACCTTGATCTTTCCGCTCAATCAGTTTTCCTCACATCTTACGTTCTTACTAAAAGTGTGATGTTGTGATGTAGCGGTGCAGATTGGAGCTTCGCTCGGACTCTGGTCATGCCCGAGGCCGGAGAAATCACAGGAAGCCTGCGTTTCTAAAGCTAGTCTTTAATGCTGCTCTCGGAGCTTTCATCAGGACCGGCTGGAAGGAAAGAACAGTGTGGGAAACCACGGTGAGAGATCATTCAGTGGTATCTTTGACTCGAAGCCCTCAGCGATTTTCACGGTAAACAACATTACCTTGATGTTCCGTATGAAAACATTCACGGCACAAGCAACTCGTCTGAATTTGAAAGGCACTTAGAAGCAGATACACAGATGGTCCTGCTTTCTGCTGGAAATGTACAGCACAGCGGGCAGATTCAGATTTCACTGTTGCTCACAGCGTTTGTTCTGAAAATCACCGCTGTGCTTGGGCAGTTCAACAGTTTGTGGAGAAAGACGGATCGGCTCAGACATATTAATTGTATCAAAATCCCCTATTCTACTTCAACTGTTCAATTGGAAGATGAGAGTCTGCGCCACATGGAATGTTAATTACTTTTGTAAAGATGAGAGAGAACGACAAAGAGAGGCACTGGCTTTTAATATTTCTGCATATATCAGACATTTTTATTTAAAACTACATTGCATTACATTCTACAACTGTCGGGATTAAATCCATGATCCTGTGCAGCTAAATAACCGATTATTTTCTTCAGATGATAATTGTCTATACATTTGTTTTCTCTTTTCCATGCGTTTAATCTGTGCATACCTCTTTGTTGGACTTATTGGGTAGAAGAAAACCTGAAGCTTTGTCTTTTCCTCGCTGTCCGGAGTGAATTGATCTGAAATCTGTTCTCAGTTTGCTGCCACATTGAGGCGATTAACTCTGCGCTGTGGTGCTCGGCTTTTATGAGGAGATACAGCATTCCCTGATTTCCTGAAGTCGGGTTTTAATGTGGAGGACTTTTCAATAAAATCACTGCTTAGAAATGTTAATCACAACCGTATTTAATCGATTAAGCCAGGTGAGACAGAACATCTGTTCACTGTGGGACTTACAAGATTTCTTTTTCTACTAATATTTAGTCACTAGTAATCGACACAGACGATTCATCGGAGTCAATTGGGCAGTTAATTCAGGTTAATCCCAGTTAATCCGGTGGATAATTGAAATGAAATATATTGAATAATTAGTATTAATCAGCCACTTAAATGCAGCCTGTTGGGTGTTTTATTTCACTTAATCACAGGCACTGATTAATTAGTTAATCACTGGTAATCAGGCAAATAACTACTGATAGTCTGGAGATTATTCACGATTTTTCCAGTAATCATGCAATTTTGTCTGACAATTAGTCATTAATTTACATGCGATCAGATTGATTGTTCACTGGTCATTAATTACATACGATCATAAGTAAACAATTAAGAAATGGCAGGAGATTAGATAAACTTGGGGAAAACCAAAAGCGCGAGATCAGATGCTTCTCGCGAGATGCGATTGGATCTCGTGATATCGCGAGAATTTGCCGCCATCTTTTTTACAGTGTGTGGAATCAAACATTTTTAAAGGATTCGTGCACGAGCGTCCCGATGTTCGCGCCGGCATGCGCGGATCCTTGCGCTCGCGTTTCAATATAGTGTGACTCTAAAAACCGCGGACTGAGTAACTAACTCCTCCCGCTGTGAGAGCGCGGATCTCCGCCATTGCCCCGCCCCCGCGACAGGTCAGACTCACTACGAGATCGTTTGTGAATGAACTTTAATAAAGTGTGTTTGTAAAATAAACCGATTATTTCAAACAGTCATTAGTTGCACATTTGAGTTTAATCTAATGTGTCTAATACACGTGTATTACATTACTATCCAAACGATTCACTCTCGCTGCAGTAGAGCAGAAGTATGAGAGTAAACCAGCTGATTACTGCAGTAAAACTCATTCAGATGATGTGAGTCTCACCAGCGACATCGTGAAAGGAAAGAACATCACGTCCTGAAGAAGACCCGTTGTTTTAGTCAATAATTTATTGGACACTTTCAATAAATATGTTTTTCGAGCTAAAATGAACAGTGAAATTAATCATAATAAAGTACATTGATGTTGAGTTGAACTTGATGCCAAAATGATTCTACCATTCTTTGCAAGTTACTGGAAGACTTGTATTTGTCTATAAATAGTGTGTTTAACGTCTGCGCTTAATGGGTTTTTTTTATACTATTGACAGTTAAACATTTTTTGTGAAATTACTTGACTGGCAATTTATGGCATCATATTTTGTATGATCAATATTATGTTGGTTATTTGGTTATCACTGCATGCAATTGATGAAAATAGAAAGTGAAATGCATCAACAGTTTTGAACATTTTAGTTAAATAAAATACAGATAAAATCTTGCTCTCCTTATATTATTTGTCAAAGATTTATTTTTATTTAAAAAAAATCTAAATCTCGTCTCGTCTCGATCTCGTGAGCCTAGTCTAGTGTCTCGTCCCACCCCTATTAATTCCACATACTTTATTTTTTTGTAGTTGGGTGTTTGTAAAATGTTTTAAACATAAGCAAACTGTGAAAGCATATGCATAATGAATTCAGTCTCTTACGTGTTTGTCAACTGAAGCAAATCATTTTATTTACAATGAGTCTTGGAATAAGTCTGTTGTCACACCTTTTTACCCCATTTAGTTCCCGTGTTGGTGTCTCTTTTTCTGCTCAGTAATGACCACTGCCTGACCGCGTAGGACATCAGTCAATGTTCCCAGGCAGAAGAAGCCCAGAGGCTTCTGGGTAGGTATCCAAAAATAGGCCTGCCCATCTATCTGTCTGCAGTCTCCGATCGGCTCACCAGTCTTGTCTGGACCACAGTCCATCCACGACAGTCTATAGAGTCGAGAAAAATGGAGTTTGGCTGGAGCAGTGATATGATCGTAGACGAGACCGAGAACTTTTTCTCCACTTTTCTTTTCATTCATCGCCAATAAACTTTTCACTTTCAAATTTGAAAATTTTGGGGCTTTTCCTTTGTTCTAAAAGTAGTTTTACTTTTTTTACTAACTGGTGTAAATTACTGTAGTTTGGGACAATATTAGCTGTACAGTATATTATGAGCGAGAGCTGGACAGACCATAGTTCCAGAATATTGGTAATGCAAGACGGAAGACTTCACAGGGATCCAGAGACATATTTTAAAGGCTTTCAAACGTTGAACCACTTTCTGAATAACAGCAAGTTCTTGAACCAAAAGCTTTAAAGAACTAAAGCTTTAAAGAATTTTCGTTTGAAGTTTACATTTAAGCATTGACTTTGAAAGTGAAATTTACATTGAGGCATCAATAAAGAACCCATTAGACTTTACCAATTTGGCTCTTTTTTTGCTTTTCACTTGAATTATGGACCAAAAAAACCACACCTCGAGTAAAACCAGACGTGTGACTAACTTGCAGAGATTGAAGATCCCGGGTTCATATCTACTATTGTGTAAAAATAGTGACGCTGAAGCAAAAGCTTCATGTAAAGTATATTTACCTAGTATACAAGACAGGAATGTGTTTGCAATAAAAGTTTCTCACCATCTTTGTCCTTTGATGTTGAAGGTATTTCTTTGTGTTGAGGTGTTTAGATCTTCCTCAAAAACTAGTGCTTTCTTAAGAGTGGTGCTGCAAAAAATTTGGTTTAAAAAAAAAAAAGACAAAAACGTATTGCCTTTCATCTCTCAACAAATAGTTAGAGGTTAATGATTTACTCAATAGTCAAACAGCTTTTGAAAGTCAAGGAAACTACAGTCAACAGTCAATTCTCCAAACTCTCATTTATCAGTTCTTAGCTTGATCTTTGCTGTTTTTATTGTTGATTCTGTTTGATTTCAAAGCTTGGCCCATGACACATTACTGAACTGATGGACATTTTGTTTGATTTCTTTCATGGAGTGACCTTCACAGCACCCGAGTTTCAAGCAGCTTTAATGGCGAATTAATGTGACGCTGGAATCCCCCGTCTGCTTCAGTGATGAAAAGGTGAGTGCGTAATGAATACACTTCTGATTTCATTGATGTAATCTTAAACAAAAGGAATCGAAATTTAGGTTTCAGTGGACAAAATCTTAGGAGCCAATATTTTAACTGATTTTAGCATAAAACGGTGGCGAGTTGTCTATACATCTATACTGTATTTGGATAATCAAAGTCCTCAGGTAGAAGTCATTTTTATGCAGTAGATACAGAATCCTGACGCCACATTGTTGGGACAAATAAAGGTTTCTTCTTCTTCTCCTCCTCCTCCTCGCTCTTTGCCAGTGATCCCTTTTAGTTCCGCCAGTTATTCACTATCCATCAATCATGTCCCATTAATTTGATTAACATTCACCAATCAGATTTTGGCAAAACAGAGGCGAAGCCAGGGTTTTTGAAGGACAGTGTAACCAATGAAAACAATGTCTTAACAAAACATCTATGGTTACTTGCGTAACCTCGGTTCCCTGAATAGGTCAGGGAACGAGATGTCAGTCAGTTACCTGACTATGGGATATCAGATGGCTAGCCATTCGTTTCTCAAATCTTATACAACCGGCCAATGAAATGTCAAGTTCATGGCTGCATGAATTTGCATGTCACCTTTGACCTGTACCAGCTGGTATAAAAGGCGGTGCGTGCGTCATGCACATTACCTTTTGCTGATCCGGTCGGGCAAACGCGGACTTCCAGCGGCATACCCTGAATGTGGCTGCGGAAAGTGACTGCAGGGAACCGAGGTTCACATCCAGGATAGCATCCTACCGAAAAAGACCCCTTCGGCGCACCTAGCCGAGGAGTATTCAGTGGATCTTCCACAGCATCTAGAGGTGGGCCTAACCCGAAAGAACCAAGGAACCGATGGCTCTCCACCCGTGCCGTGAGGGACCCTCGCCAGGGTCGACGGAGAACACCTCTCACCTGGTGCGAAGCGTTGCGTTGAGATGGAGCGAGACGTCACTCTTCGAAGAATCCCAGTGTCTGTCGTAAACAGAGTAAAGCTCGGGAGAGTAGTGAGTGAGTATCGCTTCTGTGGAAAAACACAGCCAGGAACTAGGCAACTAGTTTGGACTCTGTGGCACCGGGGAGCCCCTCTTACGCCTGTTCACCTGTGCGGGGAACAGAGGCTGGGGGCCCCCAGGGGTCTCGGCCCTCCGTTGGTCGCAACCCCTAGTGTGCTCAGCGGACTGGACGTGTCTCTAGCCTAGCTCGTGTGTAGAAGAACACTAGAAACTGAAACTGGCCCCAGACTGGGGTTAGCTCCCCAGGCCTACACCGTGTCGGTATTGCTCTCCACTGCAGAAGCACCTGTGTGGATACCGTCGCCTTATCCAGTTCTGCCAAAGTAAAGGTCTACCAAAACCAAGCTCGATCCCACACTGGGGTTGGGGGAGGTCTGGAGGGACGTACCCTCCGAACCTCTCAAACCTAATCGTCAGGTCGTGCCGTCCGACTGTCTTCCCCTCAATGAGGTCATGGGAGGCGAGATAGTAGCCACATAGACCTCAGAGGGGAAGGGGCCAAGTTCTCTTCAAGTTTCTGCTGGAGAAACGAGAGAATCAGTATGTTTCTGCAGCACCAGGTTATGAAGTCTGCCACTTCAGGTCGCACAGCTGTCTGACAGACAGTGCACGGCTTGACCGGTAGTGTCCTGTACCGACTGTGGCAGTTCATCTAACGAGGTGACCCGTCTAGCGGCCAGACATGGAGTTCCAGAGGTCTGGTCGCGGATGCCAGAGCGAGCCCAGTGCTTGCGAGAGGAGGTCCGTTCTCCTCAGAGGGGATGTTACCAGAGCCGTGAGCTCTGACGTCCAGGTCTTGTTGGGCCAGTGAGGCGCGATCAAGTCACCTGAAGACCCTCCTTCCCTACCCGACCCAGGGGCTGGGGAATCAGGGTAACTGGCGGGAAGGTGTACTTCCTCGGGTGGTGTGACCATGGGTGAGCAAAGCGTGTAACCAAGAGGCGCTTTGGTTAACGCAATCAGAGTGGACAGTGGGTTGATTCGTTTGAGGCGAACAGGTCTACGTATCTGTGCCTGACCACCACATGAGGGTTCGACCTCCGTTCACCAGGGGCAGGGCCCTGCCTTGACAGCGCATCTGCGGCTGTGTTGAGGACGCCTGGAATGTGGACCTCGGTGGCGCCTTCGCTAGCAGCGAGGAAACCTCTGCCCTTAATACGAGCGCGTCTCTCGATCCCACGTGAGTGGTGAATACGCCTCGAACACCGGAGGCCGGCGGGCAAACTGCAGCGCGTAGCTGAGTCTCACAGTTCAGATCACCCACGGGGACGGACGAGGGAGGGCGCACCACTCTCTCAAGTACCGTCTGAAGGGGGGCCCAGCGCTCTGACGGGAGTCTCCCCGATGTGACCCAGGGAGAGCTTGGGTGTGCTGACTTCTGGCCATGAGGCGAGAGAGTTCTGCAGAATCCCGTCTGAGCTCACAGGCGGCCAGGGGCCGTCTGGAAAACCGGCCTCTCACCGGACCAGGAGGTGATAGCCGGAGCCTGAGCCTCAACTGGTCTGGTGCGAGGGGGGGTCCCTCTTCCTCCAAGCACTAGGTGTGTGTGACCCCATGCCTGGAACCCCGGTGGGCCGAAGCACTTTGGAGTCCCGGCCTTCTACCATGCAGGGAGTATCCGGTGTTCACCACTGACCCGAAATGAATATTCATATTCTTACAACTTATGACTTTTTTTCACTCATATCATCTTTAAATGGTGCAAACTTTAGGGAAACAACTTAGTAATCACTATTGAAATATAATGGGGTGAATAATGAAATCAACATGGTATTTGCTTTAAACGTAAAAAATCAGCCCCATAATTATTACTGGGTTATATATACACTACCGTTCAAAAGTTTGGGGTCAATTTGAAATGTCCAAAAACCTGTTTTTGGTAATGAAAATAACTTTATACTAATCAGAAAAACACTGTATACATTGCTAATGTGGTAAATAACTATTCTAGTTGTAAATGTCAAATTTTTGGTGCAATACATAATGTATAGAGGCCCATTTCCAGCAACAGTCAGTCCAGTGTTTTAACGATACAATGTGTTTGTTAATTGTGTCAGAAGGATAATGGGTGATCGTAAAACCCTTGTTTGATCATGTTAGCACTGCTGGAAACTGTTAAAGAAGCTATAAATCACATTTGAGCAGGTTGTGAAACTGGAGCATAACAATTGCAGGGTCAATCAAACTCTCAAAATGGCCAGAGAACGTTCATGTGAAAGTCGACAGTCTATCCTTAGTAATTAGTTAGTAAGTAGTTCTTAAAAAATAAAGTGTGACTTTTAACAGAACACACAAAATTGTCTAGGTGACCCCAAACTTTTGTTAATAAATACATTGTACACAACACTATTGTACATGCGTATATATATATATATATATATATATATATATATATATATATATATATATATGGTATATATATATATATATGGTAAACTGACAGAAACCCCGCCGGCCTACTTAGCGTCCGGCCAATGAAAAGACCTCGACCTGATTTAAAGTTCCCTAGAGACACCTGGCTGTTGATTGCCACCACCGGGTCCGTCATGGCGTGCATGCGGTGAGCGGCGTGACTGCTTCTCACGCAGTGGCTGGCTGTGTGGGGAGTGGTGACTTTAAAAGTGCGGCGCTACGTCGATTTCCCGTGGTTGTGCTTTGTGCCTGGGACTCCGGTTGGTTCTCGCACGGCAGTGGAGCGACGCGAGAGCCATATGTGGCGTTGCTCTGCTTCAGGACGCGTGGAGACTGCGAAGAGTGTGCAACCACGCAGCGCCGCTAATCCGGTTGGGGAGGGCGCACGCTTGGACGGTGGTGGCCTGGACGGGGCACTGTTTCGTTGCCACCCCAAACTGGGGGATCCTGTGTTTCGCTTCCACCCCTTTTAGTGATTGATCCTGTTTCGCTTCCACCCCATTAGTGATTGATCCTGTTTCCTGTCACCCCAAATTGGTGGATCCTATGTTTCCTTGTCCCCTCTGTCCCCTTGCATCATCGGTTTCCCACCCTGTTCGGTTCCGGGGACGGTCCCGAGGCGTCGGTCCCGAGGCGTCGGTCCCGAGGCGTACTTGTGTGTGTGTATGTGTTAGACCCGACGCACGTCGATCCTGTAACGTGCTTGTGTGAGTGTATGCGCGTACTCGTCAAAGGCAGCGAAGCCTGGCAACTGGCCTGTTGCGTTGGTGGAGGTCGTGTGAGCACTAATTCCAGTGTGTATCAATTGCCGTTACTGATTCACTGCGGGTGTGGTGGAGTCTGTGTGGCGTGCCGGGTACGGGTGCTGAAACAACCCATTGGTCGACAAGGAACGCTCGTGAATTTTTGAAGCCATTCGACCCTGTCACTTGGTGGGTGCTCCGGGAATATGGAAAACAGGAGACCTTGTGACAGACTGTCCAGTCTCTGTATGACCGGTGCCAGAGCTTGGTTCGTATTGCTGGTTTAAGATCGATCCCATTTCCGGTGAGTCGGACTCAGCCAAGACTGAGTCATTAATTCTGTAGTCATAACTTTTATGGACAGAATTTCTAGTCTGGTTCGTTGACCTCAGGATCAAGTCTCTGTTTTTTGTGCCTGTCGTAGTCCTGTTGCCTACATCTGGACATTATCTCCAACTCTCACCGAACCAATTTGCTGCGAGTGTGAACCGGCCGTAGTCAGTACCTCCAAGAGACCATGGTTCTCGACCTGAAAAGGGTGGAGTGCCACCTGCATGTCAGAGTCAGGGTCCTTCCCCAAGTAGAGGAGTCTAAGTGTCTTGGAGTTGGGGAAGGATAGAGCGGGAGGTCGACAGACGGATTACGATAATCAGGACACTGCATCGGTTCGCCATGGTAAAGAGGGAGCTGAGCCAAAAAGCAAAGCTCTCGATTTACCAGATGAGCTATGTTTCTACCCTCACCTATGGTTACCAGTTGTGAAGTAAACGAGATCCAGAATACAAGAGTTTTAAAAAGAGTTTCCTCCGCAGGGTGGCTGGGCTCTCACTCAGAGATAGGGTGAGCTCTTCCATCTGGGAGGAGCTTGGAGTAGAGCCGCTGCTCCTCTGGGTCGAGAGAGGTCAGATGGGGTGGTTCGGGAATCTGGTAAGGATGATCCCCGGATTCCTTTTTGGCGAGGTGTTTCGGGCACGTCCCACTGGGAGGAGACCATAGGTAGACTCTGGACCCGCTGAAGGCACAATGTCTCCCGGCTGGCAAGAAAACACCTCGGGATCCTCCCGGAAGAGCTGGAGGACCTAGCCAGTGCAGGGGTTTCTTATTGAGGCTGTTGACCCGCCGACCCGGCCCTAGATAAGCGGCAGACAAAAGAACGAAGAAAAAAATATGTTGAATGTATTGAACAATGACGAAATACCCCCAAGAGGATGAATAAAGAATTTCTAATTCTGATTCTAATTAAGGAAACACAAGTGAAAAATTGGCAACAAAACTGACAAAAACTCTTATTTTGCATTTGGCAAATTGCATTTCTTGGGCAAAAACTTGCATTGGGTTTGCAGCAAAAAGATAATTTTTATCTTTTTGATATATAAAATGTTTTTTTTAATTTTAATATAAAATGGTATAAAAATGTTGTCTTGTTATTGATATCTGCAAAAAGGTTTTGAGATTTATGAGCTCTAGTGCTGATAAAGGTCTAATTTACAGACCATGTCGAGATCCATGCACTGCTGAAGTATGTGTTTGTGTGTGTGTGTGTGTGTGTGTGTGTGTGTGTGTGTGTGTGTGTGTGTGTGTGTGTGTGGCGGTGATACAGAGAAAAAACCGCTTTGATGAAAGTTGATATATGGCTCTGTGCTCTTACCCAAAGATGGCAGTCTCTCCCTGCAGGGGAGCGAGGAGCGCAGGGAGAACAGGTCATGAAAACGGGACGTTTATCCTCTATTAGAGCGCCGTTCCTGACAAAGTGCAGCCAGCACCACAGCAGAATACTAATAACTCTGAATCTCCCTCTTTCTCTCTGGCCTACAATAACACACAATTGCATTCATTTGGCTGAGGTGAAAACAAGCGTTTCGGACAAGCAGCCAATAAAAAGAGTGCTGCTATTTATCACTTAACTCTTTTTAAACTCCTGATTTTTATAATGTTGGGGTTTAATGTTTATTTTTTCCTTTGGCCTTTTCAGGCTTTTTGTCACTCTTGCTTCTTTATATTTTTTTCTGATGAATTTGCACTATGCATTTCTACAAATATAGATTTGCTGTTGCACATTTTATATGCATTTAGTTTTTTTTTCCACAAACAATTCCGGTGAGAATTCCACCTCCTTTTCTGCTTAAAAGCCCAAACGTCTCAAATTCAAACAGACTTTTCATTTTACCACTGGGATGAAATTTTGTCTTATAATTGGTTTTTATTTAGAGTCGCAGTAAGTTGGACTCTTAAATTTGAGAAGGTTGAAACTCTTGTGAATTACAGTAAGTGATGATTGCCTGGTGTGTTATGTAAAATTACATAACACACCAGGCGTATCCACAACAGGCGTAATTATTGGCGGGAGATCGTCAGGAGGAGTGGAGTGTTCAGATCTGCACACAACCATCATAGAAAGTTTTTGGAACCATCCACAACTCATTTTCCATCCAAGATAATAGTCTTCTAATATTTCACTTTATTTTACAGTCATATATAATACTAATATATTCATAAAAAATAAAAGTTTCATTAGTCTAAATGTGCTTTCAACAGAACTATTGTCTCAAAGCTTTTGCACAGCACTGCTAAATATTAGAAAATCACTATATCAAACATATAAAAGCATGTGTTTTTACTCAACAAATAGACAAGACTCTAAACAAGAGACATGTAAAATTACTATACTTTTACATACCATCTCTCTCTCTCTCTCTCTCTCTCTCTCTCTCTCTCTCTCTCTCTCTCTCTGTCTCTCTGTCTCTCTCTCTCACTGTACCACACAAATGAGATGCATAAATTAATTATCTGGTCAGATATCATGCTACAGACTGAGTTTGTT
The DNA here is from genome assembly GCA_028031935.1 of Paedocypris micromegethes. Taxonomy (NCBI): domain Eukaryota; kingdom Metazoa; phylum Chordata; class Actinopteri; order Cypriniformes; genus Paedocypris; species Paedocypris micromegethes. The sequence goes on from CM051496.1 coordinate 7,950,340, forward strand.
TTGTAAAAGATGTCATGATGGAGGATGTTTCATTTCAGGCTGGACAGTGCTACATGAGACTGGCTGTCGTATTTCTATAGTCACATAGGAGACTGGCACCGGTGAGTCGGTTCTCCCTCGATTGATCAATTATTTTCCGTTTTATAGTTAAACACATAGTAATATAATGATTTATTATCCATAGTCATAATACCAATGAACAAAGGACAATTGCAATTTATTTCTCAATACAAACAGCTGCATTGGGACCGTCTACTCTTTATAAGTTAACTGAAACTGGAACCTACTTTAATGGTTTTAGGCCATTTAGTAAATGTTTCTGAAGGACAAAATTTCTACCAACGTTTCATGCTGAGCTGTTGCAAGTAAACTTTCTACCTTTGTGAGAACCGACTGAAAATGATCACAACGTTCGCGAGTTCATGCGTTTGTGAAGAAACTTTCTCCGTGATGAAGACAGGAGTGCCTGGCTCTTGTCCTTGCATTACCTTCATCTTCATTCTGTGCTGAGAATCAATGCGAAAACCTTGACACAAACATTCCAATACACAACCAATTCCAAAACACAAACCAATATGAAAAGCAACTGCAGACGTCACGCTAATAAAATTAGCATTGCATGACGAGTCTCAAAATTCTTGCTTGGCGGTTTACATACGAATTTCCCCCCTCTTTTTAGCATTTAACATTTCTTCAAAATGAAGCTAGCTTTACTACCACGTAAACATCATTTAAAGCGATGACAAGCTGAGCATGCTTTCTGAAATGTCCTGACAACTTTTTTCCACACGTGAAAGTAAAACCGACAAAATCAGAGTTGTCACGCGGACCTTGAACGAGTAGATTTCATGTTTAGCTTGTTCTGATTCTCACTCTTTTTATGTTTCAATTAAAACCCGACAGAATCCACTTCTTACAAAAAGCAATTATTTGAATACTTAATTTTTTTTTTCTTCAATTCCTTCTCAGCGTCTTGACTTTCTTTCTCGCTCCTGCCAGTTTTTCGTCTTTTTCGCAGAGCTAAACACACCTGCTTGGAGAACCATGAGCTTGTATGTGCTTTGAAGACCTTGAGCCTCCAATCTCAAGGCTGCAGGAGTGTGTGCTGCCTCGTGCGTCTCCGGATGAATTCACCCCCTAGTGTGGCTTGTTCTTTGGGCTAAGAATAATGAACTAAAGCTCTAGAGAGGGAGCTGGGGAAATTGGTCCCAGTAGTGAGCGCTGCTTCTCTCAGGTCAGGTGGAATATGAGACTGGAACATTGACCTGAATGTCTTCGGTTGTGTAGAGGTTGCGGTGATGTAGTACTCATTTTGGTCTTGTTCATGGGGGAAAAGGGGGACGAGAACATTGCCGCTTACACAATGAGATAAAGACCTTGTTCGAATGGAATATTGACAGCGCTTTATCAAAATGTCAGAGTTATGGGGGATAACTCAAGGAATAATGCTTTATTATTTATGCTTTTATTAAGGTTTTTTAACCTATTGTGCTTGAATTGAGACAAAATTACAGTCCAAATTGCTATATTTATAATTGCTTTCCCAGTAACTCAGTCTGTAGAGTACTGGTGTTTGAAACACCGGATCATGGGTTCGATTTTCAGGGAAAGCATGAATTTGTTGAATTGTAATAATTGCAATGAAATGACGCTTTGGACAAAAGCGTCTGCTAAATGACTAAAGTAAAGTAAGGTCCAACTCCCCCCTGGACCACAACTGCCACATTACTTCTTGTTCGCAGGCAAATTGCTCATGCTTCAAACTGGAAGTCAAGATGTAGTCATAACAGATGTAGAGTAAGAATTGTTGAAGAAAACCCATCATAACTGTTGTTTTTATAGAGAGAAAAAAGAAATATGTTTTTTATAAGCTTTTTCTTCTCCAATATCATCTTGCTCAGATTAAAGTCACCGAAATATTTATAGACGTCGGCATCAGTCAAAGGTGTACGGAATCTTCAGATTAGTTTAAATAAAATGCTAAGTCTATCCTAGATCTGTTGATTTACACCAGAGCCAAGAGTTTACAGCAAATGTCATTGGTGCTTAAATGTGCTTCATCACTATTCCTCAAGCAAAGAAACAGCGTATTCCAGACTAATCATTATTTAACCGGCGTATTCTGCGTTCAAAAGTTCAGCCGCGCCGTGCTCGGGTTTCTGGTAATGACAAAGCTCCTTTTTGGCTTTTTAAGCAGAGAAAATCAGATCTATTAAAATGGCAAATTAAAGAGGCCAGAGCTGTTATTAGCAACATGAAGGTAGAGCTCGTCTCACTCACGTGCATTTTAACCGACGTGTGAAATATAAAATGTTGATGTTGGCCTTCGGTATTGAGAGCAAAGACTGAGAAATTCCTCAGCAACGCACTTCAAAAGCATCAGCGTCGTAATTGCCCGACTTGCATTACAGTGGGAGGCATGGATGAATGTAAATGCGTTATTAATATGTTGTCAACGTCGTTTTATTGCAGGCGATGCTGGATTTTTTATTCATGAGGTGACGTGCTGCCTCTCTTCTGAAATTACCCTGAAGACACTGAGGGGAAAAGGCAGAGGTTGTCTTGTACCGAGTGGCCCTTCGTTTTCCGTGCGGAGAAGTGACACCGTGGCCAATTATCAGGAGAACAGGCGTAATTATTGGCGGGAGATCGTCAGGAGGAGTGGAGTGTTCAGATCTGCAAAGCTGCACTTCAATGAGAAGGAGCCCTGAAAGTCATCCGTGCTAAGTCTCTATCTCACGTCTTTGTTAATTAAATTGCTCCACCAGTGGCTTCTCAGCGAGTAATCCATCTCTGTGTTTCACAGAGGACAGAAAGTTAGTGCGAGGAAGCCTGTCTAGTTGTGAGAAATAAGACTTTACTTGCGAATTATTTGGGGAAGTAAGAGCAGTTTGATCTCTGAAACCGATGGAACTCAACAGCTTTGAAGCATAGGGCTTGTGACACCAAAGGTTAGGGGTTCGATTCCCACGGAGAGCATGACAAGTTCATTTTGGGTATTTCTTTTGAGGTCTCTGTAGATAAAAGCATTCAATGAAGAAATTGATAATAGTGACATGATCTGATTTCAGATTGTGATGTGTTGTGAACTGAATACAGTTATTAGAAGTTGGATGGATTGATGGAGACTCTCAGGTCTTGAAATTGTCATAATTGCGGATTGTTGCCAGGCTAAATAACACTAGAAAAAAAATTTATTTAAAATCAATTAAATACAATAACTTATGCACCTACCGCTCTCTCTCTCTCTCTCTCTCTCTCTCTCTCTCTCTCTCTCTCTCTCTCTCTCTCTCTCCCTCTCTGTCTCTCTCTCTCTCTCTCTCTCTGAATATTTGGACTGATGCCGGTTGCCAGATTGTGACTGGTTTCAGGGAACAAGCTTTTTCATTTTCTACAGTTAGAGGATCTATGAAAACCTTTGCTTAAAAAAAATGTAATATTGTGTCGTTGGCTTAAAAGCGTTGGTCTTTCTAGTTCTGTACAGGCATGGTCACAGGGCATTTTGTTGTCCCAAGCATTCAGCTAATTGAAATGAAAAATAATTTTAGAAATAATAGAAAAAGAAACATCTCATCTTGATAAAACCATTTTTGATATCTTGACAACTTTACTTTAATACGTTGCCCTGATGCTATTTTAGCACTGGCACATTCTGTGAACCCACAAATGTGGATTTATTTTGATCTGGGTATTTACAAGTTCACGATTTTTCCGTGTTAGAAATCTTTCATTTCAGTGTCTCAGAACATCTCTCTGCTAACACAAAATGTTTTCATCAGCCTTTTAATGTGCAATGCTGCTAAATCTCGTAATGAACCTAATCTAATTAATGCTTTATGAATTAAACAATGTTCATGCTCATTAAAACAAAGATTATTTATTCCTGATGTCATGTTTTCCTTTTCAAGATTGGGATGTTGCATCTGATACAATTTTGCTCAAAAATAGCATCATCAACAACCGAAAGCGTCTGAAACATCAAACACTTAAACTCTGACAACACGGAAACATTCAAATGGAATTTATTTTTCCACTCCGTGTTCTTTCATTTAAAAGACACGTTCTTATGTGGCGGCAGCAGTCAGGTTACTGCCTTGACATATTGAGGACACGATGAAAGCGTGTACAACTTTGGCAGCAAAATGGAGAAATCCTTATTTTAATGTACTCGACGGTGGATAAACAATTTAACATCGCTCACTAAGCGGAAAAGTACAAACTGATGTGAATACTCTTTAAGCGACAAAGACATTTATCGGCTCAGCAAGTGTGACTTGAATCCAGCTAAGAGAGTGGGTTTATCTCACTTTCCTGAAGTGGACAGAGCCGAATTAGTGTCACACGCTTGGGAGGGAAGCCTCGCTTTAGAGACGCGGTTCTGCACAGTGGGATGTGAGGGATGCAGGCTGAAGCTCCAGGTCTTGGGCCCCTGGTCAGCTCATTTAAATGGCTGTGCTGGTTCAGAGGTAGACGTTTGGTTGCAGAAAGTTCTCAATTAAAGCAAATTTTGAAGTCCATGGATTTATCTGGTTATAAATAGAGGAGCTTTGTGGAGATTAGAAGGATTGGGAGTAGGTACAGCAGTATGACTGCTGAAATGGTTTGAAAGCCCCAAGCTAAATTTAATAGACTTAACACAAGTATTGCGACAATTTTTTACACTGCTTGTGCTTTTGACAGGTGTGGTTCAGCGGCCCAGTTGGACTTGCCACCAAGCATTGCAGGTTCGAATCCCAGTCCGGTGGTTTCTTTGGGCAAGACCCCGACAATGCTCTAGACCCCATGCCCTAAACCTGCCCCTGCTCCGGGTTCTTGTGTGTGTTCAATTCAATTTCATTACGGTCCCTAGTGGGCATATTGACAAACCCGCTACTTATTTGTGCATTGAATATTGAAAATGTTTGATGAAGTGGTGCTTCTTGGCTTGTTTGCATGATGTGAACTTTTTTGGTTTTGGAAATCATGACGTAATCTTAAATTAATATTAATAATATGTGCATATTGATAAGGTGCCAATGTGGGAATAAAGGTAAGAAAATGGCTTTGTTTCTGTAATTAACTTTTTGTCAGTGACATGTTGAGCTGCAAAAATCCCAAGCTGTTCTTTGTGATGCATGGCTGATAATTGGATGATCATTCTAACTATTTGCTAATTTGTTTGTCAGCATGTACCGCGGATGTGGCTGTGCAACACTAGTGACATCTTTTTCTCCGTCTCTTCATATTAGACTGTAGAGCAGTAGGTGTAAAAAAATGCCTCGGTGAGGGAGATTGTTGCCTTTTTTGAGCTCTTCAACTTGGACAGATCAGTGTATTTAGAAGAAATTGGCACTGATTCTGTCTCAGTCCTAAGAAAAGGTCTTTAATGTTCACCTGAAGGAGCCAGCAATAAGTCATTGGGATTCTAAGGACATTTTGTTTGTTCTCCTGTTCAGTTTCAGATGTGTGACCAGCAAACATGTGTTTGTTGAGGACTCAACAATAAGACCTGACTAATACAAGCGTTCACATCAGCAGGCAATTCAACCCGTGGCAGGTATTATCCACTGCTGCCACCTCAGATATTTGTATTTTTACACCTCACTGCCTCAATAAGAAAAGCTTGATATGAACTGTAAAATGAGACCAAATTCAAACATAGAAGTTTGGAGATTTAAAGGGTGTTGGTTTTTGGCTTCATGGGTGCCTTGTTTTTTTTTCTCTAAACTTTTGCTAATTTGCTTGTAGTTTTTGCTCAATTTGTGGACACAATATTGGGTTTTATTAGCTTGCCACTGCTTCGGTCGATTTTGCATTGTGTTACTTTTAAGCCATTTGTTTTCACATTTTAGTTTGGTTATGCATTAGAGTCTAAAAAAGCATAAATTTTCAAAATGTTTTTGCACAATTCTGTTGTTTATTGACTTTGCCGGGGTTTTTCTGCACTTGGTCATTAGAAAAGCTTGAGTTTATACCAGCATTTGAAATCTTGACAAATGTCCACAGAAGACCGTAAATGGCACAAGGTTGAGCTCTGGCGGATCTCGAGTGGAGGCATTGTTGATGTCCATTGTTGGCTTTTAGAAATCCCAGCGCGGTTATAGATCATTTTCCCCACGCTCTGCTGCTTTAAAGCCCATATTTCTAAAAGGGCTGCATCGAAGGGGAAGAGCTTCCATCTCATTTACACGTGCCTCTAAATCCTTTGCTGTCTCAGGGTCAGATAAAAAAGAGAAAGAGGGACGGCCTCAGATTGATGAGAAGCTTTGAGAAGCGAAAGGGCACAAAGGATGACTGGTCCCTCATTAGACGGTGTTAAGCTTGGTAAACTTGTGAGGCCATACGACTGCTGGCCTTAATAGTGCTGCTCAACACAAATGGATGAAACCTAATGTCACGCCATACTGGAGCAGAGTCGAGACTGATTGCCAGTAACGGATGTCTTGCGCCCGCAACAGTGATATTGCTTTCAACGAGGCAGGGGTTTTGACAAAAACAACAGGCGCTGAAAGGTCTGAAAATAGCTTGAAATGGATCGTTTTGAAATTTCCTGAGGTTTTGGGTCATTTGACTGCACAGAGTGCCTGCAAATGATCCGTGTTCTCATCCCCTTAGCCGAGGTAAATCATCACATGAGAGATGGCTAGGCCGTCAATATCTATTTTTTTTTTCATGTTGTTGATAATTTGTAAGAATTGTATTATATAATCAAATTTTACACATTGTAAGGTGGCAGAGTGGGCAGCACTGTCTCCCCGAATCAAGAACCAAAAACATGCGTTCAAGTGAAATAAAATTTGGAAAGTTGTTCATACTATGTGTGAGTGAGAGTGTGACTGTTTGTTTGACCAGCACAAACAGGCTAGTTGCAACTGGCTAGTCATGAAGCATTCAGGCTGTGATTGCTCCATCTCCCTGGACCCAGAAATGTAAAGTGGCTCTGGAGAAATGGAATAACTTCTGGAGAAGATTTGCAAACCTATAACAATTACAAGAGTAGATGTAGTTTCACTCAAATATTCAATTGTTTACTTCCTCCGCACGATGAAACCATCATCGAGCCTTTTGGTCTTTACTATAAAAAAAAACAATGAGTAAAAGACAGTGGAAAGGAATGAAAACACATTTTTGCAAGAGGCTTCGTGATATCGGAAAGGTGCACATCGCATTAAACTGCTGCACATGAAGATCTGCCCTCTGTCCCTGGTGAGCGACACGTATTTAGCTGCAGGTAATTGCTAACTAAAAATGGCTCTTCAGAGTTATTGAAGAGTGAGATTATTATCCTAAAAAAAAGTCTTAAGCGTTTGGAACTTTGTGTGAGAACCTGTAAACGAGGAGCATTTCTTCCACACCATTCTCATGAGTCACTTAAAAGGTCTCTATAGACTGCACATCTAAGAATAATCACATTTGCCTGTTTTGCATATTCTAGGCTGTATCAAAAGCCGTTTGAAGCCTTCTGGTCAAGCGTAATAAAAGCACAGCATCATGGGATCATGTAAGCACTGATAGATTTGTATTTACACACTGGAATGCAAATACAGTGCTGGTTTCATGGAGCCAGTCAGTGGATCTGAACCCGTCCTGCCCTCCTTCATTAATCTCGGCGAGGAGTCAAAGGGCTTGGTGTTGTGGATTCTGCCACGAGCTTTTGGGATTTAATGAGGTCTAGTATAATTTGATAAATTATTCAGTGTCTGTTGGTTTTAAAAACCCCTTTGAGCTCCGTTGACAAACTTTAAGTGCTGCTGACCAGTCGCTTTCTTTACAGCTTTTATTTAATAGCTGGATACTGCTAAACAGCCGATGACTTATTACTTGCCAACTCCGTCGTTTTCTCCACTCATCTCCCTTTGCTGTGTGAATATTTGTGCCAATTCTTCTTTTGTATTTTCTAGGATGTCTTTTTTTTTTCCCGCCAGCACCTGTGTTCCTAATTCCAGTTAGTTGCGTCCGCTGGGGCTTTGTGGCGTTTTGGTTTGAGGAGGAAAGGCTTGTGTTTTGTGCTGTGATGAGGAATGTGAGCAAACAGATGCGGCAGTGAAAAGTGGGTTGTCTTGCTTTAAACTTGCCCCCGTTTGCCCCGAACAGATGTGAGGCTATTTTTGCATGATGACTTTATCGCAGAAGGTCTTCCCTGGGGCCTAGTCAGCTGACTTCATGAATGTAGTCTACCAACCCACATCAAATAAGAACACTGACAAAATGTGATAATGAGGGGCAAAATCATTACACTTATGCCCTGACCATCAATAACAAACAGAAAAGTATCTAAACACAAAGATCTAGTGGAAGAAGATGGCACTGGTCATGCGTTTATTGTACAGTGTTAGTTGTTTATGGGTATTTTCAATCACTTAAAATCAGAGGTGTAAAGAGTACCCAGAAACCAAGTATGGATACCTTAATGTAAAAATTACTCCATTACAAGTCAGCAATTCTACGAAGACATGAGTAAAAGTCGTAGAGTATCCAATTTTCAAATAACTTGAGTAATTTACCCGTACTGAATTTAATCTAAAAAAAACTATTATTTGAGGTTTTATTTCCCTAAATAGCAATGGAATTGAACTTCTCAATGTTTTAAAATGACAAAAAAGATAAAAATAGAAAAGACAAGAAAAGGTCAGTCTCAGACAAACTCGAATGAAATAAGGTGCAACCACTAATTCCCGTTCACGTGATTTAGCTCATGAATAGCAACCAGTAACTTTAGCACTCTACAGAGGAGTAAGTGTAGAGAGTAAAAGTAGAGAGTAAAAGTTGGATTTATTTTTTTTGATACTGAAGAGCAAAGTAGAATAAAATTATTAAGTAAAGTAACAAAGTTCAATTTTCTCAAGTACTTTACCCCAATGCTCAAAATGGAACATCAGAAAAAACAGACAAGTCCAGATGGTCCAGTCATGGACCGGTACAGACATATGGAAAAGGTATTACATTTAAAATTGTCATATAACGGAAGATTGGCTTTAGCTGACAAGGTGTTCTGCTCTCACATGTGCTCCATCACAACAGTCTGCACGAGAACATCTACTGACGTGTAGAAAAAGCTTTGGACGTAATAAACTCTCTTCTTTCATGACAAGCAACATGAGCAGATCCCAAAGAACTGCCCGGATCTATGATAGACATTCTGTAAGATGCATCTTGACATCTGCTATGCATTAATTCAGTGAGCCTGACACAAACATTTCACATGTGCAATAAAAATATAAACCAGTTTTTTTTCCCGTAGAAATCTGAACGAGCAAAATGTGCAATACGTTTTTTTAAGGTATGCAATAATGACCAATATGTTTAATGCCTCCACAGTAATTAGACTGTCCACCATTTTTTTCACGTTCTTTTTTATGGTCTCTTTATTTATATATTAATTTTTGTTTTATCTTTTGGGCCTGCCACTAGGATGTTGCAGGTACAAAAGTGAAAAAGGAAGGCAAAATGACCTGCATACAGTATTCTAACGTTCTCAGTAATAAAGCGTCAAAGTGACAAATCTGTGATACAAATAGGAAGCATCAAGTGTAGAGTTCGCCAAATTTTGTTTTCTATTTCTTTTTTCACTGTTGGGGACTTGATCAATTTTAAATACTTGTCACATTTTTGTATGAGCCCTGTGAAATTCACAGAAGTCTGTGTTTTTTCCAGATTATGCATGTTGATCACCAGAAATAAAGCAGCTACTTTAAAATGTTTTACTACCTGTATTTTAATTAAACTCATTCTCAGTTTTACCGCACACTTCCCACAAGCCCTTCCGTGTCTTCCTTTGTCTCTGGGCCAGATGCTAAAAGTGGCAACATGGCAGGCAGACAGGTCCATAGAGCCAGTGCAGGCCAGTGTTAATGATGATTAATGGCGAGAGGAGAAAGGCTTTAGCTCCTTCAGCTCCTGTGAGGAAACCCCTGAGGTGTGAGGCTAACCCAGCTCTCTCTTTTAAACATCTGACAAAGTGAGTGCATGAATTATGTTTCCGCCATCAGGATGCGCTTTATCGTGCCAAGGAAGGTTTGCTGGGCCATATCAGAGGTGTGATGAGTACCTAAAAACCATACTTGAGTACAAATGCGGACACCTTACTGTAAAAAATTACCAAAAGTTACCAATTTCAAGAAGTCTTGGGTAAAAGTCGTCAAATAATTTTGAAAGAGCTTAAATATTTTACTAGTACTGGATTTAGGCCCAAAAGACACAAAGTGAAGTGAAAAACAAAGAACTTTTTTATTTCCTAATATAGAAATTAAATGTAATACAAAATGGTTTCAAAATAGCAGAACAAAATAGGGAAAATAAAGTAAAAATCAGTCTCAGTCCAACTCAAATGTGCAAAAAAGACACAAACAAAAGAAGTAGTAAAATAAAATTAAGAGCTGACTTTTATGTAATTAGCCTCACATTAGAACAATATACAGTATTTATTCAGTTTAAGCAAAAGCTGGTTCTTTGAACTTATTCTAGCTCTTTTTGGCCTAAAAATGAAGCCAGCACTGCTAAACGTTCACATGATTTTGCTCATAAACAGCATCCCGTAACTTCAGCACCCTGCAGATGGCGATATTGCCTCGTCTGCCTAAGAAATAACCGCTTTAGGAAAAGATGTAAAATTTAAGATGTAAGATTTAAATGTAGCAGAGATTAGAGTACACATACTCAATGAAAAATGTAGTCAAGTGAAGAGTAAACATTTTTTAGTAACAAGTCCGTTTACTCAAGTATTTTACACCACTAGCCATATTAGCATAGCAGCGGGCATCTCAGGAGGTAAAGACAGCAGTGTAAATCTCTCGGCTTTCTGTGTTGACAATCTTGACGTTGGTGTTGTGTTGTGCAACACTTCGCTGTTTGCGAGTTCTGCTCTGGAGAACTGAAAAATGAAGAAAAGTAAGGAGAGATGTCAGAGAGCCCATCGCAGACGCCTCCTCCACACCAGCTGCCCAACACTTACAGCAATTACATCCACATCTCCACTGTGCAGCTGGAACACACACACACACACACACACACACACACACACACACACAGGCGGCACATCAGCGCTTCCTCTAATCAGACCACACGGAATGTATGCTGGCTCCTGCTGGGCAGAGAAGCTTTTAGTCTAAAAGCGAGTGTTTGGAACACTTTGGACGTGAAATGAACCATTGGCTGGGCGGCGCGCTGGCGAGGTCTAAGTTGGCACTTGGCACATCTTTGCCAAAGCAAATTGAATCAGTAATGCATTGAAAGAGGCATTTCGTGTTTTACACACCATGACTTGACGAAATATCGACGAGGTTGAGAGCAAATAAGGACAGTTTGTATTTGTAATTGCAAAACACCTCCGCTATAGGAGCTTATATATCAGTGTTATTGCAAGCCGAGGCTTTAGCGGCGCTGCTGTTCCAGTTTGTGTTTTAATTGGAGTGCTAGCGAGTTCCTGTTGGTGGGCCATTGATTTTTATTTGCATGGTTATTTGTTGATGGATTCAGTGCTGGTGGGCTAGTATTGATCTTATAGAGGGGGCTCTGAGTGAGGAAAAGTGGCTTGAGTGTTTACAGCGGCAAAGTCGTGGCAGTGATTTAAAACCAGCTCCTCCTAGACACCCACTGAAAAGTTTATGAAATGACAAAGATGATTTTCCAGGTATTGCCATTTTAAAGCAATGCAGTTTTATGCTGCGCAGCATAAAGCTGTGATTCCAGGTTGCTGTGTGCTGTCTGTTTAACGTACCTGAATGATCTGCTATATTTAGCTCTGAATGAGCTGTTGACCACAGCAACACCGACTGATCCTTCTCTCAACGCTATAGCTTTCTCTTCCACGCTCGCTTCGACCAGAGCTGTAAAGATAAAGGGCTTAAATGGATTAGCAGTCATTACTGTTACAGAAGTAGCTAAAACTCTGGTGTTTGTAGGCAAAGCTTGAGCAGAAAAACAGACCAGTATAACTTTATACCAGCAATTTTAAATTTTAATTAAAAAAAAAATAAAATAAAAAAAAAAACAACACTGCCATACTGTACTAAGCTGTAGAGATGTGGATGGGAGGATGAATGGATAGAGTGATAGAAATGGGGCAAATACTATCACTGATAATATCACAATACTAACAAAAATTTGAGTTTGATACAGACAATATTGACACAGTGGGTATCTCACCAGAGCATTTTAAAAGATTGAACTGCATTATAAAAAGATCTTGGTTCAATAAAAAAATCAACACGTGAAGAATTCAATGTTTCGCAAAGTGTGATAACGTGATTGAGACATGTTGCCAGACAATCAAAAAATCAGCACCTGGTTATGTAAGTTGTGTGTCAGTCAAATGTGTTTGTTTTAAATCATTAACATGTAGCAAGCATACAGCAAGCTGTTTTTGATCGTTGGGTTTGCATTTCATCTGAAATCATCTGTCATTTTGATTGAATGTGGGGAGTCATGATCATGTATTCATTAGTTTCACTGAGTAGTAACTTCAACAAACAGCTTAAAAACCAATGGTGGACTTTTCCTGCCAAACACTTCAGGAAAGAAGATCGGCAAACAGCTCATGTAAATGATGATAAACAACAAATAAAAGCTAGGCGGCAGATGCACGCGTTATTAGCATACGGCTTCCTACCAGGAGTTTTTGACATTTCTGTCAGAGCTGCAAGATGCTTTAAGATCAGAATTTGCTGCTGTCGTGATGCTTCTGTCTTTCGGTTCTACTATCGTTTCAGGCTAATTAAATTCCACCTGAGCGGTGCTGCTATGAGTGTCTGACACGCATTGTTACAAATGCACAACTTTCATATATGCAAAGGTGTTTTGACACAACCGGATATTTTAAGAAGCTTTTGCCACAATACCGAGATAGCAACTTGGGCAAAAAAGTATGTATAGCTAGTGAAAACTAATTAAAATACAAATAAAACAATCACATAATCTTCTTAACATTTAAAACTTAAAGTTTCTATTGAGTAGAGTGGTTGGTCATTAAGTTCTTAAAAAAATCTGAACAACAAATGATTGTTAATTACATTTTGCCCATAAATATCTTGCTTAAATAATTCCTAATGGTTCCTTTAATGCTTTTTGTGTGATTTTCATGTGCCAAATACAGACATTAAAGCATTATTATGGCCTTTTATCATTATTAAAGCATTATCCAATCACATTTGAGTCATCATTTGTTGCCATGCAAGTAAATATCAAATAAGCCCCGCCCTGCCTTCAGAATATGTAAAATACATATACATGAAGACTTGTCAATGTAAATCAATGTTCGGATCATTTTTTAAATGGTGATTGAAAGCAATTTTGCAATGGAACTGAAATAAACAACAATAATCAACAACAGACTGCTTTAACCTTTTTTTGAAAAACATTAGTAGAAGTCTGGGTAGGTTTGAAACACTTGTATTTTTTTACAGAACTGGGGAACCTCCCAAAATCATGGATCCTTATCTTCGCAATCAATGTTTTTAACACTTGGATCTGCAGTTGCAGTAGAAGGGCACTTGTTCATTCCTGGTTAGTCTCTCTGTGAGGCAGTGACTCTTTATATCGCATCTCTCCACGTTAAGATGTTTTTTTGTTACACATAAACTAATTATTAAGAGGTGGGTTGGTTCAGACGTGGCACTACTGAAGGCCCAGCTGTGAAATGCACGGCTCACCACAAGTGAGCGTCTATCACATGCTTGATCTTCTCAAAATGACCAGATAGTGTTCAGTGAGCAAGCCAAAGATGACTACAAAAAACCCTCTTGTCCCTTTACATTATCCCAGCACTCTAAAGGTTGTTCAAGTGTGATTCATATATTTGGCTAAATGCTGGATTTTGAGGGGAAAGAATATGTTTTCTGGACGAGTGGGTTTTAGCTAAGGTCTGTTAGAGATGATAATATCCCTGTGATCCCACAATGCCCCTCACCTTTCCAAATGACCTTTCACTGCTCATATGTTCGGCCGTCCCTTCCTCATGGCAGAACTCTCCCTTTTTCCTTGGAGATGCACAAAGCAGCAGCTTAGATAAATACTGTGAAGAAGTCAAGTCGAGTGAGATTTGCCCCATACTGAGGCCTGTTACATGTTTTTCCCGCATGAACAAAAGCCGCATCTGTTCGTTTCTACAGAGAGAGACTGGAAACATTCCAAGCGGCAAGTTTCTTTCAGTTCTGCACAAAAGGTCCGTGTTGCATAAATGCTCTCGGACGTCTGACAGTGCCACCATCATTAGAACGTCACACATGAGAATTTTAAAACCATGATGTTCCAAGAGTTTTTTGTGGAGTGTAATTAATAAATTATGCACTTCGAAATTCTAACAATATATATATATATACGGGTCACTTCCGCAATGGCCATAAGAAGTGCCGCCTTGGACCGTTGGGAATCACTCTTGAATTAATTTTTGGACCACAATTTTCTTCGTTCTTTGTATTTGGTCTGTGTTCTATATGACAACTGCTTATAGTCAATGTCATAGTTATTGTACAATTATATTCACTGTTCTGTATGTTTTGTTCAGCTTCTTTGAGATTGTCTGCGACTGCAAAAGCGCTTTATAAATAAACTAAACTTGAAAGATAGTATCTAAATATACATGTCTTGAATAAATCACTAAACCCTTAATTTATTCATGGTCTAGAAAATGAAATAATTTTGTTATGTTATAGGTTTTGAAGTACATGTCTGTGCAAGAGACCACATAATCATATTCAGAATATTTATACACGTCTACTTGGTTTAGAACCTCAATGTCTTAGATTGACTGTGACGATATTAGGACAGAACTTCAAATAGGACGGTTCCTTGGTGATCGAATGGTGGGAGAGAAGATGTGGTTTCATGTCACTTTGGATTGTTATGTCATCGCTGCTCTCTGGCAAAGTGGCCGGTACGTCAAATGTGATTTGTATTTTAGATGGACCAGTGGTTCGATACGTCTTGATCTGGGATGGAAAAGCTGAAGTATGAGGTTCTGCTCTGCCTGTGCAAATGAATTTCACATTATTGTAGGTCACTGAATTCATTCAGAGTGCCAATCAACAGAGATCCTGGACGAGTACGCGTTGTGATTCTGTGTAATGTGGAGCCAGCGGGTGGTTGTAAATTAAGACTTCCATTTTCTTTTCTTGGAAACACAGCCTAATTTATCATGCACATCTGTGTGTGTGCCGATGAGCATCAGCAAGAGCTGTCTCAATTTCTACCAGCGCCGATTTCATTAGTCTGGAGAACGTAAAGAAATGACCCCTGCAGTCAATGTGAGCTTTGCCAACAGGAATCCGGCCAATTTAGAAGGTGGAAAGTCCATTAAAAGATTAATTTAAGGAAGTGACTTGGCTGCTTGTTGGATTATTAGAAGCTCATCTGAATCTATCCACTGATTCTGATTTATGAGTCAAATGTGAATGTGTGCTGAGCTTCAGAACTGCGTTCGAGTTTGTCTTAAATGGCACTTTGTGTAATGTTTAATCTTTACCTTTAGCTTACCTTTAGCTTTTGTTTAGCTTGTCGTGCACTTTGAGACAGTTGTGCGCTTTGAGACAGTTAAAACTGTGAAAAGCGCCTTACAAATACTCATTATTATTATTATTATTAGTATTATTATTATTATTGATATTATTATTATTATCATTATTATTATTATCATTATTATTATTATTGTTAATATTATTATTATTATTGTTAATATTATTATTATTATTGTTATTGTTATTGTTATTATTATTGTAATTTTTTATTTATAAATTAATGGACAATTAGTTGTTTTTATTTACAATATGTACACATGTAATGATAATGCATTTTGTGTATAATGTATATTGTTATAATATACAGTATATTTTTATATATACAGTTTTTTTTTTAAATAATTTCTTGTATATCACAGTTTTATTTTTTTGAAGCTGCAAGTCTAAAAACCCTATTAAAACTGCATCCAAACTGGATGCGATTAAAAATTCTTGCCTTCCTATTTATCTCCTGAACCCTTAGTGGTACAGTAATGGTTTTTTAATATCTGTAGTATATTGAAGTAAGTTAAAAGCACTACTGTGACTTTAAGGGGGGGTGTTTAAATTGTTGGAGCTGTTCTGGGTTGTTGGAGTAAAAACACGAGTTGTGCAGTTTGAGTTACGTTTTTGAGTCCGTCTGTGTCAATATCATTGAATTTGTAGGCTCAAAAACAAAAGTGTATGTCTATATTAGAATTACTTATCTCTTTGAACTATTTTCTTTTATTTTTGGTACAAAATTGCACTAGTCTATTGCTCTTTAGAAAATAATCCCACATGTGTCATGGATCACATGAGGATCCGAGGAGCACCAGGAGGAGCAGAGGAGGCAGCTACGGGAGCTTGATTGCACTACAGCAGTGAGCCGCCTGATGACCCGCTCCACGTGGATCTTATCTGGTAACGGATTTAAGCCGGTTGCCGGTGGTTAGCGGGTTGTCGGGTGACGTTATTATGTCGGTTTGATTCATGTCTTGTGTTTGCCTTGTGAAATTGCTTCCTAGTTGCTCTTTGCGTCAAGTTTATGCTTCCTTCTCGTCTCTGCTTCCGGCTCATGACAGAATAACCCAACGACCAAAGAAGGAACGGATCGCAAGATGCTGTCTTCAAAGATAACGACGGCTGCTGTGTTCTCAGAGTCGTTTTTTGAATTTCAAGCCGCACAACACCTCAGTCCGTCCAAGCAGTCCCTAAGTCTGATCAAGCCACGCAACACCTCAGTCTGATCAAGCCGCACCTCAGTCTGATCAAGCCACGCAACACCTCAGTCCGACCAAGCAGTCCCCAAGTCTGATCAAGCCACGCAACACCTCAGTCTGATCAAGCCACGCAACACCTCAGTCTGATCAAGCCACGCAACACCTCAGTCTGATCAAGCCGCACCTCAGTCTGATCAAGCCACGCAACACCTCAGTCTGATCAAGCCGCACCTCAGTCTGATCAAGCCACGCAACACCTCAGTCTGATCAAGCCACGCAACACCTCAGTCTGATCAAGCCGCATCTAAGTCCTACCAAGCCGCACCTCAGTCTGTCCCCGCCGCCTTCTCTGCTGCCAGCTCGCGACAATATGAATTTTTGTTTGTAATTTTGTGAAATAATTATTAATTGTTAATTACAATAACACAATTGTTAGTATAATTACTTTATCGTTTTTAAAAATTCCTTTACTTTCTGAGCATAAAAAAATCTTCTAGATTTGTAGTACAGTATTGTGTTTTTGTGCATTGTGAGTTCACAATGTTTTATTTGAAAGCTCTGAAAGTTCTTCTCTTTTTAACAAGAATTGACAAAACCTCATTTGAGGATATGTTTAAATTTGAATAATAACACACACACACACACACACCACACAGAAACAGCGGCACAGTGGGTAGCGCTGTTGCCTCACAGCAATACGGTTCAGATTGTGACTCGAGGTGTGAGTTTGACGGCGGATGAGGCCTTTCTGTGTGGAGTTTGCATGTTCTCCTCGTTCTTGCGTGGGTTTCCCATACAGTCCAAAAACATGCATTTCTGTTTAATCTGGCCGTGTTGCTGAGCGTGTGTGGTGTGTATGCCCTGATCAGAGTGAACGCTGGCGCAGCTTGGCAATTGGTTTGCATGTGTATGTTCTTTTGTTCTTGGAGGGGGTCTCGAAAGGTGGCAAAACATTTTAATTGACTGTTGTTATTATTATCACCATTATTTAAAGATTCAGGACGAACGTGACAGCAAACATGATTTAAAAATATAGTAGCCAAAAAGGAGCCAAAACACAAAAAAAAACACTCTGAAATTTACTAGAAACATGGGTAACATTAAACAAAATCCCTAAACACGAAGTGAAACCCCCAATTTGATTTTGCTAATATCAGAAAAGAAGTTCCATGAGACTAGAACACAGGTATTGTTCCAACCCTTACTCTGTGGCATTTTGCCCCACACCCTTTTGTGGCTGCTGTGGGCATGACAACACCACCAATACCCGTCTCGATAGCTAAAGTGCCACGTCTTGTTCTCCACGCACAGACAATTTGACAAAGCCCTATCAAGCTATCACAGGTATTATCATACTAGCCTCCTGGCTATTTTAGTCTCATGATGCATGCCAGCAAAATACATTTTAACTGTGGCTTCAAAAACGCTCACAAAGCTTGTGTTCAAGTTAAACTATGAAATCATTTTCCATTCCAGTGCTTTGTCAGCCTCTATCCACTTCAACAAAGAGATGTAAATGTTTAATCTATTCTTCACATTGCATTTATGTGGACAATGCATAGCAAACAGTGTTGAAATAATGCATTATTTGGCTTTTTTGCATGCAGGAGACAACCACCCACACCCACACTACATGCACTGCAGAGAAATATGTGAATTACCAGCATTATTTTGTCCACAAACAAAGCAACAATATTTAAAACAAATGCACAACAATCCCACACATACTTGCATTTATATTATAGTGGGATCTCAATTGTGACCTCAGCCCTAAAACCTAATCTTGACCCTCCAACAGCCTTCCAAGTGGTGGAAGTTAGACCAAGGTCACCACATGTGCCCATGAGCCCCACTTGTGTACTAAAGCTTAGCACAAGGGCCACCACTTTGAACTAAATGTCTGTGCACACACTACTGGATAAAACAAATATATCAAACAATTAGCTGTAGTTAGCATGCCCGCTCTCTCTCTCGAACTGCCACCTAAAAGTGGTGGAGGGGTTTGTGTGTTCAAACGATCCTAGGAGCTAGGTTGTCCGGGGCTTAAATGAACCTCAGCAAAAAGAAAGCCTCATTCGCAAGTCTCAGGATTTGGAAATGAGCTCCTCAAGACTGCTCTGGGCTTATGTGTGTTCACTTCAAGGTGTGTATGTGCACTTACACTACCCACTTGCACTTACACTACCCACTAACACTTGCGCTTTGAGACAGTTAAAATTGTGAAAAGCGCCTTACAAATGCTCAGAACTACGATATGGTCCCAAGTGCTCGTAATGACAAACTCTTTCTTTCTTTCTTTCATGAGGGGATGAGAGAGAGGGAAGTCCGAGTATCTCTGCATAGGCTGCCTAGCCCTGAACAGAGCAGTGTCAAACAAATGTATGGGGGAATGAAAACTTATTTCTATCCAACTTTGCACTTACAATTTACTCATGAAAGAAGACAAGCAATACTAAGTTAAAACATTGATTTTGTACAGATTACTATTAGTTAGTGACTTACTGTACCTATAGCTCGTGTGTTCATTGGTTCCCAGTGGTAGAATACATTTATGTCAGTGTTTACTGCATTGTCAGTTGCTTTTGATAAAGGCATCCATTTAATGTGTTTGGAATGGTGATTCGTGCACAACCCTATTAAGCAGTGAAAATAACTGTTTTACATTCACCTGGTTTCTTGCGACATGTTAAAACTGACGTCTCTCCACCACACTAACTGTTTCTTGACTTTTATGGAATGGAATACAATCACTCAAACCTGTTTTGTCTAATGAGAGAAAGTGTGTGTGTTAGCAAGACAAATCCGTCTCTTTCTAAAGGTTCCTCTCTATAGTGAAGGAGAAATAACTTTTCTCAGCTGATCCAGCCTTTTGTGTTGGGTTGAGTCTTGCCTCATTAGTTTGCCTTTCGCTGATGTCTCCAGGTCTTCTGGCTGTTTGTCTGACCTTGCCTCAACTAAACACACATTTACACCTCATTAGCACCACCGTAGGTGCGACCAGTCAAACACCTTCTCAAATCAGCCTATTTTAGCTTCCTCAAATGACGTTACACATTCAAGTAAAAGTTCATCCAGGCACAATAGTTCTACTGAAGCAACAGGAATTGATGAGAAAGTCCCAAATTTGTTTTTATACCAATTATCTTCAATGGAAATCACACGGCAGTGAGTGAACAATGCGAACAACAGAGCAAACAATATGGTATGTTTATATGCTGAAGAGATTAACAATAGACAGTCAAATTGTTTGATATCCTTTTTTTGTTTAATTTAATAGTTAGATCAAACATTAATAGTTAGATCAAACATTATTCACGTATAATACTTAAAATAATAATTACTTAAAATATATATATGTGGGTTTTTATGTAATCAATAAAAAAATTATAAAATCCAAAAACGGTTTCAAAAACTGTATCAAATACTTAAGTGCACTCAAATATGTACATGTAGATTTGTTATTAGCCAACTTTTGAAATAAAAGGAGTTTATGACATATCCACCAGAACTTCCATTTGTAAAATGTAATTAGAAGGAAGCTTTTATGAATACAACAAACAATTTTTTAATTTTTTTTCCGATTTATCTGATCATTTACTGTACATGTTAACATAAAAATAGGGTTTATCAAGTTCATAATGGCACAGACAAGTTGTAAAATGCCAGAGGCGGTGGCGGTTTGACTGAAGAGAACTACAGTATGTTGCCTTCACCGACAACACGGTCCTTCGTCGTTCAGACTAAACGTTTGCTGCAAATTTCAGCCTGACTGTTAGCATATATTTGCGATATAGAAATGGATACATCACTGTACATCTGAGGCATGAGGTCAGATCCTCTGGGCTGAATCATCAAGGCAATGCTTGTTGCCTTGGCGACTCGGCGGTGAGACGTTCAACGCAGTTTTTCATTTTCAGGATGAGGTTGAAATGCAATGACAAATGATTTGGCATTAAAATGGTTTTATTGATGAACACAGATCCTTGATTCTACATGGGTCTTGCTTTCGTTTTGTGCTCCCTTTGATATCATAAAATACTATAGGCAGTAGACCAAAACCTAAAGTTATTAAATACTTTGTATTGTATTGTTACAAAAAATGGGCCACATACCCATCAAAACATGTTATGGGTGGCAGCAGGTACAGTATAGACACAAGTGTAAACTTTAACAAGTGATATACAGTAAACACAGATGCTGGAGGCTGTTGCTGATGCTGGAGCTTCTCGTTAGACTTTTTGCACCACTCGGAAAAATTAGTTAAATCCCTTTGAATCCACTCTTTTTAATTTAATTATCTCTTGACTGATAAAAATGTATATATTTTGTTTTGCATTGTGCTAAGAAATTAAATTGCCACTAAATAAAAGTTTGTTATTACATGTCTTCAAGTAAAAGGTTGCAATCCAGTATTAGTGTCTTGCTATGCGACAATTACTTAGGTATAGTAAAAAAATATATATATATATACCGTTATTCAGGCTAGAGATTAACCAGAATCGTATATAAATTAGATCAGATTATTATACTGGATACTTCCTGCAAACATTAAGCATAGAATATCTACAACTAATTATAACAAGTGTACAAAGCAGAAAGGTACAATTTTCACTTTGTACTTTGACCGTAACGTTTTTCTTTTTTTGTATTGGTTCAGCCATGCCTTATGTGCACAGAGACCTTCGGTGGAGAACACTTGGCATTATCTTGGATTGCTGGTTTGGAAAGGACCAGCACAGACTTTTAGTGTCTTGGCCATTTTGTTCAAGTGTGTCAGTAAAGTGGATGTGTAATTCTCAGAGACGGATCTCACAGAGCGTTTAGATTTTGCCCAGGCTTGCGATTTATTGTACCTTTCACCGAAATGAAACCATTCAGAATCCAGCTGTGTGCTGCCACTGTGCTTTGTGTATCTGTGCTTGTATCTGCTATAAAACATTGCTCGGAGCTAAATGTATGTTGTACTAAATTGGTTGTGGCTAAAGGTGGTTGGCACCGTTACAATTTAAGGTTGCTGCTTGTTGCTTGGTTTTTGTTGTTTTGCAGTGTGGACTATTTGAACATTTTTATTGATTGTAAAAGCCTTTGAGTGACCAGAATGGAATACTAATGGGTCAGCGTTTTGTTCTAAATGCTCTTTATTATAGTAAGTAAGCGGTTGTGACCAATTTTTAAAAAATGCTGTGTGTTTAAACATGGCTGTTGTCCATTAAACAGACATCTCTGAAATGTAGCATTTATCCTGAAAAAATTATCTAGTGAAAATCAGTTTTCCTTAAAAACATGTGAAGTGTCGATCTCACTCGTTAAAGAAGTGTAATATTATTTTCCAGGCTATGTCACATAAATTATGTTATTTATTTTCCAGTGTGAATGAAAATGTTAACTCACTTCTATTTTAGTTGTGCAAGTTTCTTGTTTGATTATATCATACAGTAAAGTTGTGAGTCATAAAGTTGTGAATCTATAACTATACACTATTCATCTAGGGATTTCTTGCACTATTGTTGTGTATTTGATTGATGTATGTCATATTAGTCTGTCACCTGCATCAGGTTGGTTTCCCAATTAGTTTTATTGTAAAGGGTTGCGATTTTGTTTGCTGCAGGTTGACTTTGAGTATTGCACATTGGATTTTCTGCATGTTAATGTGGTTTTGGGTCGTTTCATGTAACCTTTTTGTTCATGTCATGTGACCATGCAAATCTAGTCATGTGAATCTAGTCAACCTAGCAAATTAGCTTCCGTGTATGTAGACGTTCACAACTACGTATGTTGCGGTCTGTTATTTTCACATGTTTGTACTGTTTTTTGTTGTTGTTCATAATAAATCTAGTGCCTGTTATAGAATTAAATGAAAAATATTTAAAATAAGTTTTCATACATAACTATTCATACATAAACTAGTACAGTTCAACAAACGCGGAGAAATTTTGATGAGCCATTTTCCTGTGAATTTAAAAGGTTTGAATCAAATTCCTGAGAAAGAACTTCTCGAATAAAGACATAGCAGTAATATTAACCAATATCGTATTACCGTATTTGAAAAAAATTGGTTACGATTTTGCAACAGTTATTTCCTTTTTTCATTCTCATATTTCATTCATATTGTTTTGCTGCTTGTTGAGTATTTGATTTTTTCTTGCATTGCTTATTTTTGTTGTTGTTGTTGTTGTTGTACTACACTGTTTGTTCAACCTTTATTCTTACAATAATTATAACACAAAATCAAACAATAACTTAAAATAATATAAAACGACCCACAGAATCAATTCTTTTTCTGTTTAACCCTGAGCACTCATCCTGGCCTTCACGTTTATAGGAGATGTATGATTCTGCGGACTGAAAGCCAGGACTCCTAATCAAAATCATCAATTTCTGTCACAGCCCGGCAGAAAGAGGTGAAAAATGCTTGTGCACAGTATCAATAGGTGATTTTTTTCACGTGCTCCTCCCTGGAATGGAGGCGTTAGGCGTAACTGTCACAGATCTCATTGCTTCGTCGGTTTATGTCTTTCATATTCGCCTGAAGGGCTGCTTAACATTAACCTGAGATGAGACATTTATTTCTGGTGTTTCACACCATGGTGAGCTTTTCTGAAAATGTCTATACTTGGCTTTTCAAAGTACTTTTTTTTTATTATATATAAACAAATATTAACACCAAGCAATGCATTTAAAGACACTAATTCCAAGCTCCACTAATAAACCATTGCAGCTTTCCTGATTCCTCAAGTAATCAAACCCACGGAGTTGAACTTTCCAAGTAAACCTTTCGTGTTGCGAACACCAGGTTGTTTAAACTGTTGTACAGGAAAAGCTAAAATAAAGTATGTTTACAATAAATAGCAATGCATGTCTAGATAGATACATCTACAATAGATATCTACATCTACAATACATTACAATACATGCGTTTTCAAAGCTCTATTGGGCCTTATTCTACATCAACAATTAGATGATTAAAACGGTCACAGATTCCGGCTTAAAGGCGATCAGGACTTTTATGTTGAAGTCAAGACGGACTTTTAAACTGAAATTCGCCGTGTCGCCACCATTTTGGTTTATCCGGTTTTCACGATCATCTGTACCCAGGTGTTTTGTGTTTGTTAATTAGTATGTGTATTTAAGTTCCTCTCTGCCAGTTTGTCAGTTGGTTTTTGGTCCTGTCACTCTCGCCTCGCCTCTCGTCTCTTCTTGTCACGTTTATGACCTTTGGATTTTCCCCGGAATAATTCTTTATTGTGAACACTTAACCCCGTGTGCTCCTCCTGGCTGTTGCATGTGAGTCCGACCCTTTCTTTGCCTTGCTTTGGTGACAGTCGATCTATGACAAAAGCATTGGTTAAAAATGAAATAGAAAAATCTGTAGTGATCTCAGTTATACTAACACTAATACAGTAAACTTTATATAAAAATGTAAAATTTAAAAACAATAACACACGTGGAAATATTGTGCGTAGCAATCCTGTGAATCTCTGGGCACACATGACATTTTTTGCTGGTATAGAGATGACGACGTAGAGATGTTTTTTATCTTTGAAAGCTAGTGTGTGTGTGTGTGTGTGTGTGTGTGTGTGTGTCTGATTCGAGCTACAGAACTCGGACTAATGGACGGAAAATTGCCGGTGGGTGGAAATGTCAGACAATTAAGCTGCTTCTTCCTATTGAAGTGCTTAAGCAACCCAGTTTCCTCTGTATTGGTGATCTTCCACCAAACGTCCTTAAGGTCGCTCTAATAGAATCTGGAAAAGCTTTAAAACTATTATAGCTTGTAAAAAACAGTCTTGGTGCTAATTTTTGCATTGTCTTATGACTAATTGCAGTGCAGTGATGACTGCATCTACTTTTGAAAAAGTGGATTGAGGTCCAGCTAAGACTTTATAAAGACACCGTGTGCATTTTTTACCATCCTATCGGCTAGTTTTCTGGAGGTTTTTTTGTTCTGACCGCACTTGCTCCCGAGATGTGAGGAATAATCAAGAGTATGTCACAGCGAGTGTAGCTGGAAGACATGCGTTATGAGAATGAATTGCTGCATCAAAAGCTATTGTCACAGCAGAAGCTCTATTTAATTTGATGTAAAGAAAAACAGTGCTAGGAGGGATGGAAGTTGAAGTCTATTCAGCAACATACTCTCTAAGGGGCCATTTACACAGATGAATCTGGCAGAACTCATTCATTTTCAATGAGGGCCAGTGAAACCTCCAGTGATTTACAGACTGGGAATTTGACCTCAGGATGACTTAAAATACCATGTCGATTAATAATTTACGTTTTGTGTGTGTTCCTGTCAATACCAAAAATCCAGCGTTTGCCAGCTGTGTAGTGCAGTGATTTTCTACATGAACCGAGTCCAATGGGTCAGGAGAAACTCTCTGGCTTTGAGTCAGGTTCATTTCTTTAAGTTTGAGCGCTGCATGCTGCTCGTGTGTTCTTGCTTTTCAAACAATTGCAAATAAATCATAGACAGCTTTTACAGACTTTGTGAAGTTTCCAGTTTAAAGGAAAAGCACAGTTGAGGCAGTTTTGGTCCAGCGGTAGAGTTCTACTTCTACTAACCAAGCCTTGTAGGTTCAATTCTCGGACCAGTGACCGGAAACACAATGTTTTCAGACTGTAGAAAGAAAACTGGAGCACCATGAAGAAACCCATGCAAGCACCAGGAGAACATGATGAAAGAACATGGGGAACAGTGGTAGAGTACTTGAACTTGGGGACGTGTCCGAGAGGTTTCAGGTTCGATTCCCCCTACGGCTGGTTCTGAGTGTCCTTGGGCAGGACACTGAACCCCACATGCCCCTCGGGCGCCACGCCTTAGGCTGCCCACTGCTCCGGGTTTGTGTGTGTTCACTTCACTGTGTGTATGTGCATTTTACTGGATGGATTATTTGCAAAGCACAATTTCGATATTGACACTGTCACTCCCTAAACATGCAAACTCCACGCAGAAATGCTCCAGTCGGCCTTGACACCTGTTTTTGTTTTCCTGCGGATCCACTGCCTCTTTACATTTCCTTTTAAATTATCCTAAATATACAATCATAAAGTGTCAATAGTATATTACCGTTCAATATACATTTACACTGATCTGAAAATGTTCCCAAGTACAAGTTTAGTTTGAATGAGTAAGTGTGTGAATCTGTGTGTCTAGTTGTCCTGTTCTGCGAATGGTTGGCCCTCAATCCAGTGTGGAGCCAGCTTCCAATGACCCAGAATTTCAAAAAGCTGTAGAAAATGGATGGAAGGATGGATGGGTGGATAGATAGAAGTTCAAGTTTAGTGCATTTGTAAACCGCTTTTCACAGTCACAACTGTCTCAAAGCGCATAAACTGTCTCAAAATATAGAGGTTTGGATTGAAAATCAGATTAAAAGTGTTCAGGTCAAGTATTATATTCACAGAAATGCGTCGGTTTTAGGCTTCAGTATAAAACCCTATATAGACTTGTCTCTCAAACAATTACAGTGTCAAGAGCTCTTGGAGAGCCCAATATTCAACGTTGGATTGCTTGCCAAGATGAGCAGCTAAACCTTCTCCCAATGAAAAATACATACTGTAGGCTGCTGTAAAGGTGAATCTTGACTTGGAGCTTTTTAAATAGAATGAGGCACCTTGCTCTACTCTCATTCTGGACAGTCCCACAAGTCAGATAGAAGTTATCTTCTCATCATCTTTGTGATGAGCCAGTCTCAGAGCTCAGTCTCTTCTTGTTCTGTTGTTTGCATTTCTCTGCGGCTTTCGGCTCAGCCTTTGTCTTTGAGAGATGGAAGGATCGGCCTTGTACTACAGCCTCCGTACCTATTGATGAACATCTCCGCCTAATATTCTGCTCGACTGATTCTTTATTATTTCAATTCCCAGAACTCCAAAGTGGTGGTAGTAACCAAGGCGCTTAATTTGCAGCTCCATTAAAACAAAGTCATTAAAAGCGTACTGTGTGGCATTTGATAATTAAAATGGTGAGTAAAAATAACCCTTATTAGTGTCAAGGCCTGTGTGGTTGCTCTAGGTTGTCTTGAGTTGAGTTGTGTTTATGGAATGACTGATGAAAAAACGGCAGTCAAAATGGCAAAGATCTTTGTTCCACAATTGTTTTTTCTTTCTTTTCTTTGGCTCAGTTGGCAGTGAGAACAGAAGGATGTAGGTTGGATTCTGAGGTTGGAATGAAGTTGTTAAACATACAAAAGTAATTTACAATAAAAAGTTTCTGTTGAGTGTAGAAATTGGATTATTGGATTCTACATGAATGTCGACTTCAAAAGCCTGTACAATCCAATATGTTACATATCTAATAAATATTTGTATGTCCGTCAACTAATCCATCAATATATTTATCCATTTATCTGTAAGTCTGTCTATCCCGCTATCAATCCATCCATCCCCTTTTGTCAACTCAATGAACTGGCTCTTTCAAACTGTTCATTCATTTAGCCATGTTCGTCTCAGTAACTATATACGTATACTTCCCATCTGTCTGGCCATATCTACTGGTAGATCCATCAAATGTTTTGAGTATTAGAGATATTTCAGTGTTGTGGGTTCACATATACGGATATTATCAGCATGAGGAAACATATGTCTCAGTCACTCTGTGAGATTATTCAAATTATACAGTTTTAAGAGTGATGCACTGTGTATCATCGGTAGAGATTCATCTATTAATGCGCTGCCGAACTGTGCACTTTGTGTTCATGCGACGAACTGTTTGCTCAGATGGGACTGATTGTCGTTTCTTGCCTTCGTTTACGGCGCAGAAAATGCTTGTTTCCTTATGTTTTGGTGCTGGAATGATTAATGCCTCCTGCAGTCAGGCTAAATGTTACATTAGGCAAAAGTGGGCCACCTTTATCCGCATGACCGGCTGATTGAATTTGTACAACCGTTGATTTTAAGAGCCGGTTTGTGTATCCACGTTAACACCAGACGGTTGATTGAAATGGGTTAAAGGGACGTATATCTACTTTCTTGATTAAATGTCTGATGACTGATTGTAGCAAGATGACTGATTGTGTGTGTGTGTGTGTGTGTGTGTGTGTGTGTATTCATGCTAAGCTAAATCGCACCAAATTAGCTTTGCGTATAGTGTCACATGCTAAGCTTGGAGCCCTGTCCTTTACCAAACTGGTCTTAAAAGGTCAGAGAAATATTTTCGAGGGCATTTTTCGAGGACAGACTGTAAACAAGGTTTGAAGTTTTCCCCACTTGACATCTTAAACTGTACCGTATCTAAGGCAAATACGATTGCAATTTAAATCAACGAGTGGGAGGAGGGCAAACAAAGGTTAATGTTCACAAGCATTATAAATATGCATATACTCAAGGTAGAGCGCTTGCACGTACAGGTGTCAGTTGCCACTCATGTGTCACTGCGGATATTTGTTCTCTTTGTAATTGCTTGATTCTTGCTGGCATGATGTATTCGCGATATGTAGTCTAGAACAGGGAAGAGATTCTAGATGGAGAAGTCATTTCTAATTCATTTAGTTGGCCAAGGTAATGTTATCCAAGAAGACAAGGTGGTCGACTTCCAGATAGCTTTTAACCAGATAAGGTATCTTTCTCCCACATCCAAATGAATCTGACAGGCAGATGGAGAGATTGCATGCTGATAGACGAACCAGCTTTGCATTTTTTATTTATTACAGTTCTTCTGACTTTCTAACCAATGTAGTTCTCAAGGTTTTGTTGTTCCTGGTTCTAGTTTCAACCTTTGTCTGTATTTCCGTGTTAGTTGTTTTCTGTCAGCCTTGACTTTTTGCTATTATTATTTGTTTTATTGTATTTTCATATTTGATTCTGATTAAATATAAATTTTAAAGGCATAAGATCACAGCCAGGGCTATTCATAACACACACTATAGGTCACTAACATGGCTTGATTTGAGATAAGCATTTGTTAAACCAAGTTTTCTCAGATTGTTCTGTACAACGTGTAATTTTGGCATAAATTCACATTTTTAATTGTGATTAATAGGGTGACTTCTTGTGATTCATTTTGACCAATTGCTGATTGCAACCTATTAATTGTGATTAATCGCGCGATTGCCTGCAATTAATTGTGATTTATCTCAGCTTGCAAAACGTCCACAAGTCAAACCTCTTTGCATTAACATTTTATGTAGAACACTGACTCCTTTACTGTTAAAAACATGTTTATTTTCTTGACGATTTGCTGTTTTTAGATTTGACAAATCACCCATTATTAATTGAATAACTTTTCAAAAACTACCAGCGTTATGAAAGCATCCAGTATCAATGTTTATACAATATACTTACAGTTAAAAACACACATTTTTGAGGAGTTTGCAGTAGTGTAATGGGCTTGAATAAATGGACTTTGTTATGAATGCACTTTTTATGATACTTTCCTATTTTGGCTACTTTGTACTTGTACTTGTACAAAAATATAAGCAACTTTTACTCTACTTGACAAAATTTTTTATGTACTCCACTATATTGTAATTGTTCAAAGTCTGCATCTTATTCTCTCGCGGTTAATTTCTTTGACGGACAAGGCAATATCGCCATCTGCAGGATGTACTA
The DNA here is from genome assembly GCA_028031935.1 of Paedocypris micromegethes. Lineage (NCBI taxonomy): Eukaryota > Metazoa > Chordata > Actinopteri > Cypriniformes > Paedocypris > Paedocypris micromegethes. The sequence goes on from CM051496.1 coordinate 7,979,555, forward strand.
TATTGAAGGTACTGGATGCAAGTTGAGCTAAACTTTTTGTTCTTTTTTTATCTATTTTGTTTTAAAAACATTTAAAGTATTAAATTTCATTTCTATATTAAGAAATAAAACCTCATAAATAGTTTCTTGTTTTTCACATTTCCTGGTGTTTTTTGAGCCTAAACTAAATTTCTTTTAAAATTGGATACTTTACGACTTTTAGTCATGTCTTTTTGCAATTTGGAACTTTGTAACAAGTTTTTACAATATGGTATCCATTCTTTTACTCAACTACGGATTTTAGAGGAAAAACTCCCCTAAAGAACATGTGAATAGCTGTAATATGTACGCAACAGATTACTGTGTGTCAACGTTTTCTAAATATCAAAGCTTTTTAGGAACTGACACATTTACACATTTATTACACATTTTATTTTCACAGTTTTTAGATTACACTGATAGCTATGCCTTAAAAGTCAGCTATTTTCTTCATAGCTGTTAACCCTTCTTTTGGTGTCAGAATCATACGTCTGTTCATCCCAACAGCTTTGGTGAGGCGAGTGTGTCAGGTCAATTAACAGTGCTACTCCATACATTTTCCACCTGACTCTTCCTATTAGCACCGTTGTGGTGCACGGATGCGGAGACCCTCCAACCACAACTTCTGTAGCCGCTCTTCACTGCATCTCACAGGCTTTCGGCTTAATTCTGTCAGCCCGCTCTGTCTTCAGAACGTCTTTTTCACACTTCCTTATCTCGGCTCACAGCCTCTTATATTACCGTCTCTTCTTAAGTTTAAGACCATCAGCTTCAAGACCACCTGCTATATCACTGTGGTTGTCGTATTTTCTAATTGCAAACAGTGGCTACAAAGAACCACCGTCTGTTTTGAGATATTTCACGCTAGATGTATATATTTTTGGTGCAACTGACCCAGCAGTCTTAGTGGCGACCACGCTCAAAGCATCTGTTGTCAGAATGAAGCGTGTCGAATCCATTGATGTGTGGTTTTTATAATATCTAGGAAAGACTGGGTGACCTGTTTTGATCAGCAAACTCGACATACGCACAAATGCAGTTTGCGCACGACAATCACACATGATTTACAAAAGTGCAAAGATCAGATTTGTGCATTGTTTGTGCAACAAACATTTTTGTTTGCATGTTGCAGAACAGTGTTGTATCCGACATTTTGCATCCTTTTTGCTCTTATCGGTCAACAAATAGTAGATATAAAGGCATTATACATGACAGATTTTGGAAAATTGCCGTGGCATCACTAGATAAGACTAAGTAGAAAACATGAAAATAAATGGCTAATGTGGTCCTTTTAAAACACACATTTAAAAAACAAATAGAAATATTTGCCAATGTTGTGTGAAAATGATATTTGAAAAAAAAAAAAGTATTATTATTGGTTTGTATACATATTCCTGTCCATGCTATTTTTTACCTAGAAACACATTTGATTTTAATACGAAACCTATTATATGGTTATGATTTATGATGGATATGATGAATTATGATTCTATGATTGTGATTGTCTTTACTTAATTTTTCAAAACATGACAGGATTTTGAAGGTAGATAAGTACATAATAAATGTCAGTGATCCTGCTACACTCTTGACTTTATTCTTAGTAAAATGTTTTGTTAAGCTTCTTGAAAATGCCAAATAAAGTGGAAATGGAGCAATTAGTATTTGTGTTTAATCTGTTGTTATACAGCTTAATAATTGCATGGCAGATTTGTCACAAGTACTTGTTCATGCTTATTGGAGTAAACGTTTGAGGCAGTCTTACGTGTTTACGTTGTTTCGTCGTTGCAGTGTGTCACAAACATAATACGCGTAATTCTTCTCAGTAGAATAGGTATTGGATTGTGAGGAAAAAGCTGGTAATGTCTCAGCGGAGAAGGTTTGTCGCATGTGATCTATAGCCATCATGTTCCTGTTGTTCCACGGCGATGCACAGATGACTTCTCCTCCTCCCACGGCGAATAAATTGCCCCCTTTCCTCTCAAATGGGACGACGTCACAATCCCTCTCAACAAACGTTGACAGCGCTTCCCCGCCTGAACATATTTATGTTCCTTTCTAGATCGTGCAGTCCCAGTCCAATAAAAGAATAAATGGAAGGCTTCACCACTGTTGAAATAGGAGGATGAGGAGGAGGAGTAATGACCTGAAATGGTGAGGAAGAATGTGAAGGTCCCTAGTTGAGGGAAGTCCATTGCATCCATCTTCCTCCCTCGTGCTTTTTGGCCTCTTAAATGGAAGGTTGTTAATGGTTGCCAGGTTGTGGCTGGGTGAGGTGGGCCAGAGACCAGAGATGACAGATGTTCTGGTTAGTGACGAGGGAGAGCAAGCTGTATCGGCTTCCTATCAGTGAAGAAGAACTAGGAAAAATCTGTCCTGGTTCAGCATGAATTGGACAGGAGATTTGTTTGAACAAAAGTCCAGAAAATGTTTCTGAACTCTCATTCGAGAGAGGTGAAATTCAGCCATGTTGCTTATTCTGTAGAGACAAGCCTCTGTGTTTGAATTCAAGACGATGTCAAGAGAAAAACGTCATCCAGTTACTAATCCACCTGTCGAATGTTCGACCTAGTGCTGCAACAATTGAACTAGAGGATCTTTAACCAGGTTCCATGACTAGACTGCAATCACTATGTTGGTTATAAAAACATGTCGATTTGCTGTCGAAAAAAAATTATAGATTTAGCTTTTGTAAATGCAGAATCATGCCAAAGATTCAGGTCATGACAACAACTGTATTATGGTTTTATTGCAAGAGATAAATAAAACATGTTTTGCTTTTTTTAGCATACAATTTTTTTAGGGAAGAGGAAGCACTACTTTATTTTTTTATCTTTGGCATGTTCGACATGTTTTTGCCTACAATCTTTTCCCCTACATGTTAACTTTAATGGCAAAATTATGTTGTAATTGGATTTATACATATACATAAAAGAAGGTCAATTAATTGACTAAAAAGATTTCGATAACTTTATCTAGCTGATCTCTAATTTGATAAAAGTGTATTTTACTCTCATCTTAATTTGCTTCATAGCAACATTGTTGGTAGTTCTGCTCTTGTGTCACTGTTTATTTGTGGTCAAATAAACAATTATTATATCATGGAGAGAGTTTACACTAGCAAATACTTGAATCTGATTCGGTCCATTTGCCTGAATCAACTCTCAACGTCTTCAAGTTGAGAAAAGCCATTTGGCTCCATGAGTACAGAAAAAGATAATTGAATAGCATTCTTGCTTATTCTTCATGTCGCCGTAAGGGAGCTGTAAAACGCTTTCCAAAGAGCTTCTTTATTTCCAGCGCAAGACATATTCATTAAAGAAAGATGGGAGCATCGTTTTAGGACTGCTGGGCTTCCACGGGGATTCACCATCCTCATTGTTTAGTCAGAAATGTGCCAGGGACAGTTTGTCTTTTTGCAAGCTAATCCTTTAGCTAGATGTGTGTTTGCACTACAGTTTCATCCCATCTTTAGCTTATTTCACTTACTGTATAGGACTTCCTTCCAAACTACTGATAAGGTAATTAATCCCTGTCGGTCTTGATGTGGCTGCCAAATCATTGTTTTTTTTTTATATTCCAGCGTGATGATGAAAAGTGAGTTTGTCGTCTTGTCAGTTGTTTTGAGAATCCCGGTCATTTTTCCAAGCACCTTGGCAGAGTGTGATATACTGTTTGTTGGTTTTAGCTCTTCCCTCAGCACTGATCTTTGCAGTCGTTGGAAAGCTGGAACAAATCTTCAGCTATCCCTCAGGCTTTCCCTACCAATCACAAGAGTCATTTCAGGTTTGTCACGCCATTTCCACAGTACCACAACAATATTGATGGTGGAAATATCAAACACATCTCATTTCTGTGCAATGTGGCATTGGCTTGGCTGATTGCACAATCTTGTCGGAACTTTCCTTTTTGAGAATCCGCCGACTCTCCATGCAACAGGATGGTGTATAAATTCCCTACACGGTGCGCTTTGCTTTTTGTAGTTGATTGACATGACAGCGTATTACTTGAGCTGAAGCTCTGTCATCATTCGCTCCTATAGTCTCATTACCGCCCAGGATGAGTTATGTGTCGTCGGTAATTCGAACTGGCTTCATGACATTTCATTACAAACAGGCATTTCACACGGCATTTCTGCACAAATGGAAAGACCATGCAACCTTCAGGCTTGAAGACTGTTTTACTATAGTTTTACAAAATCTAAATTTTTGCAGTACTAGAGACTGCTGACTGTTTTTCTTTTTTTTTTTTTTTCACCTGCTTTCGAGTAAAGCACTTTCTCGCCCCCCACAGCTCCCATCATTCATTTCGCCGCTCTTGCTTTTTTTTACCGGGCTTTCATACTTGACCTTGACTTACATTCATCACAGTGACATTTCCAGTGCGGCACTGGACCTCACAAAAGGGAAATGCTTTTTGGCTCCAGCCTGGGCGTGAATCACTGGCGAGCTTTTTTTAATTACCTCAATCTCATTTACACCCACAAGCACCATAAAAAAGCTATGGCGGCAGCAAATGCAGCAAGCTGTAATTATCTGTAAAAGCTTTGCACGATTGATAGGAGCAAATGGAGGCCTTTTTCTCGTATTCTCTTGATAGGCCTCTCCGAATTGACTGGTTGGACTATGACTTTTTCTGAGGAGACGACATGGGCCTTTGCCAAAATTGAGAGGAAATAGATGTTTTAATGATAGTACAGAGCTAAAATGAGGTCGTTATGTGGCCAATGGAGGTTGGGTAAATAGAGCCCCTAATGAGTTTTCATTTTAATAGCCATGATTGCTTGGAGTTCTAGGTCAGAGTGTGATAGCCAGAGTGAGAGTGTGATGGGTCACTGCATGAGTTTCCCAACAAGAAACATCGAAACTGCATCTGTTTTATTAACCAAAATGAGGCACTAGTTGCAAAATACAAATCTAAGAGAATGAGCAAACGTTGCATGTCTCCACTGTGCAGACATCTGCTTTTGTCACCAGGCAGCAGAGCTCAGAATAAGTGTACAAAGCACTTGGCGCTGTTTGCTCAGGAAATCGAACCTGCATGAATTAAATTAGTGTGGTACCTGCAGCTTCCCGCATTTATGTTGAGTAATATTAAAGAGACTTATCAGAAAAATGGGGGTAAAAGTGCTCTTTGGCATTTCAACAGACAATAGTATGAGTATGAAGAAACTCGACCTTGTTTTTTAGGCTGTGACTTTAAAAAATAACAATTTGTGAATTAAATCGCTGTCAATCACAGTAACTGGAGTCATTTGAAAGACAGCAGAATACATGTGCTTTTAACATCAGTTAAAGTTACAATACCTAGATACATTAGTTTAAAAAGTATTCAGTATTCAGTTCAGTTTGTTTTCAGAAAGAACCTGAAGCTTCAAACTAGTCAGCAATCTGAAAGTTTTTATACAGAGGTTTCTAAATTAGTCAATTATGATACCAGCATGATAATGGAGGAATTCAGAGGACAATAATAAATGAAGACGAAATCCGTATAAAGTAAAAAATACGTACTATACAGATACATACTACGGAAGTCACTTTCAACTGATGCTCGGTTGATGCATTGAATAACTGGATTAATGTTCCAGTAAGCTTTCAGGGGTTCAAGCCAGTAGGGTCAGATTCTCTCTAATGATCTAATGGAAATTAGGCTAATAAAAATTGATCTAATAGATACATTTATCATGATCTCTCCCTGTCTTTGTCATGACAGGAAAACATCACCTTTACCTCTAGAGAGATAGGTAACAAAAAAGCATTTAGACCAGAAGAAAAGCAACTTTACGTACAATTTGTAGACTCAAGAAAAACAAAATGTATATCGTTGTTGCCATTTTTTTGTCACATTGTCTATATATTCAGCTTTTTCATTTAAAATCCTTGGCGCTCAGAACTTGAGCTTTGTTGATAGATCTATCAGTAAATCTAACAGTTTCACGTAGCAGTCAGCACTTTTTTTGGTTCACCTTACTAGTACCGGGTTGGACCCACTATTGTCTAAATTGTTTTGCTCTAAATTCTGTTTGATTAAAAATTGAACTAGTCTGTCTTTCTTTGAGAAATTTTTTTAAAGAAATGTTTTCAATGATAAATCAATCAGAGATGCTTTCGCTATGCCATGCACTGTATACACATGTATTTACTGTATATATGTTTAAATCTACACAAATACAATTTTATTTACTTTAATTGCAGCTTCCTGTCCAACCCCGATTATAAGGGCTCCCGATGACGTGGCTTTATTCGTGCTAGCTGACTTTAATACCTGTAGCCATTGAGATGCTGTTTTAAAATTCTGCCGTAGCACATCCGGTTCCTGCTGTGCTAATCCTGTTTAAGATGCAGCTACAGGAGGCAGGTCTCAACACTCTCCAAAACCGCCTTCAACTGCGAAATCTGTTCCCTCTCCACATTAAATATGGAACCAGAATGAATTATACAATGCAGCTGCTCATCTGACATGCCATTATAGGTAAAGGAATCTTAGAGGACACCTGTTTCCAATTTCAGGGGCCTGCGACACCTCATCTTGGCACCGTCTGAGGCTTCATGTGGGATCATATGCATTCATTATTGATAAATCATCTTTTCCACTTCACTAAATCTTCCCTTCTATCTGCTTAATTGCATATGTTAGCTTCAGGCTTAATTTTGCACTATAAAAATAAAAATACTGAGTTAACTTAGCAATTCCAGGTAAGTAGCGGCGGAACTTTTTCTATAGTTAAATATGAGTTTTTTACTACGCATTTTACATGTTGCCATGGTCTGATAACATTTCACCCACACACTTGAGGAAAACACTTATTGATTTTTCATGCTACAGCAACTTTAGACATGTTTTAAACATGTTACATGTGTTTTTGTCAGTTCTACTTGTACCATTGCCATAATTGCAATAACGAAAAGTAACTAACCATATTACTTGTGATTTTTTGAAGTAACAGCTCATGGTATAGTAGAAATGTAGCTAAAATTAGCATATATTTATGTAGAAGAAGCATCTATAGATTAAGAGCATTGCTTATGTCTTCTCAGTGACTTCAGTGGTTTAACTGTCACATTGTCTATTAATTATACTTACGGCAGATAATATTTCCCAAAGCAACCTATAGCATTGCCGTTTTTGTATTTAAAACTGATTATTCATAATGCTGGTGCCAGATTTTGACCATACCATCCAAATGTCATTACAGAAAACAAAACTCATCAGACCAGGTAACGTTTTTCCAATGTTCTATTGCCCAACTTTGGTGAGTCTTTGTGAACCAGAGCCTGTGTGTACCAGAGCCTCCTGTTAGCTGACAGGGGAGGCACCAAGTGTGGTCTTCTGCTTCTGTAGCCCATCTGCTTCAAAGTTCGACGTGTTGTGCATTATGTTGTGAGATGATCTTCTGCATAGTTCTATTGAAGAAAGTGGTTAATTGAGTTACTGTTGCCTTTTTTTCAGCTCAAACCAGTCTTGCCAGTCTGACCTCTGACATCAACAAGGCACAAAACTGCTGTTTACTGAATACTTTGTTCTTTTTGGACCATTCTCTGTAAATCCTCGAGATGGTAGTGTGTGTGCGTGTGTGTGTGTGTGTGTTAAAATGTCAGAACATTTAGCAGTTTCGGAATGACTCAGGCCAGTCTGTCACCAACAACCATTTTTTCCATTCTGATGCTCGGTTGAACTGCAACATGTTTTGTCTGAACCGTATCTACAAGCCTAAATTGAATTGAAATTGAATTGAAAAATCCTTTATTAGTCCCACAGCGGGGAAATTTCACGTCACAACAGCAACAACAAATCCAAGCAAATAAATAAACAAACATCACCATAACGCACTGCACACATCATAATAGACAAACAAACAAACACAGACCATAAATGAACCTGCCCGTCATAAGCATAGTTCCAGTCACCAGTTTAAATTTAAGTTCAAATTGTAGAGTCTAATCGCAGCAGGTAGGAAAGATCTGCGATATCTCTCCTTCACACAGCGGGGGTGAATCAGTCTGCCACTGAAGCTGCTCTCCAGAGCAGACAGTGAGTCCACCAGTGGGTGAGAGTCCAGGTCCAGGATGGATGATAGTTTATCCAGGACTCTTCTCTCACCCACCTCCTGCACTGTGTCCAGAGTGCATCCCAGGACAGAGCTGGACTTTTTGATGATCCTGTCCAGTCTCTTCCTGTCTTTGCCTGAGATGCTGCTGCTCCAGCAGACCACACCGTACAGGATTGCTGATGTCACCACAGAGTCATAGAAGATCTTCAGGAGTGACCCTCTCACTCCAAAAGACCGCAGTCTCCTCAGGAGGTAGAGTCTGCTCTGACCCTTCCTGTACAGTGCGTCTGTGTTGTGAGTCCAGTCCAGTTTGTTGTTCAGATGCACACCCAGGTATTTATAAGACTCCACTCTCTCAATGTCCATTCCCTGGATGTGCATCGGTGGGATGACAGTAGACTGTCGCCGGCGAAAATCCACCACCATCTCCTTAGTTTTCCCTGCGTTGATCAGGAGGTTGTTCCGCCGACACCAGTCCACAAAGTCCTGAGTGAGTCCTCTGTACTCAGCATCGTTAGCTCCTGTGATCAACCCAACAATTGCTGAGTCATCAGAGAACTTCTGCAGAACACAGCCGTCCGTGTTGTGTCTGAAGTCTGAGGTGTAGAGAGTGAAGAGGAAAGGAGCCAGTACAGTCCCCTGTGGAGCCCCCACACTGCAGCTCAGAGTGTCAGACACACAGTCCTTGGCTCTCACAAACTGTGGCCTGTTTGTCAGATAGTCCATGATCCACTCCGTCAGATAGAGGTCCACACCAGCCTCCTCCAGTTTGTGTTCCAGAAATGCATTGAGTTGCTGCCATGTGATTGACTTTTTAGAATTTGCATTAACGAGCAGATGGATGGGTGTACCTTATAAAGTGTCCCGTGAGTGCATCTATACATCAGCAATTTTAAAGCACTCACTTTTCCTTGATTTATGACTGCTCAAACAGCTTTTGCGTGTCAGCATTTTACATGAGGTATCATTTACAAAAACGTTGGCATTTTTAAACGTCAATCTTGTCCAGAGCATGTTATAGAGTCTTTTATGACTGACAGATGTCCACTGTATACAAGTTTATTACTCTCAGCAGTAGTGTTTATGAAGTCATCTCCCATCTCGTAACCTTGACCTCTTGTTTTAGAGGAGATAGACGGCTGAAGCAGCAGCGTATCCTTCACTCTTGATGACCTCAAATGTGACACAACAAACAAAGAAAACTAAGGAAAGCATCCCTCAATGCCCTTTTTTATTTCAAACATCAATCATCCTTGGCACTTTAAGAAGACCAGGGTTTCCTCAGGATAAGAAAAAAAAAACTCAGCAGCTCTTTGCTCTGGTTGAGGGGTTTTGCAGTTTGATCTTGCTCAGAGCTTTGCAGCAAAGAACTTCGGATTTTCTTTTTTGTGTCCTGACGGGCCTGTTCATCAATTTATCTATCCAATACAGGACTACAAAAAAACTGGGAGGCGGATGGAGAGAATGACGTTTTGTAAACATTTCATATCGCACGCTTCAGCTGTGGGCTGCCCGGTGTGTAGTGCGAGATGTGTTTGCCAGTGAAAAGATTTGATCTTTTTAAGAGATAAAGGTTAAGAAGGTGTGGACTCTCCGTGCTGTCCAGGTGAAGTTGGAAGCTGAGCATACAACAGTGCACTCTTTCTTACACCTCTATCGTAGAAAACATCTGCAGAACTTGTTCACAATGCTTGAAGGGTTCAACAATTGACTTGACTCAGTTTGGAATAAGAATACTGTTGGAAAGTTGGGCTACAGTGGTTTGGTGGCACAAATGGTTATTGACGTACAACCGCACAAGAACCAATTGATGTTCGTTTGAAAGATCTGTTTTCTGCAGCACTGAAAATAAATACAAATAAGGTAATTATTAATTGTGTAGCAGTGCGCTCCAAAACTACAAAAGTTACAAATATGACTGAAGTGGTCATGTTCAGCAAAGACAGAAGAGTCCAGCTGCGAGAAAACAGATTGTTTTTGTATATTACACGCTTTATTGTTTTTCCAAGGTTCACTCTCACTTATTGCAAGGGACCTCCATTAGCGAGGGGCTCGCCACTGGCACTTAACAGCTTTTACAGTTGACACTTACAGTGTTGTCTGTAAAAAAAGACAAAAAAGAGGCAGGTGTATTTTATTGTCGGTTTTGGATCCTGATGCAAGGAGGAGTGTTGTCCTGATAGTCTGGAACTGCTAACATTCTTAGAGTGATACAGAGTTTCCCATTCTCACCGCCTCTCAGTGGTACCAATGGCCAGTTTTGAGCATCTGTGGGGCAGATTTCCTGCAGGGGCATCAGGGCATTTCTGGATACCGATAATAACTGTTGTAATGACTGGAGAGCTTGCAATAGGTGCCGTGAAAAGTAACGGACCGAAACGCTGATCCTTTATAAAGCTGTTTTAGAAAATTCAGCAGTGGAGAAATTTGGTCTGAGACTAGTTGGTAATTGCTAGTTTAGTTAATGTGTTATGAAATGACTGTGTGGAGCTTTGAGTCCGCACATTAGTAGAAATTCTTTCAAACTGTAAACATGTTTATATAGAAGCATCAGCAAATACAATAGTGGTGACAATATTCCACAATGAGGCCCGGACATTGCACGTTGAAGAATTTAGAAGAGATTGTAGCTAAAATGGTTTTGGACTGAAGGTGTAGTAGTTTTGAACTGAAGGTTCTGATCAGATTCTCCACACTGTGGAGCAGGGCGTGGGAGGTGCATGATGCATGATGGTTCCTCCTTCTCGATGGAGTCTATGTTGCAGCGCAAGACAGAATCAGCTTTCATAATCCGTTTGTTCAGACTTTTTCGATTTTGGTCTGAACTACTCTCTTACCAGAAAACTACTGAGGCCAAAGCACTATCATGAAAACTCCTGTCCCTCCTCGTTCCAAAAGTAGTTCCTGTACACACCATTGGACCCCAGTATCCTCAGCAGTTGTAGGAGATCTTGGTCCTTCTTGTACGAATATCCGTATATTCGAATATCCGTATATTCATCTCCGTTGTTTGACTGATGTTCAGAACTACTGTAAGTCATTCTTTTCACACCAAGTCAGTGACAATCGTCCTGTTTTCCAGTACAAAGGCCTTTTCTTGGGCACAAAGGCCAACAATGGCGGTGTCATCTGAGAGCTTCGGCATATGACGGAAGTTGGAGTTGTACCTGAAATCAGCCGTGTACAGAAAAAACAGGATGGGTAGAGTACTGAACCTTGAGGACCCCCATGCTGCATTCAATCATATTGGATGTCGTTGGTGGTCCAGGCAGCTAGTTGATTGCTTGTACCTATTACGTGTAGTGTTTTTCTTACTAGTGTTGGTTGGATGGTATTGAAACCACTGGAGGAAGTCAAAATACATGACCCTCACAGTGTTTCCAGGAGCTTTTAATGGCTTGAACCCTGCAATGGCAGTTATGTTTAGGGGTTTGGGACCCTGTCCTCAAATTGCACTTACGGTATATAAAACATTTTTTCCACCTGGGAAAAGTTACGATTACTGGCAATAAACCTGTAACTGCCCTTTCAGTTTGATTTGGAGGCTAATGATGAACAAAATGTAAGTCCTATAGTTTCTTTAAATCATTATTGTGTTGTGCTCCTTTCCATTAATTATGCTTGACCCAAAACTGAACTAGACAGTGAATTTTTGTCCTTCTGAAATCAAATAATTTTCATTTGTGAAACTTTGTGGAATGATCTCCTGTCACCTCTCAGTTGCATGACACCAGAGTGGTTGGACCATCAAAACTGTTCCATATGGTTAAAATATTCATCAATCAATAATTGATGATAACATGGTTACATGCTATGGCGCTAATTTTTCAGGCTGAAATTCCCTTATATAATAAGGATTCTGGTGCTACAGAACTTGAACATTTAATAATAACTACAATAAGTGAAGAATTATAAGCTTCAGATTTAAAGCGTGTTTGTGTGAATATTAATGAAATTGTGTCTTTAGTTGACAAACACGCTTGACAACATTATGTAAATTTATAACATTTATCGTTTATTATCACATTAGAAATTCTTGCTATTCACTGTGAACCTCACAGAAAATAAAAGCATAAACCCACACACATGCTGTAACCACTCTTTCTTAAAAAAAAAAAAAAAAAAAAAAAAAGACAAATTGCTAATCAATAAAATACATACACACTCCAAAAATATCAGTATACATTCTTTATTTGTATGCCTAAAGGTTGACAGATATTACAGAAATATTCACTCACCAGGGAAACACTAAGGATTGTATGTAATTCATTTTAAATATCTGTGTCACAGTACAGTTCATTTGAACTGCACTTTATTGAGCATACTTAAAAATACTTGAATTACTTATAGCATATAAGTATTACTATTCTCAATCAAATACATTTAAATACAATTAAATCAATAAATGTCACACTCATGCTCTCGGGAAATCCCGGGGTGAAGCGTGAGTAACGTGGAAACACAAACACAGGTGAGTATGAGACAACGGTTTAATGACGGATTCACAAACACAGGGAAACACCAGATACTGACACTGAACAGAAGACCTGAACACACGGGAAAGCACAAGGAAAGCACACTGCAGCACGAGGAACACAGTTAAGTTGGGAAGAGTCTGAAGGTCTTGAACGTAAGATATATTGACGATACCAGACGATGAACTGGACAGGAAAGGCTTTATAGTGTGCAGTGGTAACCAGCTCCAGCTGAGATGTGGGAATTGAGGTCACGTGGTGGAGAGACGACAAGATTGTAACAATAATATTATTAAGAAACTAAACTTAATAACCTAAAACTTTTGGTGCACAGTTTCTGGTTAATTTGGATTATATATTTTTTCTTCTACAATATTTTACTTAAATTAAATGAGATAGAAATGTTTCTCTTGCAGCACTGACCTGACACGTATTGTAGGAGTATTATACATGTATTGTAGTAGTATTATACATTATTATTGTTATGTAATGTTATGCACATTTACATCTAAACAAACACACACACACACACACAGAAACATATACACGCACTAGATTTAAAAATCACAAACGCTGTATCTGCTAAAAGCACACATTTTATAATATTATTAATATTGTTCAAATCTGCTATTTAATGCACAATTGTTATATAAATATAACAGCAGATCACGACACTAAAACACAAAAACAAGCCCTTGTTGTAACACTTGCCGAGGACGGAAAACAATACAAATGAGTAATACACAGAAAAGCCTCTTCAGGCTTTTTTTCCTCTCATATTTCCTGTCACCCACAATAAGAGAAAACCCAAGTCTAGAAAAGTTCTTTTCCATCAGGATCACTTGCTAATTAAACTTCACTTCACTCTGTCAATTCCAGTGCCGTGACCTCACCAAGTGACTTTTCCACTTCCACGCATCCTATACGCACTATTTTCGTTTTTTCTCACTGGCATGTGAGCAATTTTTCATTCTCAATCGCCACAAAGGTGAAACTCAATAAATGTCAGACTCCCTATGGGCCTACGTTTGTGGAGCAATTGTACATTTAGAGCTTGCGATTATGTCAAAGCACCAAAATTAATGAAATGCCATTCCACGTGAGACCCTGCTTCATTTACATAATATTAATTTCACTCAGAATCTTTTCTTCTTGCAGGGACACTTCCACATTGCTGCTGTCACATTTCACACTGCATTACTGAAGTTCAGACGCCCAGTGAAGTTCTGCGGTGGAGACTGCTTGTTTATTTACTCATTTTTCATGGAAGTTCTTCACTTAAACTCTGCAACCACGGTGCACTGGCTTTTCACTCTGTGTTTTAGAGCTGAAAACGTGCCGTGTTGTAATTCCCAGCGGGCGCCTGCTGCGTTTGTTTCCAGGTGCATTTGAGGAATGGCTTTCTGAGAACTGAAGAGAAGGTGGAATGGCTCTTTGCTGTTATGGAGATGAGGGTTGGGAAGGTGAAGGCTTTTAAAGCTCGTACAGGCTGATCCTCATTGGCCTAAGAACAGCAGAGCTGTGGAGATCATTGGTCGTTGGGGGGTTGTAGAGTCGCAAAATGATGGAAATTAATTTTTTTCCCCTCAGTATTTTGTGTGTTTTAACTACATTGAAAATATCGATGTATGTTTCATTCATAATTTTCCTCATCCTATCAATCTGTCTATTTGTTTTTAGTGCAGGGGTTCCCAAACTGGGAGCTGCACACACACACACAAATAAAATGTATTTTTTTCCACGTTATATGTGATATGATATAGTGATATGAATGGGACTTTTTTTCACAGAAAATTGTAATAAAAAACAAAACACTCAATTATTTACATGGAAAGATACATTATATATGCAAAGACATTTAAGATGTATGTTTTGGTAAAAAAAAAGATTTTTCTAAAGAAACCATGTTGTGTATATTACAACATTTACCTTTTTTTCTTTTTTTCCTTTTCTTAGTTTCTGTCAGTTTCCGAAATTAAACTAAAGCAATGATTCAATGAAGAACATTATTGTACTAAAAAGGAATATGCTACTGTATGTGCAAAGCTGTACACCCTGTTTGTACAAAAAACATGTATGGATTGATTGTTAGTTTTTTTAATCATTTAGAAAAACATTTGTGAGGTTTAACTTGTACACATTTGGACACTTTAGACCAGCATAAATTAGCGTTAAACGTGGCACGTGGTTGCAGAAAGTGGTCATGCTTCTTTTGTTCCCTTTATGACGAAAATGCATAAGGAAGTGCAGATGACAGTTGGTCTTCATCACTGGGTTTCCCTGGTGTAAACAGGCTTCATATGATTCCAGGGGCCTGTAGACAGTCGCTTCATTACCATCTGTGTCCTAGGAGAACCTCCTTCATAATTAATGTTTCCGTGATGGATTACACACGCTGTTGCCGAACACTGCTGACTCCAGCTCCATTCACTGTTGTTTTTCACCAATATAATTAAATAGACATTTTTGCTTTCCAGTTCCTTCTGACAATGATGTGGATTAGTGGGAGCATTTGATAATTAAAAAGTCTCATGATGTACCACTACTGAGTACCAGGGTGTGTTTGAGCAAATGAGTTTAATGCTCAGAATCGCCTAAATGCTCTTTAAGCAGTTGTGAATGGGCTCGGCCTTATGCATTCATACTTTTTTTTTGATCACAGAGCAAATTGGGTACGCATCAATTTTTCAAATGAGTAAGTATGTGAGTGATATGGCCACTAGGGATCATATCAAAATTGTGCTCTGCATTTAACCATCCAGTGAAGGTACACACGCATACTGAAGTGAAGTGTAGTGTGTGTTTTTTCGGCTTTTTTCTCATAAATGCTAAAACATTAGTTTTATAATACGCATCTCACCTTTACACAACCTTCATTTGTTTCCTTTTTCTACGCTTTATTGTTTATCTACAGTATGTCTCTCTTGTGTTTTTTGCTCTAGAGTTGTGTTTTTTTTTGCTCTCTTCTTCTTACTGTTCTTTGCTTTTAATCTGCGTTATATTTCTCTTACTCTGCCTCTCACACACTCTCACTGCTTTTCTTGCTTTCTCTTGCTCACATCACTTCGTTTCACTTGGTCTATTTTCTTAAATTGTCATTTAATTGAATATCCATTAAATAACTCACACTACTCTACAACATTTTAATGATCTTTTTTTTTTTTTTGAAACATATTGAGTGAGAAACATATTGCTGCCAAATGCTTGCCACATCTTGGTCAGCTCTTCATGAAGGTAGGACCTACTCTCCAAAACTAGTCTGGCCTTTCTATACAGTCATGATCCGATTTTTCTATTGTAGTCATTGTAGGATACGCAACGATTGTGTCTTGTTTCAACAAGGGAATAATCGGCTTTATTCAAATAATACCCAATGTTGTGTTAATATATTTCTCAGACTTCCAGTACATGTGCACAGCCATGTGATACGTTGGCTGCTTGCATCATTAGCCTGTGAATTCCAAATGTTCAGAACCGTGGCACCATTTGAAGTGTTATTACTTCTGCTCTGCTAAAGCTACAGGTTGTACTGTTCTTGCATCATCGTCTCTGTGTTTCAACTTGTCGGCTTCATTGAAGCCAGTGAAAAACCTGTTGAGAGAAAAAAGAAGATGCATGTTGTGGAATGTCTAATTTCTCACCTATTCCACAATGCAATGACATGCTAAAGTAAAAAAAAAAAATAGCCGGCAAAATAGCGATTCTTGACAGCTCGTGAGTAATGTTCAGCTGTCTGCTTTGGCAAATGTGTTGGGAAGTGCCTCGTCCTGAAGATGAAAGGTGCTAATTGGACGTACACAATGATGGGGAAGGTTTTCATTTAAAACAAATGAACAGATTTGATGGTCTCACATTAAAGAGGGCTTCTGTTTAGGCATCACATCCTTCACCAGAAGACATCTCTACTTATGTAGTTGCTTAATGGCATTTTATAACGAAACTTCAAATGTTCCCTCTGTGTGTTATTTCCCCATTCTTTTGTTCATTAATTGTAAATCTTTTGTTAATAACGTTGTAGTCTTTTATGTAGCATAATGTTTGCCCTATTTCTGTTCTGCAACGGTATATATTATCTATGCTAATTTCTAATAACAAATATCCATTTTTTGCATTGGAAACACAAGAACTTTTCAACTTATCTATTTGTTGTTTGTTTGATTTATTTTTTTTATGAATTTTGTGCTCCAAAAGAGCAAGAATCATATTGTTTTATCTATTTCTGGATGAAGAGTGACTGTTTATTACAGTCATTCAAATGAGAAATGTTTAGTGTGAGTTGGATTTTATCAAAATAAATAAAGCATATATTGTTGTTTTTTAACCAATTAATAATGTCTATCACTGTAGAAAAGCTTTATAAATGAACAATCGATCAATTACTGATGCTTGACTGTTGAATCATAGCATGTAGTTACTTTACAGGGTCGATGCTTCACCTCTTACAAAGCGCCAATGAATGTCAAGTTCGTGGCTGCATGAATTTGCATGTCACCTTTGAACCTGGATCAGGTGGTATAAAAGGGACACACGCATCATGCACAGTATCCTTCGCTGATTGAACCTGGTTGGGCTAACGCAGACTTCCGACAGTGGAAAGGAACGTTCCTTTCATTCCCTGACAATTCAGGGAACCAAGGTTACCATAGACGTTACCTTTCATTGTCAGTTCACCTTGATGTCTGTCAGATGGACTGACGAAGGGAGAATACAACAGGACACATCCCGGACAGCATCCGACCGAAAATATCTCCCAGGCACGCGAAACCAAGGGCCAGTAATTGATTCCTTCCTCAGCACCTGGAGGTGGGCCTAGCCCAAAGGGTAATAGCACTCACCTCTGAGGGGCAGCCAGGGATCATGCTGGCTCTCAACTCTTGCTGTAGTGGACCCTCGCCAGGGTTGACGGAGAAAACCTGTGGTGTGCGTTGAGTTTCCATGAAGCCATGAAGTTTCCGTGAAGACCCATCATCAGAAGCCCAGTCTGTCACCAACTGAATAAGGCTCAAAAGAGGGTCGAGGGCAAGCCCTACTACTCAACCTTGTCCCTTAGGGAAACACCAGTGTCATACTCGTCGAGAGTATCGCTCTTGTGGAGAAAAAACCTGCAAGAACTAGGGAACTAGTCTGGAACAGACGTCAACCGAGACGCCCTTGTGTGCTGAGCGGACTGGTATTGCCTTTGTCTGGCTTCAGGGGATAGGAAAACTGAACACAGAGACTGGCCCCAGAGGCTAAGGCTTGCTCTACAGGAGTATACCTTGTTGATATCGCCCCCCACTGCAGAAAATATATGCGTGGACACAGATGCCTTATCCAATTTGTAGAACTGAATGAAGGTGTTGGGTGTAGCCCACACTACATTTGTATGCTAGAGAAACTCGTCTCGCCACCGCGTACAATAAGGCCATGCTCCTTGTGGAGTGAGCTCTCACGTCTAGCGGGCAAGGCAACTTAGGGATGTGATAAGCGATTTTAATCACTTCAACGATCCAGTGGCAGAGTCTCTGCTTGGTGATGGCATTTCCCTTCTGCCTACCACCATAGCAGACAAAGAGCTGTTTGTAGGTGCGAATTGCATGTAGTAGACACAACCAATTATCCTGCGACGTCACTACACAGTCGTAGACACTTTGGGCACGTAGGTCTCAGCACTACGTCCAAGTCACCAGGACCAAAGGTTAAGTACTGAGGATCTGCAGAGAACGCCCTCTGGTCTCTGACCCATTTAACTGAGGCCAGCGCTAGGAGTAACTTGACGGGGGAGAGAATCTGTTGGAGATTATTTAGCTTGAAATGCATTTAATTAATTGTTTGATTAACATTTACTGTCTTTACTTTATTTCCATACGAGTGAAAAGTGCATGTCTTCATCTTCTGTTAAAACCCCAGGTGTGTAAAAGGGGCCCCAAGTAATGAATGGGCACTCTGTAGCCTTATCAGTTGGAGAAGGCCTTGGACGCTCAGTGCTGAACTCCCAGGAATGATGTACTGCGCTAACGAACTAACTCGTGACTTCTTTATCTGTCTTTAATAAATACAAGTGCTTTCTGAGGAAGCCGGCAGAACGACGATGAGAGAGACTCTGAGAACATCTCAGTAAATTAGATTCCAGGTGTTCGGAGTTCTGAGGCATTCTTCAGAAATCAGAGAAAACTTTGCATCTACCAACTCTGTGTGAAAGTGTTTTATTTCATTTAAGGAGTTTCGGGTACGGCTAAGATCCATCAATAGTCCGCTCGCGGTAGAAAGGGTTATCACCGGAAGACCCAACAGAATCCCACGGCGGGGTCGAGGATCCCACGGCGGGGTACTCTCATAGTGGAAGTGGCCAGGCTCGCTTCAGTTTTTGCTGGAGAAACGAAAGAATCGTCCTCACGGGGTAACTCAGTTGATTTTCGTTTGTCTGGTGGCACCAGGTGACGAAAGTCTGCCATTTCAGGACCTACAGCTATCTGGTAGACGGTGCATAGACCTGAGCGGTAGTGTCTTGTACCGACAGTGGCAGCTCGTCTAACGAAGCATCCCGTCCAGCGGCCAGATGTGGAGATTCCAGAGGTCTAGCCGTGGATTCCAGAGCGAGCCTAGTGCTTGTGAGAGGTCTGTTCTCAGACCTCGCTCCGTGGATGTAATGTGCGAGTAGCCCCGGGAAGGACCGCTCATCACCGCAACACAAAGATTTGCACAAACATGACTTCATGTTTCAAAAGACGTGCCAACATTTGGGAGCTCTCTCTCAAAATAGTCTCGTTGACTTAACCAGGGAGTTATTTTGGGGATTTTCGGAAAGAGAAGTCGCTGGGAAGTATCCGAACAAATCTCGATCCGCTTCAATCAGAAAGGATACTGTGAATGATGTGCACGTTCCTTTTATATCACCTAATCCAGGTTCAAAGGTGACATGCAAATTCATGCAGCCATGAACTTGCCGTTCATTGGCGCTTTATAAGAGGTGAAACATCTCCCATCCTCAGTCCATCTGACAGACGTAGTGAACTGATGATAAAAGGGAACCCTTATACAAAGCACTCTGAGCAAAAATAAATACATCCTGAAAGGCAAATAAATTGACAAAACGTGGATTAATGTGGATTAATTTATCCATTTATCATTAGTAATGGATCAAGGAAAAATCTTTGATTAATAAATTGAACCCAGGTTTGGTAGAATTCTCATTGGTCTCTCATGATTCATTAATCCCAATTAATGTATCCAAGCAGTATTCTGGATGCGGGTGAATCGTGTGGAGAGGTGGAATGCCCGCTATCTACTCGTTGATCATATAAAACTCTCTTAGCCCCAGAGTATGTGGTTTAATTGCCCCAGACCAAATCAAATAGCATCAGCCCCAGGAGGAGAAGGTAATTTCATAAGTCTGGTGGATAAACCAGCACTACTGGGCCAGTCTGAGTTTCTGCGAGAGGATATACGTTCTTGTCATCATCTGCAGACAGTTCAACCTTCAACATGTTTGCTTTTTTTATTGTCAGTGCTGCAGACGACAAGAGCAGGATCCTGCAGCTCTTCCTGTCACCTGAGTGCGGGTTGCTTCTGTATCTGTGAGTGTCAAAGTGAATGTGTGTCTGTTTCCCACCAGCAAGACCTCAGAAGACCATTATAGCATTACAGTTGGCTATTTACAATAGTCAATGTTTGGAAAAACAATATGTCCATTGCAGTGTAGTACTTGAGTAAATTGACTTCATTTTTTTTACACAAGTATTTTTGGCTACTTTTTACTTGTACTGTGTCAAAAATATGAGCAACTTTTATTCTCTATTTGACTACTTTACAGAGTATATGTACGCTTTACTCCACCACACTTGAATGGACAATTAAATTACTTGACAAATTTGATTTTTTTTCTACATTGGTTAATTTCCTTAGCCGACGAGGCGATATCGTCATCTGCAGGGTGCCGAAGGTACTGGATAATTACACGGATTCATGTTTCATAGAGCAAAGTCAGAAAGTCAGAAGTTTCGGTGAAGAAGTTTTTTGAGCCTAAATTCAGAACGAGTAAATGATTTTTTAAATTCTTCTAAATTTGGACACGTTATGACTTTTACTCAAGTCTTCTTGGAATTGGTGACTTGTAACTTTGAATGGAATCATTTTTACAGTGTGGTATCCATACTTTCACTCAAGATTGGTTTTCGGGTACTCGTATTCTATCGTGAGGTCTCGCACTTAGGGTTCTGTTTTGGGTGTGTGGGCGTATGCACAGGTTTTGTTTTGGTTTGGAGCTGTCAATGTGTTTGTTAGTCTGCTTGTTATCCCGTTAAGTTCCCAATAACTCCCAGGTGTGTCCTATTTGGTCTTAATTCACGTCACTATACTGTACATTCCCCCGTTTGTCGGCTGTTCGTTGGTAGATGGTGTGATTTGATCGTCTTGTCCCGCTCCTCGTTGTTGCTGTGTTTTTTCTGTGTGGCAGTTTCTTCACCGCAACCAATGTCTCCTCTGGGGTATTTTTCTGTTTCCTTATCCATTGCCTCTGAACATTATTTTTGGGACCAAGTTTGGACATCCTGGGTTTTGCATTGGCCGTGACTGGAAGTCGGGATGAAGCTTTGTTTTCTGAACACAGATTCAGTTTTGCATGGAGATTGAGTATTAAGACTTCCTCTTCGCATTTGGTTCCTCACCTTGATATAACCTAATTGGAATTGTGGGAATTTTTTGGCATTTGCTTTGGTGGTGGTCTCTCCTCTATGTACCCGGCTTGTGGTTTTTTTGTGTCAATTAGTCTGCTTTGTTTACGATATACTTTATTTTAGGGATCTGCTGTGCAAATCCATGTCATGCATACATGTGTTGGCAACCCCAAAGGTTGTGGGTTTGATTTCCAGAGAAAATAAGGATGGACGGATCAAATGTATGCAAATAAATGTAGTCAGGTCTTTGTTGTGAGGAATGCCTCAAAAGAACTGTGTCGGTTTTGACCATAATTTCCTCAAATGGTTCGGATTTGGCACTACCCCGAGTAAAGGCTTCTCCATCGCTGCATTATACGCTCAATCTGATTGAACCTCAGTAAATATACGGTATTGCTGTGAGCTGTCAAACAGCATCAGTCAGTTAAATGGAGCCGTAGGACAGAATTATTAATAATACTGGTTTTACCGCGACCTTGTGGCTGACATGTTTTTACCTCTGGCTTGCCGTGACTTTCAAGAGAATAGCTTCATATTCTTATTTTCAAAACCAATGTATGTGTCGTTTTCACCGGGATGTGACAAATCTGCATAAAAACGTTTTCCAGCAATATACAATGCTGACAGGGATATGTAGAATCAGAAACTGAGTGTGTTTTGTGGATTGTTCATAGGAATTTGACATTCGAGCTGGCAATTATAATCTGCTGCTTTTTTCCCCTAAATCTTTAAATACTCTGTGTTATCCAAACATTTGCGATAAAACATTAGTTTTATATACAAGTTCCTTGAGTATCACAGCAAAGAGAACTCAATTTTTAAGACTCGGCTAAGATTTGGCTAAGAAAACATACCTTAGTGGAATTTATGGGTAATAAATGAGTCGGGTGAACCTAGACGTATCGTGAGTTACTCTGGAAGTCCGTGTTATCTGGAGCTTGACTTGCTAACGCTGCAGAATTTTCCTAACCATCCATCACCATATTTCATAAATCTGGAGACATTTGCATTCCTTGGAGCCCAATGCAAATGTGCCCTTCTCTCTCCAATATGTCCGTGTCCTGTCCTGGAAGCCTCTGGCATATGAAATGTTTTGTGGAAGGGCAAATATGAGATTCAGTGAGCGATGAATTACTTATCACACTCTCCTTCTTGTTGTTAAGGATGTGTTGCAATCACATTTCTGGCGTCCAGCAATCAAGGTGACCAATGGCTTTGGCCGAAATGTTTTCAATGTTGCATTGCAGAATATAATTCAGAGCTTGACCTTTTTATTCAAGTGTGGAACGTGAATCAGATGTAATATCAGTTTCAGTTTACTTTAACGTCCTGGTATAGTTTAATCGTCTTGAATAAATTATAATTACAGTAATTGAGTAAAATAATATACAAAAAAAAATTGAAATAAATGTTGTTAAAATTGGCTCTAAACAGAAACATGGATGGATGA
>CM051496.1:8009841-8021586 GCA_028031935.1 Paedocypris micromegethes
TTTTTTTTTTTTTTTGACATTATTTGTGCACTTGGTTTATTTTGTATTTGTGCATTGTACATTTGTACTGTAAACGACACATTTTGTGTTCAGTTGCATGACTGTGTAATTCAAGAACACTTCTTGGAGCATAACAATTCTGGGGTTTTTGAATTCCTGATAACCTACAAATATCATGGCATTTCCAAAATATCTCAGACCTAGAACATCTACAAAAACAGTCATAAAAGCCCTGAAACTATTTGGATTATCCGTTTGCACAGATGAAGTGGGAACTTTCTTTTAAAGGTTAAATTAACAGCCCCAGATGTGCCGGAAAGATTCTATATATAAAGTGACGTGTCTAATCCCACAAAGTTTTATTATCACGTCTGAGAAACATGAAGATGTAAAACCATCACTCCTCTGAGAGGTATTTCCTCTCATGGTAGGGGAGCTGCTTTGATTTGTGAGACAACTGTGAAATTATTTTCACGGGATAGGATCTGTGTTGTGAAGGAAAGAGCTATGTATCTGACAAAAAAAGAGAGGAAAAGATAGGATCATGTGGCAATCAATGCACAAAACTGAACAGAATCAAATTGGATCTCCACAACAGTGTCTTTTTAAATCTGCCTGCATTGGCTGGACAGTGAGGAATAGAGAAAGGACGAAAGGGAAGAGGAGAAAGCAAGTGAATAGCTCTTCTCCCTCCAGAGTTGAACATGTAATTTGTAATTTCCAATAGAAACATAGTAGAGAGATATTCAAGCATCTGACAGGAAAGGGCAAAATGTTGCGAGTCATTTTTAGGGGAGAGACCACCATTTGTTGACGACCATTCTACAAACTTTGGTAGGATATTTATGCATCTATCAGTGTGAAATTTAAACTCCTTAAAGTACAGTCACAGTTTTTCCATCGGCAGAATTGTGTGTTAGCAAAAACGGCAACTCGTGCAACTGTCTTGCATAATCAACCAAAATGAGAACTTGCCTTGGGTTCTCCGTTAGATTAAAACCATTTGTGCTTCTAATTGTAATTGTAATTTTATTTATTGAGCCCTTTTAAAATCAATTTTGTTGCAGCAAAATGCTTTACAGACAAAAATGTACAAAGGCCCCTTTAAAACTAGATAAAAACAAATACATCAAGCATATAAAACAATTTCCCAATTAAGCAATACATAAATAAAGAATAACCAGTAAGACTCATACAGTGTTAAAGGTTATTGAAAACAAATGAGTCTTAAGCAGTGATTTAAATTTGGGCAGGGATGATAATCATCAAAAAAAAAAGAAAAATAATAATCATAACATTTTTAAGTGAATGAATAATCAATATTGAGTATGTGTTATATGCAAACTTTCATGCAGCTATTACAATTGAGATGCAAATGGAATCCTTGCATGGGATTGAAGATATTCAGATTTGGTAGATTTTTTTTTTTTGTCTTCACCTATTATGTACAATTACATGCATTATATATGTGCTGTCATCCTCTATCCCCCTTAATTGCCAGTGAGATCTGCATTATAAACCGGGCGGTGGTTGCTGGCACTTTATGATAATGCAGATTTAGCTTCTTTCTCCTCGGTGTCTTTTCAGTCTGGCATTAGTTTTGTAAAGGGTCAGAGCTACTAGACAGAGTTCAGCTTTAATATATTACACTGAATACACTTCTGAATTTCAACAGGAGAACGTCTTATCTTTACTTTATGGTGTTATTGACAGCAGAAGTCTACACATCATGAGTATCATTGGCAGTGTTTCCCAGCGCGCAGATCAATAGCAATTTCCATCTTAGTTTCATTTTTTTGGGCGGCTAAAAAAATATCAAATAAGACTTTGTGGTGTTAGTTTTTTGTTCAGAAAGAAGTTTTGACTTTATTGATTGTTTTGCTTCTTGTAATTATGCGAGTGAAATTTTTGTGTAAACGGTTTGATTGTATGACTTAAACATTTTGGTAAACTTTAGTTGAGTTTTAAATATTTGGTTGAATTATTTCACAGTAATTTCTTGTGTCTTCACAATTCTTTCTTAGACTGACCTAAATTGCATATGGACATTTTTCCACGTATTTATGTGAAATATTTTTACAAATCTGTAAAAAATACCATTATTAATATTAAATATATAATATGTATTGTAATTATATTATATTTATATAATAAAATCCTCAGTTGATTTAATAAAATAAAATGGAAAAGGATAAGAATGAATGGTTTCTTATATTAACATGGCCAGTGTATTTTAATGGTAATTAGTTAAACTTTAAAATGTGCTTTTGAGATCATGATTTCAGTCACATTTAATACACACACACATACACACACAGACAGACACACACTTAATATCAATATTTGTGGCTCATGAAAAATGTGTGATTCCCCCTGGTCCATATCCGGTTATGGAACCTAAAGAATTATTTAGGTGTTCGCTTCAAAAGATCTGGTAATCCCAGTGACATTTTACTTTTCAGTGTTTTTTATTTTGTTGAAATATTAATAAAAAAAAAAAAAGCATTTTTACCACATCCTTGCTTAAACCACACTTTTCGGTATGCTAAGGACCTGAGATGAAAAAAAAAATGCAATGTGCTTCTCTCTGATGTGGAAGACAGATCGTCTGGTGATGCCTGAGGGTCGGATCAGACCTGGATGACGGCTTGTACATTGACTGAGCGCAGAGTACTCAGATATTCAGTTCAGATTGATTCTGAGATATTAAACTGGGCGCTCGGCCTTGCTGATGCATGGCGGCCATTTTGCTGCAGGGTGTTGTGGGACGTGACTGTCTGTTGTGCAATGAAATAAATGAATTCTGATCGCTTTCTCCTTTGAACTCATTTCACTTTCTGTTCTCTTCATTTTATACCAAGTCTTAAAGTATAATGTGATAAATCTAATCACAGCTGACCAGATATGGTTTCCTAGATCTCTAATCATTTCAGTTTAAATTTTTTCGATACATTAGAATGCCTGAGATTTATTTATTGTGGCTGTTAGTGATAATAATGTATAACATGCTGGTTTCAACCAAAAGGATCAACAGAACGTCAAGGTCGGCCATGTTGTCATTGCCTGGGTTATGTAAAAGGTGAGAAGATGGATGAAAGGTTTGTCTCTACATGACAGCGAGTGTCAGGGGAAGATAAACTTGAGACTCAAGACTTTCTCAGCCAGAGAAAACACACAGAGTAGAGATCAACTGACTTAGAAACACGCATGTGTAACCTCATTCATTAGAACCCGTGTTGAACAATGCATATTCTTTTTTGTTTTTTTTTTTTTTTCAAAAGCTCTCGGGAAACAGCGTACAATCAATATAATTTGGTGAATAGGTACAGCTTGTTTGCAGCCACGCAATGACAATTATGAAGCAGGAAAAACTCGTTCCTCTCAAAAAAATATATATTTGCATTCATAAATATAAGATTTCTTTTTCCCATCCCTTTCGAAACTTTTAAGCCTAGAGACTAGAAGAAAAAGAATTTTGGATGGGTTTTTTCAGATTTTCAAAGAGCTGTTTCTGTTGCATTTCCCTTTGAATTATTAGGTCATGCGGAGATGTGTTTGTGTTTCACTAAAGGGTTTCGCCGTCGTGTACCTACTGCTGTCTGACATCTGCAATGAACAATGTAGTATTGACCCGTACACGCGGGGTCCGCAACACACATGCTTTTGTAACACTGGATTTTTAGCGGCAACAAAGATGCAAATATTTAATTTATGAATCTGAAATTATTAATGCACTCATGCTGTGAAGCTGCGAAGGGTCCACCTTGAGGGTCTTCTCAGGCAACCATGTAAATACAGCCCTAGAGGTGTAAAGAGTATCTGAAAACAATACTTGAGTAAAAGTACCGATACCTTACTGTTAAAATTGCTGCATTACAAGTTACAAGTCACCAATTACAAGAAAATTTGAGTTAAAGTCGTAAAGTATCCAATTTAAAACAAAACTTAAGCATTTTAGTCATACTGAATTTAGGCAAAAAAAAAAAACAAGGAATGTGAAAAACAATAAACTATTTATGAGGTTGTGTTCCCTATTATAGAAGTGAAATTTAACACAATATTTCAAAGAGGCCGAACAAAATGGATTAAAAAAAAGACCAAAAGGTCAGTCTAAGTTAAACTCAAATGTGCAAAAAAGTGCAACCGTTATTCCCATTGCCATGAGGAATGCCATAATAGCATTCAGTACCTTCAGCACACGGCAGATGGCGATATCTCCTTGTCCACCCAAGAAATTAATTAATTGTACATTAATCAGTACAAAATACTTTGTAAACAGCCAAAAATACTTTGTAAAGTAACTGTCCATTTACTCAATCTCTATTCGCCACTGGTCATGAAGTGATGTGCTCGGCAAGTAGAAAACCTGTTTGTCACTCGTCCAATCATTGTTTTATTCCTTATTGTCGGTCCCTTGTACTTTTACCAGCAGATCTATTTGGAAGGTGAAACGGCCACATTTCACTGGTGGCTTTCTGTCTCTAGGCATTTATTTAAGCTGTGCTATTGTGCAGTATACCAAAATACATTGATTTTTTTTGAACGACTTCTGTAGAAATGGTTTGAACCTTATTGGTTTTGTTAGTGGAAGAATCGTACTTTTTGCCTTGAATAGAAAGACTGTAATGCTAGTCGAGCTGCGTTGTCAGTCAAAAGATCGATATGTTCACGGATGAAGACTTCTTTCTTTAGATGGAGCTTTAATTTTCTTCTTTTTTGATTTGCACTGTTGTGCCTTTTGTTTAGTGGTCAAAAATGTGGTTCTATAATTGCCTTTATTTCATCGTGATATTGTTCAAACTGTTTCTTGAATATCAAGATGCCAAACTTTATGTAAAGCTTTGATTTGTTTTTCGTTAAAACCAAACTGAATCCAAAAACTCAGTTAAGAATGACTAAACATGTATAGCATAATTGCCATGTGGTTAATGAGATCTTCCTTTTTCTTTTAAAATGCTGTCACGTCATGACAGTAATTGATATTAAATAGGAAGCTGATGGAAAAAGCAGAGCATTTTCTACTGAATTATGCATTTTAGAGATCCTCGCTTCGCATCAATATTTAAAGCGGGGAGTGTTTTAAATATAAATATTCCTCTGTTTTTCTCTTCATTTCCAAAATTGTGTCTCCTGTGGTTTGGAGAGATGGATGAAAACGTTTTTGTGCTGAAAAATTAACAAAAACTGTATTCGGGTTAAACGCTTCACTATGCAACACCGCACTCAGAATTGTCGACCGACGTGTTGGGCGTCTTCGCCGCCTCTTCAGAGGAAAGTTTCGTCCTCAACCAAATTTTGTGTTCACCTAGTTGCTAAAGATCCGCACTCCTAAAGGCCTTGTGCATCTCAGATGGTCTGACAGACTGTGAAGCTCATGCCAGAATCAATACAACAAAGGTCTTTTGCTATTCCAGTCATAGCTAGCTCTATTCCCAGCGAACTGTATTTGATGCATACCAAAGATGCGCACAATGACCGCTCTACCCTGCCTTTATGTGAGTGAGACACAACATCTATTCAGCTGGTCTTAATATCATTTTGGCATCTGCCAAGCAACTCTGTTTTTAAGAGAAAAGATAATGAAGAAGTTGTTTATGTGTGTGTATATTTGCGCGTGAATAAGTGCACCGCATGGCTGAGAAACGAAGCGTTTAAGGTAGTGTACCCAATGCTTGTTGGGATTAAACCATGAGTTTGTTTCGAAAAATGAGCCTCTTGCATGATTTAGTGTTTAGATCTGCTCCCCGGTCAGCGTACTTGATTTTCTCCGAGGCCAGCAGGTGTTTACAAGCGTTGTATCTCTGACTAAGGCGGACGACTTCTTCTGCTTGAGCAGCCGATTCGTTTAGACATGATACTGATGTCAGGCATTGAGTGAAAAAGTAAAGCCGACTGGGAGGCAACAGTAAAGCGTGGCTCGCGCCATCTGTGCGAGTGACCTGCCAACACAAGCTCATCACCATCATCATCATCATCATCGCTCAAAGAGTCTAGCAAAGGCACCTGACTGCTCATTTGTCTGCCTGCCAGGGTTGGGCTGGCCTGGTTCTGGGAAAGTGCGATAGGCCTGCTGAGATGCCCATCATTGGAGCCAATCAAGGGTGTCAAAGTGAAATGCTTTCAGAGTTTTGAGTGCCTTTGACGTGGAATTGGTGAATGTGCAGCTTGTCCTTGTAGCTTCTGGGTTTTAGTGCTGGCTTTAGTGATTCGGTTTGTTTTGCTAATGGAATTGTTCAAGGTTATAAGATGTATGATCGAAGCATTTAGGTATTGAGTTGGTTTTTTTTTGCAATGAATTAAGTAATGCTTCACTAAATTACGTACATGATCCATGTCTGGTTGTGTAATTATCCAACACGGCTATTGATTGCAGGGCTAATTTAGCATGGCACAATTCATGAAAAACAGCTCAGTTCAGTAGAGATGCCCACGGTACCCTACTCAAAACTCGAAATTCAAAGCAGCAGTGGGTTTGTGCTATGGGGCTAGACTGCCTGAGTAATTCCCGTTGGGAGCAAAAAGAACATACGGCTAGTTCGAAATAAGATTTCAATTGATTATCTGCCATTGCTGCGGGACATTCTTGATATTCGCTCAGAATTGTCCTGTTCTGCACACTGGGGGGATTATCGGAGCTTCACGTGGGGTCTAAGGTTAGTTCCGTAATAGGTTTACGCTGAAGCTCGTTTGGCTCATGGAAAGCATCATTAAGTAAAAGAACATTGCTGCCCATCCTTTAGATACTATATCAGGTTGTTTTGTTCTTAGAAGAACCTTCACAAAAACCCACATTCAGCGTTTAGAGGACAAGCGAACCAAGAACCTCTTGTTTTCTTAACTTTTTGTTGTGATTGTTTATGGCAGCATTTGCATCATAGTTTCAGACAATTTTGCAGATGTATTGGATATGGTGACACAATGTTTTTACCTTAATTATTATAAACATTTTCTTAATATCTGGTATCATGTAACCTTTTGCCTTGTCTTAAACCAAGCAATGATTCAAATCAGCCTTGAAACAATCTGTCATATAGTCATTTCTCTGTCAGGATAGTTTTGCTGACTTCATGGGGTTTTGTGTATCTTGATGTGCCTTTGGAGAGACATTGGCAGCATTCTGTTCTGACGCCAAAACTAATTTCAAGACACGGTCATCAATATTTCTGCATGGCTCACTAAATACCGAGCTGTCTTTGTTCTGCTGAGGAAGCGTGATGTCTGGTGAGATCACTCCAGATTGCTGAGATGGTTTTTGAAGTCCTCCATTGCTCCTTTGGCTTGCAGATCACTGCTGCATTGTGGGATTTAGTTGGAAATTTTTATGATTTAAACCCTGGTGGCGTGCCATACAGCTGATGCTTGACACAGTGCGTGAAAGAGGAAAAGTAGAAAAAAAACTAGGCCACAGAGTTTTATCATTTAAAATATTTATTTATTTTTTAACAGAGCAGCAGCTGCTATTTGCGTCAACGCTACGACGTGCAGAAACTGGATGGATTTGGTTTTTCTTGAGAAAAGGTAGCCAAGGTGCTTTAAATTGATGGACGTGTAAGACCTTTTCCCATGTCTCTGCACAATCCACACACAAGGAATATTAGTTTGATATGTGTATTTCAACAGTGTGACAAAAGCAGTGGTGGACTTGTGTCCGAGAAGTTGCAGGATCGAATCCCCCTACAACTGGTTCTGCAACTAAGTGTCCTTGGGCAGGACACTTAACCCCACTTGCCCCCCGGGAGCCAGGGCTTAGGCTGCCCACTGCTCCGGGTTTGTGTGTGTTCACTTCACTGTGTGCATGTGCACTTTCACTTTGATGAGTTAAATCAGGGGTCGGGAACCTATGACTCGCGAGTCATAAATGGCTCTTTTGGTGGCTCCATATGGCTCTTAGACAAAGCTTTAAAAATACATAATAACGTAAAAAATTTTAAACGTTCTCCGGTGTTTCAATTCATTAATTTTCTGGTTGCCGGCGCTGGAGCCAATCACAGCTCCGGACAACATCATGTTTACTATTGGATAATGAGCTACGTTGTCGTGACGTCAGGACGTTTACTTCCCTGCCATTCTTTTAATATTCAGTAGTTTGCTACCAAAAAGTGGAAACCCTCAAGACGACGGCTATTCACGAATGGAGTAATTTGCCTTTGTGGATAGAGAGAGAGAGAGCTGCTTCTGTATGGAATCAGATTTTTAAAATATCAAATGTAGGTTGATAAAAACGAACAGAATTCTAAGCATTTTTGTTTTGTTTTTAATTTTACGCTTGCATTCTCAACTATCAAAACTTTTTTCCATTGCGTTTGAGTCGCGTGCGCGCGGTGCCTGCGTGTCGCTGTACAAACGCCGGGCTTTGCGTGTTCGCGTGTGTTTACTATATGCATTTCTTTTGCAGATTTCAAAGCCGTGTGTTGTGGGGGATGAGTGCATCGCTTAACGTGTGGTAAAATAAGTTCAAGTTGAAATGGATGCCCTCCAGATTTTAAATTGATTTTATTTGTGTTTGATTTATTGGAAATGTATTTGTATATGTATGAATTTATTTGACCCGGGGGTCCTGAAAGAGTTGAAACAACCTCTGGATGTGCACCGTGTTTCTGGTCTTGACCGCACGTTTGTTTTGTCAGAATTAAAAGTTGAAAACGAGCCACACGAGTATTTTTTAGACATTTTATATATATTAACAGCGTTATCAAAACGAGTTGAAAGACTTGTCCTGCATTTCATGTTGGTTTTACAAATATGCATAGCTTTACTTGTATTTAGTTTAAAACAGGTATGGCTCTTTTGGACTTATGCCGTGTTTATGGCTCTCTCAGCCAAAAAGGTTCCCGACCCCTGGGTTAAATGCAGAGCACCAATTCAGTATGGTCCCTGGTGGCCAAATTGCCATCACCTCACTTTCCACTTTCCAAACATGTACAACTGTACGGATAAAGTGAATGCTGTTGTCTTTTGCTCGTTTTTCCACTTTTCAACTATGTCTAAATTGTGCGCATGACAGCTTTGTGGATTAAACTCACAAAAATGTAAACCAATTCACCTCAGTTGTTAAATTTCTTGGGGCATTTTCACACATTTTAGATAAAAAATTATAACGCAAAGTAAAACATTTGTTTTTTTTAGGAGCGTGACAATTAATCTTGTAATGAGGGGTAGCTTCTTACTAAATTGTTGTTGTGTTAAGCGCAGGAAATGTTTTCGAGAAACGTGAGTGCCTTCTGCACCTCATCATCATTTTGCACTTCTCCCACAATCTCTGCACATGGCATCTTCAGCGAACAAATACAGGGGCGCCACAAATGTAGGATACATAATACAAAACCAAATAGAAGGCTTGTGCCGCCCCAGGCGTGATATGAAAAAATTCCGCTTTTTGACCATGTTTAAAACCGCCACTGGACATAAGTGAACAACAGTCGGTATACAGAACGGAACTTTGAAGGTCTGTTTAAGAGTTAAGATGAGATTTTAGGGCGAAAGTTACATTTATGGTCAATGTTAAAGTAAAGGGGATGAGGAAAGGAAACATTCAGATCAGGGCCGGTATTAGTCAGCCCCAGTAGGGGGGACCTGTAGACTATTGGGGGGGAGAGTGTAAGTGAGCTTCTGGGTGAGCTTCTCTAACTATGCTGTCATCATATTAGTCCACCTATCCATGTGAAGGACTATAATCGTGTTAATCAGTAGCTAGTAGAGTTGTTACGATACTAGAAATAGCAACTTCAATAGTATACTGAGAAAAGTATTGATACTCAATACCATTTTGATACCACAGGGAATTTAGTTTTTCATTAAGGAAAAAATACACAACACTGGAACATGTAAAGGCCTGAATGAGAAATCTCAAGACAATAAAGTGCAACAATAAATAACTCTGCATTATCTTTGGTATTTTCCAGAAGAAAAAATTACAACTAAATGAGTTTGGTGGGAGCTCTCTTTTACTTTTATGCACATATTTGACTTGGAACAGAGAACAATAGTTTCTTTGTTTTTCAAAAAAAGCTGGTCGAGTGACTGAACGCGAGTGATTTTTCACTGCAATTTTTTGGTCCTCAGATTCCTTCTGGTGCTTAAAAATATTACACATTTACAAATATTTTTTGTACATGTATTTGTTTTTATTGTTAGATCAAGTCGTTAAAATTAATAAGTTTACTCCTCAAACTTGTATTCTGCTTAAATTATTAAATGAACCATAGTTATATAAATACAGCAGTATTTATATAAGCTGATTTAGATTAGGGATTGAATCAAACATCATCATCGTTCAGCACATAGACATCTACTGTAAATACAAGTGCAAACGTGCTTCATACAATCACTAGATTACAAGGATTAATTCTTATATACATTTCTAGTATTATTATTATTTATATTATTATTATTATTATCTCTCGTCAGATGCGTTGGAGTTTCTCACTCTGAGGCGGATTGTATTTCACTGCGTTAACGGCGCAAAACGTGACTTCAAACACTCGTGTTGGTAATGGAAATAGTTACTAACTTCTCGTAATTCTTTCAACAGTAACGCTCATTTGCCCCGAGTCAAAGCCGAAAAAGTTTCAAACAAAACTTTTTTAGCGGTCTTTCGATTTAAACTGACCGCGAAGACTGCACTCACCATCGTCTGACCATATGTATAGTGTGCGCATGCGCGAAGGCAAGAAACACGAAGCGCGTGTTTTCGCGTGAGAAGCGCGAACTTTTCGGTCACAGTATTGTATCGTTTCAGATTTTTCAGCATTGATACTTATCGAAATATCAATATTTTTGACAACACTACTAGCTTGAGTGCTCTGACCATTTTTCTTTACGTTTTTCCGAAATTTGGAATTCTGTATGCCATCACGTTTGGGGGGCAGTCATAATATTTAGGGGGGCATTGCCCCCCCTTGCCCATGCCTAGATCCGCCCCTGATTCAGATGATGGGGATTATGGTGATGAGGGAGAAGGGGGTGGCCCCACTAAACGTTTGATATACGTACTATATACCGTATGATATATGAAGAATAATTTATGAAGATGAAAAATGAATGCTACTTCTGTTTATTTTTATTGTACATGATGAAGTTTATTTTCAGTGAATTTACAGCAGGGAAAAAGAAAAATAAATTTTAAATATATGTTTGGCATTCTGATCTATTTGTGCTATAAAGAAAGTTCTACAATTTAGAACAATTTACATTAAATTCTCCTGGGTTTGTTGGAGAGTAGATCAGTGTATTTCATTCAAAATCTAATGTGGCACTATCTTGTCATTAGAAAATGATTTGGCACTCAATGATTCGGCCCAAAAAAAAAAAAACGGCAACAGCTTCAATACTTAGTATTTTACTGCTTAAAATCACAGCGATGCCACAGCTGTTGGCGCCATTTCCACTGGAGTTGCCAGGCAACCACTTTTAAAGCCGTTCTGTATATCACCATTTTTAAAAATACTCTGCTTCAATGCTACAAATCTATAACCAGGACAAAATTGAACCTACAGTAAAGACTAGTGGATGAACAGTTATTTTACACGGAGATAATGCACTGGCTAGGTTCTATTTGACTGTAATGCAAGGCAGAAGAAAAAAAATATATGAAAATGTCTTTATGATAACATATCTATAAAAAAATATTAAAAAACATTGATTTAATAATGAACCCTTTGGAGTTTGGATTTTAACAGAATAGTGGAATGTTTCAATAAACTGTGTAACATAATATTGGTCATCACGATGTCTCTCTCTCTCTCT
>CM051496.1:8021608-8148444 GCA_028031935.1 Paedocypris micromegethes
TAAGAAAAAAAAAACACTGCATTTTTAAGATTCGAACTTAAAGGGAATAATATCCCCCAACGTAGCTTCTGTTCGGCTCAACCTGTGAAGAATCTCATCGTGTGCTGAAACATGGTGTGAATCGCTCATTAGTCCATCTATTGATCTGACTCCTCAGCTGCCATGATGACTTGGCGTCAACATTGGCTAAAAGACAAGCCATTGATCAATGATCAGTAAGGCAATGATCCATGCAGGAATGTGAATGCCAACTGGCTCAAACGCTCCCAAATGAACAAAAAGTTGCCCTTATTTTTAATTTAGAGGTCTTCTTTGGGAAAAAAGGTTCGTGCAATTTATGAAAAACCACATTGCGACCTTTTAATGATCAGAGTATTTATATTGCACTGTAAATTGTATGTATTTGCTCATTTAGCAGGTTTTTGGATGCCAAAACCATGAAGTGGAGAACTAAATAATTTCAGTTTGTGCGAAACTCTTAAGTGCAAACATTATTAATGAAAAATAACATTTTTGCACAAGTTTCTAAACAAAATGAATTAGCAGAACAATGCCTATATTACAGAATATGGTCTTGGTACAATATCCAAAAACTCACCTAGGAGAATCAAAGTGTCTGATTTGCCCATAGGTGTGACGGTCAGTCTGAATGTGTGTCAGTGTGTCTCGACCTGTGATTGGCTGGCCACTGATTTCAGGGTGTGTCCTCTTGTGACTCGGATATTGAAGAAGCAGTTTAGAAGGATGCAGGAATAAAATTGATCTTGAAACAGCACGTACACACATTTTTGTGTATTTTATGTTTTGTTTATTTTTTTGCATCTGTGATTAATTGTGCCATTCGGTCAGACATTTTCTTTTACTGCATTTATAGCTTTTATACGAAGTGACATACATTGAATTACAACTTTGTTCTTTTCCCGGGTCGTGTTGTTAACGCCAGCTCTACTGATTGAGTTATGTGGAAATAAACCGATAAATTTAGTAAATTGAGGCTGTACGTATGATTTGATTGTGAGTAGCTTTGAAAGAGCAGCTGCTCAGCGCGTTTCTTCTGTCTAACTCCAGGAGACGGATGAAAAGCGAGGAAGGGCTGACGTTATAGACACGGAGACGCTGATTTTGAGGAGGCAGATGGATACAGACAAATGCATCTCGAGGCTGCCGCTCTCTGATGGGTGAGGAACATATTTACCCTGACACTTTGTCTCTTCTTTTCAGGAAATGCCTTCCGTGTGGCCACCACTTAGAAATGAATACCGCCTGGTTTCTGTAGGAATCATATGTTGTTGTTCCTTCCAAAAGTGACAGTAGCATTTGTATGGCCATTTGAGTTTAGTCTCTTAGTTAAAAACAAGCTAACAATTATTTTAAATTTCACGCAGGTCGAGGGACATTTTGTGGGTCTTCGTAATATAGTTTAATATAATAATTCAAATATATCAGCAGAGTTTAGCTATTAAGCAAATAGAAGCTGTATCAGAAGATGAGATTTCTCTAGTAGGCAAAACTTAATATTTCTTTACGATATTTAATGTTTTTATTTGTAGAATAAAAAATA
Source organism: Paedocypris micromegethes (assembly GCA_028031935.1). Classification (NCBI taxonomy): domain Eukaryota; kingdom Metazoa; phylum Chordata; class Actinopteri; order Cypriniformes; genus Paedocypris; species Paedocypris micromegethes. The sequence continues at coordinate 8,023,170 of CM051496.1, forward strand.
AGTTGGTATCAAATAAGCGGCAAAGCAGAGATGTTTCTTTCAGACACCTGGAACTTTTCACAATCTGTGAATTGCAGCAAAACAGCTCGTTTAATTAAAGTCATTCATGGATTATGAAGTAGATTGGATGAAATGGATTCATTTACAGAGATAAGCTGTGATATCATGGCAGATGAACATGAGCGTGATTTTCCAGTGTAAATGTCTCAAAACTTTTTTTCAGCTCGTCCTGTAAAGAAATCATGACGTTGCTTTGGCTTTCCACACATGACTTGCAGTAAAATACCCAATGCAGATGTCACTAAAATGACACAGGCGCAAGTTAATGTGACTATAGGAACCATGGAGGCAATTCGTAATCTGGACCAATCATTTTGAATTCAAGATTGCATGACGGTACTTTTTTCCCTTCGGTGGGAAAGATTTTCATTCCGAAATCCATTTAGGTTAAATAGTACTTCTAGTATCCAATTTCTTCTGATGCAGTACAGGGACAACGCGACCTTGTCTGTCAGCACCGCGACCTGCAGCGCGCCTGAGAATAGACGGCATAGGCTGACCACTGAAACAGTACATGAGGAGAGTTTGAGATATAATTTAACTCTCTTTGTGTTTGACTGATAGTCGGTCTCTAAAAGGCCTGTCTGGACTGCTGAAAGCCTCACTGATGTACGAGCCCGCCTGTCTGACAAATCCCTGTTGTCAGTCAGGGTCTGACGAGCATTCATCATGCTTGTAATTTTTTCCAATTGCGTGCTGGATCTTAAATTGAGCACATGAGTTATTTTCCCCAATCTTTGATTTTGTTGTATCGGGTTTCAACATGACAGCAACTTTTCACTGCATTCACTTTTTTGCAAATCCGAGATTGCTTGTTATCTTCAATTATGAATATTTTTTTACTAGCTTCTATTAGACACAGCGGGGAAATTGCATTATTAATTGTATACGTTGTGTAAATAAATATTAGATTTGTGTATCTAACATGTGGTACTTATGACATCCAACATACAAAATTTGCTGCAAATTACTGAAAAGTACAACCATCGCCAAGAAAACAAAAATGTAATTTGTCAAATATTCGTCAAATATGTAAAAAATGTAATTTGTCAAAATGTCTTTTGAAAGAAAATGTATGAAAATGCAAATTATTAGTTGTTGTTTGGGTTAAGTTTTGCATGTATATTTTAATTGACACTAAGGATAGGTTTGATAGAGAAAAGATAGACATATATAGGGCCTAATGTGTTATTTTGCACCCAGATTTGTGTTATTTTGCACCCAGATTCGTGGGGAGTTGTGGTCCAGTTGTGGTCCAGTGGTAGGGGACATGGACTCGTGTCCGAAAGGTTGCAGGTTCGAATCCCCCCTACTACGGGTTCTGCAACTAAGTGTCCTTGGGCAAGACACCGAACCCCCCGGGCGCCACGGCTTAAGGCTGCCCACTGCTCGGGGTTTGTGTGTGTTCACTTCACTGTGTGTGTGTGCACTTTCACGGATGGGTTAAATGCAGAGCACAAATTCAGTATGGTCCCTAGTGGCCATATTGCCGTCACCTCACTTCCTTTCCTTTCCTTTCTTTCCAGATGACACTTTGATTGGTCTTATATGGAACCAGTTTGGTCAGTCTTGCATTTTAGCTATAGTTAAATCATTTTCTGTCAGCTTTTGTATTCTTAGGGTATTCATAGTTTTATCGCTTTGAAAGCATAGCTAAAAACTAAAGCGGTTACAATTACTGTAAGTGAAAAGAAGCCACTCACTATGGAATCAAATTTAAGTTCTAAAATTATTTACAACTTTTCATATATAATAAAAAAACCCACACAAGTTTGTTGATGATTGTAATCACGTCCTCAATTTCCATTTACAACACTTGATTTTTTGTTTTGTTTCAGCGTATCAAAAATATAATCAAACATCTTGATTTCAAAGTGAAAAAGGGAAAAAATGCCGACGTTTATTAAGATTGAAATTACCTCAAGCACATTGGTCTCATTGACTAATCTGCTAAGGAAAGAACAGACAGCACAGTCAATATAAATGGCTTTGAAATTTTCACACCAAAAGCAAGAGCGCAACTGGTTAAATCAGCTTTATACTAAACAGATTGAAATACGGATTTTACAAATTTGCGTTGGTGGAAACAGGGTGGGCAATCTCCAATGAGATCACAAGATATTGTTGAAAGTAGCATTCAGATTTGTTGTTATTTTAAAACTGCTGATAAATGCTTATTTCTCAATTCAGAAATGCTTAACATTATCAATTTTCAACAAAATCAATTTTCGGTACAATCCATAATTAGATATGATTTATACTTGTGTATATTGATTTATTAAGCACAGCTTCTTTTATTCAGCAAATATGTGGTCTTGTACTTTAAGTCGAAGCATTCTTACTGCAATTCACACTTGTTCACTGCGTGACTACTGCACAGAAGATACTTGTTACACTTCTGAATAGAATATATAACAAATTTTAGGCATGAAAAGACAGATTGATTTAAATAGAAAAGAACGACATTTCATCAAAAGTTCACATCATGATCACCGTAATCTATTCTACGAGATTTCCTTCTTAACCAGCGGTTGAGTCTCTATGGCGCCTATAGTTGTTGTACAGCACAGACCGTATTGCTTAGGACCACAAGCACTGTCCCGCTACTCTTTACACATTTAACAGTCAGGAGAAACATCACCGTCCTGGAGCCGTAAAATCAGCTTTTCGCAGTGACTTCACTCTGCATGTTCTAGTCGTTTCCTTTACCTCTGGGTATGTGCCAAACTTCCATTGTCACTTGCCGTGTCTGACAGCTGATGAGGGGCTATAAGCAAGTTACAGATTTGCAGACATCCTTTTCATTTGACTTCCCAGGCTGTGTCAAGGCAGGAAAATAAAGAGTATGTTTAAACTGTGAGTTCACCGTCGTTGCCTTGTCAGCCTGCTGTAAGTGTGTGGTCCTCTGAACGAGAAGTTTAAAAGGCGTTGTCCGATACATTGATGATTGTGGCTTTTACCTCGACAGCAGTTGGCAAACCTCTTCCTGAAATCCAGAGCCTTGTAAAAGGAGACTGGTGGATGTCCTCTGGTATCAGAAGGGCTTTGGACGGGCTTCGTGTCATTTTTTCTGAAATGCAGTGGTTCTTCATGAAGACAAAACTTAAAAAGCAAGCCACAGACATCACAAGGGACAGGACAGCAAACGCAGCAATCAGGGCCTGGTCCCAAATCTCGCTGTCCTTTATGGCTTTTTCCACTCCTTTTGTTATGACATCTATACACTTTTTGTCATGTTTGATATGGATGCTGTGAAGGTCCACACAGACTTTGTACTGCGTTGCAGGCCTGAGATGTGTAAGATTATAGGTGGTGACATCGGATGGCACTCTAGCTGTGAATGCCACCGTTGGGTGGTTTGCACTAGCTGTGGTATACCACTTAATATTTGGTGCCAGAGTCCCGTGTGAGGCTTCCCAGGTAATCAACACAGAGTTGGTCTGTACGGATCGAACGCTGACATTGAGGGAATCATTGGCAGGCTGTGGGAAGAATCCATTCACCTCAACTGAGACCGATTTAATGTCCGCCCCAACAAGATTGTGTGCCACACAGGTGTACAAGCCAGCTTCTTTTTCGGTGATGTCGTAAATATCAAGCGTGCCTTCGGGGTGCATGTAGAATCTATCTGAAACTGCATTTGGGAGGACTTTCCTTCCTAACGGAGTCACCCAGTAAATGTCTGGCTCTGGTTCAGCAAAGGCACGGCAATGCAACGACACGGATCTCCCAGTGTCCATGCTGATCTGTGTTGGGAGACTCTCTGACGAAATGAGAGGCAGACAGATCTCCATCATCTCTCGGAAGTGAACCTGCCGAACATGCTGCCCTTCATATTCTGGGGGTTCCACACAAAACAGGGAGTCTGGTTCCATGAAGCGGATGTTGGTTTTGTTCATGTTCATCCACCTCACAACGCAGTCACAGCGAATGGGGTTGGAATGCATGCTGACCTCACGTAAATTTGGAAGGGACTCCACAGTGATTCTGTGCAGGGCACTTAAAGCATTCCCATTCAACATTAGTGTCTCGAGCCTCGGCAGCCTGTTAAAAGCATTTGGATGAATGTAGGAAAGTTTTGGATTGTTGGTTGCTTCTATTTTTGTCAGTTCTGGGAGGTTGTTGAGGGCAAAACTGTCGATGGACACCAACTGTGGCATGCTATTAATACCCAACTCTTTTAGATGGAGCATATCAACAAAGTCCCCCCTCTGAATTCGCCCAATGGGATTCTTATTAAGGTCTAAAAACTTGAGACTCTTGAGATGCCTGAGTGCACCGTGGGGAACTTTAGGTAAGGTGTTATCATAGAATGAGATACTCTCCAGATTGTCAAGACCCAACAGTGCATCATCTGGTATCAGTGATAGGTTCATTCTGGTCAGGACAAGGCTCCGCAGGTTTCTCAAGGGCCTGAAATTCATATCCTGAATAGTGAGCACTGGGTTTTCTCCAATCATTAGGATTTCTAAATTTGGTAAAGGCTCAAACCATTCACTTTTGATGCTCTGTAGTCGGTTGGAGTTAAGATGCAGTCTTAGCAAGCTTTGAAGACCACGAAACGCTTCTGGAGAAATGAATGAGATATGGTTGTGGTTCAGGTAGAGTTCCTGGAGGTTAGTTAGCTGAGAAAGGCTGTTGTCTGGAAGGGTACATATCCAGTTTTCCTCCAAATGCAAGGAGAGGAGCTGAGGGAGATGTCCAATGTTGATGTCTTTTATTGAGGACAAGTTGTTTTGTGAGAGATCAATTTCCGTGATGTTTGAGAGGTAATCCAAAGGAATCTCAATGTTAGCAATGTTGTTTGTCTGAAGAAGAACTACTTGTGTATTAGCAGGCAATTCATCAGGCAAATTAAAAAGCCCAAGGTCATTACAGTCAACAGTAGGAGCTTCAACGTAGACTGAAGTGGGAGAAAACCAGGGTCTGATTTCACAAACACAAAGTCTTGGGCATTTGGCTCTCTCCTCACCAGCCAGAACAAACGCAGTCAGTGAGAGGCTCAACAGAAAGTAATCCACAAACGATATTTCCTTCATATTGGCACAACTTCACAGGTATGTCCGTAGAGAATCGGTTGCACAACTTTAAAAACAATCAAACATTTGAGCTGCTGACAGGCAGTTTTGCGTCCATCAGAGGTCCTTTCCGGATGTGTGTTTGTTTAGTTCTCTCTGAATCACTCAGATTGAGTAGGTTTAAATAAGTTCTGTAGAAGGGTTTCAGTGAACTTATGGCACACCATTAAACCATATGTAGCGTGAGAAGTACCAATGTTTTTCATGTAACAGTCCAGGTGAGACTCCACTTCTTCCTAAGGAAAAAATAAAAAACCTTAGCATAAAATTATGGCAGAATGTAAAGACAATAAATATGCTGACATTTGCAAAAGCCACAATATAGTGCTCAGTTGTCTGCTGACATTTTATTCAGCTGCACCTTGTGCGCTAAGCCTCTGACATATGGATCTGTGTGTTCTTCACCTTAAATATTATTTTGCTTTTCTGAAGCTGAATTTGTGCTAAACCGAGCGAATTACAGAGCTTAGTGTGTTTGACTTCAGATTATTCACATTAATATTGCTGCTTATTTTTCAAAAATAAATATTTCCTGAGAGCGGTTTGCTGTGATGAAATGGTGTAGATCAGTGCACGGGAAAATATTATGCCCCTATACAGGAACACACTGTACGTACAGTACAGGCAAAGAGTTGGCTTCATTTCAGCAGTTTAAAACGCTTTGAGTTGTTTTATTAAGCCACTAAAGACCAAAGAAGGATTCCAGATCTAGTCTGTAAGAAACTCTGCACATCTCACAGTGGAAGGAGCAAAAGTGTGACAGAAAGACACCGTGTTACATCACACCATCATCCGTTCTTTCAACCTCAGTGCGCAGGGAAGACAGTGAGGATGTGAGGGCACCGCAGAAAGTCTCACACACTCAGCTGATGCTGAAAAGCTTTGTTGAATATGGGTTTTTAATGTCTCTTAGCCAATAAACAACTATTCTCCTTGAGATGAAGACATTTAGATCCAGCCGGTTAGAGGTTTTTGTGATTGTAAAAGAGTTTGCAGTGAAAACAGTTAATGCATATGCTTCATCTGACTGCATCTTTCATTATAATGGATTAGCGGGTATTTCAGACATTAATCCAAGCCAATATGTCTAGAAACATCTGTTTGTTTTCTGACTGACATAAATGGCCCATTTTCTAGACAAGCTAAGTGGTGCGCTGCTCATACCTCCTTGTTCCCCTTTTTCCCCGTTGTGGTTGTAAAAACATGGCATAATTAACCAAAAAAAGATATCTGATATTTCTTATCTTTCAACAAATGTCATCATCATCCTAATAGCTATTCTTCGGACTTCAAAACAAAGTATATGACTAGACTGGTATAAATTCAAAGCGTTCTACACAACTGTGCCAAACTGTTTTGTGCTGGCAGCCAACATGCAGAGCAGTTTCCAGAATAGTAGAAAAAAAAAACTATTACAAGTACAAACTAATTCAACTAAAACTGCACTAATCTTCACTTTGTAACAACAATAAAGGTGTGATACACCCATTTAAACCTCGGACTAAAGACGAATGGGTGAAATTAAACTTAACCCAGTTATAAGCGGACTAGATTGCACATATAGACTTGGGACATCACTGTTTTTCTCAGAACCTAAGTGGCAATAACTTGCATAGAGCAGCGCGCTTCCTGAGACAAAGAGAAATGCAACTATTACGGAGGAAAATGTAATTTCAAGATGGATGCCTCTAATCACCATTCTGATGTAGTGCGGAGACGGTCCACAAAATTAGAGAAAAGAGGAGACCAAGATACTCTCCATGCCATCATTTGCCAGAACTGATATCACAGAGCTAATGTGGTCTTTATTAGGCCTTTGAGAAATTTAGAGGCTTATTTGAATAAATGCGTTCAGTGGACTGAAGGCCTGGTGACCCGCGGAAGTAAGTCAAGCTGAGCTGTGACAGCTCGGCTCCCGTGTTTGCTTTAAGACAAGGTGTTGTAGGCGACTGATAAATCATAGTCTAGAAGCTGATTATTAAGCCTGAGGTCTTCTGAAAGACAAAACAAACTCAGATGAAGTGAAAAAAGCATCTCCAGAATGCATAAAAACATTTTACGGCTACACGTCTTGTTTTCGTATTGTTTGGAATCCTTAGTGCTGTATGGCCTCATAGATTTGGGTACAAGAAGCTATCACAGATCAGTCTGAATCACACGTTCTTTGCTACTGTGAATTCTTGTTTAAAAAGATTAAATCTTGAAGGATACATTTTGTACATGTACAAGTACATTTCTCACAACATTATCTATGAGAGTTATCTATCCATTCCAAGCATTCCAATTGTAGATTGCATAATTTCACTAATAATTGAAAGCAATTAGTTTGGATTCAGTTTATGAATTTGCTGGTCCAGAAGTACCGATATCCACTGTATTATAATGTAATTGTTCCCTTTCTGAAGTATGCACGTCTCACTGAAATTGGTAGCCATCACAATCACAAAATTGATCTGCACTACGTTTGCCAACATGAGCATGAGAAATTTAAAGGATTATCAAGCGTGTATCTCTGAATGAAAGATGTCAGTTAAATATAGCCAGTTATAGCTCTGAGCACTTGTGTCTAGTTAAAGCTGAGCCTTGCAGATCACACATAAGTAGAAACTAGGGCAGAGGTGGAATTGCTTCCTGTTGAAAAAGCTCTTTGTGTTACAGATGGTTCAATGGGAATATTGTTCAAATGGGTTTGAAAACTCAAGAAGCTTTCTCATTCATTTGCACAATGTCTACAGAAGAGCTGCAGAAGCTTATACTGAAGATTATTTTTTGTCTTTACAGGGTTTACAAGATATTCTATCAGTCCAGGAAAGACACTACAGGCCCAGCTGGTCGGCATTGGACTCGGTGGGTGGTGTGGTCTGGGTCACAGCTCCTCCCTTTGCTCTTTACTTCATCGATTTACCATTACGCTATTTCCAAGGTAAGGGAAGAAGTCCATTAAACAGGCTTTGCTATGCAATGTGTGTGCAAAATGGAGTTTCCTGTGCAAGACCCAAACGTTTCCTTTTGCACCTGCATCTCTGCACTTGCAAATTACCAATGAGTTGGCAAGTAATGCAGAATCAATGTTTCAAATTAACCGATGAACCTCACAGATTTCTGCTTTCTGGTTGGAGCTCTGCGTTTTTCAAAGCGTTCGAGTGTGCCTTCACAATTTCCGGCAAACGGTAACTTGAATGGTTTATGCTAATTTTGCCCTTGAAGGACAAAACACATTGTTTTTCTTTTAAAGCAACACCAAGTTGATGGGAAAAACATGTTTTAGCCGTTATGTGGAATTCAACATTTACCTTTTGAAGTCACTGCACTGGTTTTAATGTATTTTTGCAGATTTGTTTTATGTTTTCACAGTCAAAATGCACCATTAATTACCAAAATTGTATATTTTGTAACAAGCATTACACTGACTGCATTAATATTAAATAATAATAATAATAAATATTCCACTTTGAGTCCCTCTATAAGAAACAATCCATTATGTTTGCATGCAGGCCAAGTCCTCAGTAGATTTAGGGTTCTGTGGCCACCAAAGAAGACCGCAAGGTGGCTTTAGATTAGGAGGGCTGATCCGTGGGCTGCCACAGGGATGTTAGTTGGGACTGAGTGGGTCGCCTGGCTAAGGATGTTGCAAGACCCGAAATACCGAACCACTGTTGTTGCATCCATGAGATGTTTCTTGCACAGTTATCGCCACATTTTTTGAATATTTCATCATTGCATGAACATTGCATTTAATGAACTTATTAAATGCAATGAATAAAATATTATCTGGATGGCAATAGCATATCATAAAATGCATTCACTAACTTGAGTGCTATTTTCGTCCAAGAGACAGGGAAATATTATACAAAAAAGCACATTATGATTAAAATGTGAGATTATGCTAAAGCAAAATATAATGTCATCATGCTAAATAAACAAAGTAAAAATACTTTGTTACTTTTCTTAAGTAGAATTTTGGCTTAATTATACTTTACTCGAGTAATTATTTTTACACCTACACCACCTTACTTACTTTTTTGTGCGAATAGCTGTACTCGCTACTCCTTATCCGCATTTAAATAAAGTCTTTAAAAATGTCTTATCTAACAGTGTCTCCAGTGACGCAATAAAACAGGCTGCTTAGCATTGTTCCAGAACACTGGGTTCAAATCTCACCTAGGTCAACATTTCAGAACACTTTTGGAGAAATCCGGTCCGGGTATTCTGTAAATACATTCCAGTTTGAGATATCTGTTCAAAGTTTTACGTCAGTTGGTAGTAAATATGCTTTAAATATAACAATTTAAAAAATCCCATCCCAAATAAACTAGAACTAAGACGAACTGCTAATTTATTTTGCAGTTATGTAACAAGGTCATTTTTTAATGGTTAAATTTAAAGCATCACTATATCGCTATATACTTTATCACTATAGACTGACTAAAAGCCTGGACTGCATTTCTCAAAAACTGCAATGGATTGGCTAAAATAGTCTGGACTGGATGTGTCCAATGGTGGAGCTGGTTTTATTTAAAGTATTAGTATTAGGACTGACCAAAAACACTGGCCTCCAAAAGTGGAATAGACTGACACACTGATATTTTGAGTTAAGTGAGATTTGAATCTAGAACCCTGGCACCAAACACAGCATCTTATTTCAATACGCCACTAGAGCTGAGTTAAATAATTTTTGAACTACATTTACATGTAGTTAATTTAAAGCATTTACATTTTACATTTTAAATTTACATTTAAAGCATTTTTCGTTACTTTACTTAAGTAGAAATAGGCTTAATAATACCTTTCTTGAGTAATAATCAGCCCACTTTTTACTTATGCAAATATCTGTACTTTGTAGTCCATTGTCGTTACTCCTATTTCATTTCAGTTAGTATTATTTCCGTGTTGTCATTGATCTAAAAAACATCCAGATAAAGGTAATTCATGTCAAGCTTCTGAACTTTTTTTACCATTACAATACTAGTAGTCATCATATTTTCCACTCGGATCACATGATAATGCAATTTGTAATAAAATGCATTAACGTTCTATTGTTTGAATATAAGTCATTTTTTCATTGCATTATTTTTACTTTTTGACTAGTAGTTTTACCAGTACCAATAAAAGTAAAAAGGAGCTGATACTTTTACTTACATGGAAGTATTTTTTAACTCTAGTATTTATACTTCTAATTAAGTAACGAATGTGACTACTTTTGAGAGCACTGCACATCAATACATTTTTCAAACACATCGCTGATGTTGAATTTGCTAATACTCGATAAGGAATGAATATTAATAAACTACTTGTCCTGTTAATAACACATTCAGAGGAATTATTAAAGATTACCAGGGCACTTCCTTTTAAGAAGGTAAAATGTCATTGAATTACCAAGGACCAGAATTTCTAGACAGTTGTGCAAAGTTAGCGAAATCCAGAATAAACTTTAAAAAATTATCGTATTTTCTGGACTATAAGCCGCACCTGTATATAAGCCACATCGGCTCTATTTTTGAAAAATAAAAAAAAAAGATAAACAAGCCGCACCTGCATACAAGCTGCATCCACTATATTAAAAAAAGTTTATTTTCCAGTCGTTCACTGGATACTATAGTGTCTCGCTCCCTCCTCTCAGGGAACAAGGGTTTCAGTGACACCTGGAGAGTTTTGCAAGCCACTGATATGTATGTTTTTGGATTAGTCCGACTATCGCGGATTCACGGCTTTGCGGATTTTTTTTTTTATTAGGAATGTTCGCAGATTCACGGCTTCGCTGATTTTTTTATTACATATGCATAAATTATAAAAGAAATGGAAATATTCGCGCGATCGCGCGGTCCGCTGATGTCGATTCTTGAGCCGTTACCCCCGAAAGACCCGCCCGTGTCTCGCACGCAAATTACCAGGCATATCTCGGGAGAGGATGCTCGTAGAGGCTCGAGATGGGCGTAGGCGGTCGCGGCGTGGAGATGCGAATAGCTATGTAGGACGTCCCCCCGCGACTACCGCACGAGAAACGGTGCGCTTCCGCCAGATATTCCCCCATTCAAACACTTTGAAAATTAATATCTCCGCGGTGACGCGTGCTATGTATATTATTAATGAATACTTATTGTTTGTTTGCTTGCATTCGTTCCGTTAAATACTGTGAAATTTTATAGTAAGTCGTAGCATGATAATTTTTAGTTTTTTACTTGGTGCATAAAACGATAAAACACTTACTGTTTTATTGCTTGACATTCGTTCCATTCGTTCAATTTTTGTAGTACATACTGCTTAACAATCTTTGGCATTTACTATTTTATTACTTGACATCTGTTCCTGTGATTTTTGTTAACCTTACTTTAATAAAGAATACTACATGGTGTTAAATAAATACGTAAATGTTGTGCCTCTCCTACCTGGATTTTCACCTGTCGCGGTCGGGCTTGGAATGTAACTACCGCGATAAACGAGGGTTCACTGTATTTACTACAGGAACGGAACAATTTTGAATTGTTAATGTACATGTATGTAACTAAATAGACCCTTTCCTAACTTGTATTTTATCATGGCAGCAAATTTGCTGATTAAAACTTGTAAAAAATATATCTGCTTAGAGTGGCCCTAGCGGTGTAAAAAAAATCCGCAGAATAGCCGCACCTTTGTTTAAGCCGCATGGTTCAAAACCTATGAAAAACGTAGCGGCTTATAGTCCGGAAAATACGGAAACTCATTTTTAAAATAATATATATTTAAAATTTAACGAGCACGGTAAGTTGCTCAACTTATGTAACATGAATAAAAAAATACTTCTTATATTGATCTCTACTTTCATTGTACAGTGTCACTAACCAAATAGCACAACTATTTGTAATTGCTATTTTGAACTCCCTGCCCGTAAAACACAGTAGAATCATGCAAAACATTATGTCACTAACAGCGGATCTTTTAAAGTCGATACATCCTCACATTTCTGTAATATTTCTGATTGCTCAACCATACATAACCCAGCCGGAGGGAAGATACTGTGTGCACTGGTCAGGGTAATTAAAGTCCATCTCTTTATATATGAAGAACCTAATTATTAAAACCTATAAAATCCCCTCTGGGTATAAATACAGCTTTTCCCTTTAATTGGGCCTGATTGATTGAAGGCTTGTTCCCAAGAGGAAGTGTCAGTCGATCTATAGCTGTAGCGCTGAATGATTTAGTGTGCTGCTAACATCTCTGCCTTGACTGCTTTTACATAATGAGATCCCAGTTCTCCCAGTATGTGCTCCATCCAGCACTGGATGCCTTTTCTACAGGTATCAGTCAAAAGGAAAAGCAGATGGATCCACAGCAGTGCTCCTCAGATGGTTCTGCTCTGTTTACTCTTGAAAGCACTGACGGCATATGTTGCCATCATTTTCTCGCATTAAAAGTCTTTATGTTAAAGTAGATCTATTGCTTGGAAACAATGAAAGCACATGGAACAAGTGAACCAGGGATGTTCTTCATATTGTGCGTGGGCTTTAAAACTGGTCTGCATATTTTGTGTTTGTTATTCAATGCATTAATATATTAAGTTAAATCCGTTTGATCCGGTTCTTTTCTAGAATGGCTGGAATATGAAACTATATCCGTTATACGACACAAAGCCCACACAGTTTACCACTAATAATAAAGGCCTGCATAAATCTGCCTTGTAAATAGCGCATCCGCCAATTCTTTTGTGCGTCTAACTGTTGGTGTAACGACGCAATTTTCTTGCATCTCATCACACCAAAATCAGTTAAACACTTGAGTGTACTCACACACGTATTCGAGAGCTCCTAAACGTTGAGGGTTTTACTTTACCACTGTTCATTAACGGAGAAATCAAATGGCCCATGTGATCACATCTGTGATTAGCAGATGCTCACTCACGTCTTAGTTTTGCCATACAAGCAACTCCAAGGACAGGGAAACCTGACCTTCAAGGCATAATCAGTGTTGATTTTTCAACTTTTCGTAGAATGTGTGGTAATAACAGGCCTTGTGCTTCAAAAAATTTGATGGAGCATCAGGTGTGAAGTTAAGGAAATATCAGGCCTTGTGCTATAAAGAGGTTGATGGAGCATCAAGTGTGAAGGTAACCATAGGTCTTGTATCCTTTCAGCTTAATTGTTTGCTAGTGTAAGCCATGGTTGGATTTACCCGACATATTGGGAAATTATCTACAGGGACGCACACATGCAAAGATTTGATGTGGCTCCTCTAACTCGGTTTGCATATCACAGTCTGCAGTGATTCCTCGTCGCCTACATCTAATGTGGGAGGACAAACTCACAGGTTGTGTGACTAACAGCTGGAATAAAAATGTCATCATCTGCATAGGAGGTGCTGTGATGTGGACGGTATAAATTAGGCGGAAGCAATGAATGCAAATCAGACGAATGGATCGGAATCACAATGGATCCATTCAAAATGATACGCGTCCATTGAGCGGGGAAATACAGTGAAGGAAAGCTCAATGCGAATGCGTTTTAAATGCGTGTGCTATGGAGGTGCTGTAGAACATCTCGGGTGATTTACGGAGGATTGAGACGAGCCAGATGCAGGGCAGCCTGTGGCTATCCGGCCAAGGACGTGCCTTGTGTCCAAAAAATACGCATGTGAAACTGGAGCATAGATTCCCTGTTGCTGTTGATAATACACGCGTATTTTTTTTTCGCGCGCGTCCGCAACATCAGCAACAGGACATTGTGGTTATTGACGGGTTTTATTTATTATCTATCTTCATACGGTTTCTGACCAGTTATTGTCGATTTCCAGCTGATTATTCACTCATATTGTGACAACTTCGATGTGCGTGATTCTGTTGCTAACGAACTGGAGGAAAACCAGGCAAAAAAAAAAAACAACACAATCAAATGACAAATACTGTAACTCACCCTTTTAACGTAAGTCATTCCGGTCGAGGAAGCGACACGTATTCCGTTCATCAATAGCGCAGTGCTCCGGGGAGCGCATCTGAAGCGCGCAACGCGCAAATGGAAATACGCGCGCGTTCTGCTTGTGACGCGTACCGAGGAAATAAAAGTGAACGGCGGTTCACACCGCGAATGTTTTCTTTAAAGATGATAAAATATCCACCAGGCAAGTGCAGTCTTAACGATTTTAGAGTCCTCCAGCATCGACAAGCACTTCCTTCCTTCCTTCGCGCTCTGCAGCCGCTCAGTCGTTCGGTCGGTTGTCACATTGACATGCCGCTGTCTGCCCAACGGTCATTAATATCAGAACAGCCCACGAGTCTCCAGAGAACAACCAATAGCTGCCGAGACGAGAGAGATTCTCGCTTATGATTGGCTGAGGCGTACCGTCTGTCAGAAACAAGCCGCTGGAAAAAAAAAAAAGAATAAAAAGTAAAATAATAAAAAAAAAATTTTAAATAAGAAATAAAACGCGTTTTATTCTTTTTTTAAAAATTTACAATTGTAATTTCAAATGTATATAAAACATCTGTTTAGTTTATTATTGTTCTTGTTAATTATGTCAGTTGTACTTAACAGTTGTGTTAACCATTGTCAAATGTGCAAAATAAGAGGGCCTGTGTGTGTGTGTGTGTGTGTGTGTGTGTGTGTGTGTGTGTGTGTGCGCGCGCGCGCGCGCGTGTGTGTGCATACTTTTATGCAAAAGGTACTGTTTTATTTAATCTATTTTGGATTAATATGAAAAAAATGTTGTCCACAAGCTTTGCAACTGTCTCTAATTAAACTCTTCTGAGAATGAAGTCTACATGTTTTTGGAGTGCTAAGTGGATTTTTGTTTTCTTCTTACAATTCTTTGGAAGAGCAATAGTGAGATCAGTCAGTGATAACGAACTAGAAGCTCTGGCTGGCCTTCCTGAGTGTAATTATTTCTAAACGTGTGCTAGTGCAGGCCTAGTCATATTTATTCAGACCACACTTACTCATTCATGTCCTTTTGGACCTTGTTTTGCGCACCGGTTCACAGTACAACCATGCTTAAACTGTAGTGTTTTGGTTCAGGGCTTCATCAAAAGTATGTACTCTTTGCTCTGAGAGATGATCCTATTTTAAGAAATTGTTTTAGTGTGAAGGTGCTTTATAGTCCTTCATAACTTACCCTTGGTGCAACAGGCACCTTCATAAAACTCATAATAAAACCGACTGTAGAGTTGCTTTTCCCACATTTGATGTGAGAAACCCATACTGCTGTAATGTCAGCTAAATCTTTATATCAGTCTGTGCAAAAACTACAAGAAAATACTGTGTACTATTTGAGATTAATATTTTTTGCTGTTTTTGGATAGACATGACTTTAGGATTTGAGACATAGAGCACAGTGCAAAATATTTTTTGTACTCTTGTCTAGTCATGCAAGCATTTTTTTAAATGTTTATTTTATGATAAAGTAAAATAATAAAATAACTACCTTTCTACTTTCTAACTGCTTTATATGTACTGTATCAGGTTTTTCCCCCCACACAAAAGGTTGCGTCTGAATGTGATCAGATATCATTGTCAGTCATTTCCAGTCATCAAATGCTGTTGAAATTGTTGACTGAATTCCATCAGCATCACGAGATAGATCATTTTATGTTGCCATAGTGGTGTAATGAAGAGCTCCGGTTGTGATTCATGTGCAAATAAAAGTCTAAGGAAGAAGCCAAAATTCCGAGTCAATACAAGTCAATACATCAGAACAGGTAGAAAACAATCAAAAACGAGGAAAGCTACATGAGCAAGAAGATTACGCTGGATATGAACTGAAGGCAAAGCAATACAGTCAACAACATCCTTAACAAAGCATCATGATTGAATGTAGCTAAATCCAGTTGTGAGCTGTGGCGTAGACTAGAAGTTTGGAATAAATAGAGTTCGATGAAAGCTTGTGCCTGTGCTT
The DNA here is from genome assembly GCA_028031935.1 of Paedocypris micromegethes. Lineage (NCBI taxonomy): Eukaryota > Metazoa > Chordata > Actinopteri > Cypriniformes > Paedocypris > Paedocypris micromegethes. Next base: position 8,039,165 of record CM051496.1, read on the forward strand.
CAACTTGTATTGATGTTCCAATCTAGTTTTTTGTTTCCCTCTCTGTCACAAGTTTATCAATTCGATACAAAGTCATGATCATACACATAAAGTACACACACACACACACACACACACACATATCAGTGTTGAGTAACCCCAATTGAGTAAATAGACCATTACTTTACTTAAGTATGTTTTTGGCTACTGTGTACTTGTTCCGAGTATCAAAAATATAAGCAACGTTTACTCTCTATTTGACGATATTTTTGATCGAGTTCAGGCACTCTTTACTACCACTTACTAAATTGTACGCGACAAGTCAGCATCTTTTTCTCGGGTTAATTTCTCGGGTGGATAAGACAAAATCGCCATCTGCAGGGTGATGAAAGTACTGGTTTCTATTTATGAACTAATCAGCCGCTTGGTAAATACTACCAGGTGTTTAATTAGCGACATTTGCACATTTGAGTTTGACTGAGACTGATTTTTTTCAATCTATTTTGTTCTGCCATTTTGAAACATTGAGGTGCTAAATTCCTTTTCTATATTAGGAAATAAAACCTCATAGATAAAGCATTTCCTATATCGTTTGTACATTTTTTTTTTGTGTTTTCTAGCCTATATTCAGTAGAAATAAAATAATTAATTTCTTTTAAACAGTAATTTTTACAGTAAGGTATCTAAACTTTTACTCAAGTATGGCTTTCAGGTACTCTTCACACATTAACTTGATTTAAGAGTACACTGTTATTCTTTTACACCTGTGTCGTGGTTGACATACAAATCTGGTAGCAGATCGAGATTTTGAAACTAATACAACAACTCAACTTTTAAAATTTAGTTTTTAGAACAACTTTAAACCAGGCACTCACAATATGACGTCTGTTTCAAGGAATAGCCTCAGATACAGATGCGTAAGCCACAAACAATAGTTCATCAACATGTTGCGCTCAGTGTGGTGAAATGGCAGACAGTTTGGACAAGGGAAAGCGAGACCCTGTAACGGAAGGTGTCAGTGACAGGCCTGCAGAGATTCCGGTATTCCCTGGGAAAAGCCTCTCAAGCTGTGGTGGTTTGCAGCAGGCGCTGTCTCTTCCTGCAGTGCGGCTAACAGGCTGTCCAGGTGGGAGTTTGTTTGGTCTAGACTGATGTACAGACGTCCCCACCAACAGTAAACCGCACTCGCATCACTTATTTCCTCATTAGGTTGCCGCACTCCTACAAAGCTCCTGCTTCTCTAAGTTCACAAATCTCTCTCAACCAAACGTTTTGATGCTTGCTTGCCCATCGTTTCTTCTTATACCAAGTGCAAAATCAAAACACCAGAACTCTGGGATGTTCTGCCTAGCACAATTTGAGTGCTTTTGAGTACTAACTTGTCTAACTTGAAATCTATATTTGTATCTTAATCTAAAAAAGTATAGAAAAGCTGGCCAATCCTGATTTCTGAACCAAAACCTCTTGACTGATAAACTTCATGTTTCTAATGTTTTTTGATTCACTCTCCTCCTGAGGTCTTGAATGATCTACACGTCTGATTTGGACTGCTGAAGATGCGGGAGATGACGTTGCTCAGCACTACTGAAGAAAAGAGAGAGATGATGTTTCTCTGAACTACTGAAGGAAAGAGGGAGAAGACGCTTCTCTGGGACTCTGAAGAAAAGAGGGAGATGTCGTTGATCTGGACCACTAAAGGAAGGAGGAAGAAGACGTTGCTCTTGACTACTGAAGAAAAGAGAGAGATGACGATTCTCTAAACTACTGAAGGGAAGAAAGAGCTGACGTTCTTCTGGACCTCTGAAGAATAGAGAGAGATGACGTTGATCTGGACTACTAAAGAAAAAAGAGAGATGACATTTCTCTGAACTACTGAAAATAAGAGGGAGATGACGTTGCTTTGGACTGCTGTAGGAAAGAAGGAGATTATGTTTGTCTGAACCTTTGAAGAAAAGAGGGAAATGACGTTGATCTGGACCGTTAAAGGAAAGAGAAAGATGATTTTTCTCTGAACTAATGAAGGAAAGTGGGAAATGAAGTTGCTCTGGACTGCTGTAGGAAAGAGGGAGATTGTTCTTCTGGACCTCTAAAAGGAAAAGGGAGATAATGTTGATCTGGAGTACTGAAGGAAAGAGAGAGACGACGTCTCTCTGACCTACTGACGGAAAGAGGGAGATTATGTTCCTCTGAACCGCTGAAAAAAAGAGGAAGAAGACGTTGGTCTGAACTGCGGGAATAATAGGGAAGAAGACGTTGGTCTGAACTGCGGGAATAATAGGGAGATGACTGCTCTGGACTGAGGAAGAACAGAGGGAGATGATGTTCCTCTAGACTGCAAAAAAGGAGGTTCATGTTGCTCTTATAGCTGTTGATGTGACATAGACCCACAATCTGAATCTTCACTCTGACAGTCGGTGCTTTAACGTTAGTGAAATATCAAGCAAAAGCAGATTACTGTTAAAAACGCAAGTGTTGCCATATTTTCTGTAATTCTGCTTTAGTGGCACAATACAGAGAAAAGCAAGTGTTTTCAGGCAGAAGATTTTCTGTTCATTGTCTTGCTACTCCTTTAGCCGGACAAAGTCATCTCAGCACAGTCATGTGGAGTAAACTTTTGCACAAGCGAGGTATGAGGGAAAGTTGCTCAGAGAATAATTTCTAAAGAGATTGAAAAGAGACAATAAAGAAGTGTGCGCCCGAGCTTTTGTTGGAATGGGGAGTGTGGCGTCTGATCGGGCATGTTTGAGCTGGGTTTCATCTGGCTCAGTTTTCAATCTTATTGCATACAGACCCGAAAGCTCAATAACAGATTCATGACTGCCTCTAGGTGTCCATTGTTGAGAACCTTCTTTTACGTGAGTATGGAATAGAGGCCGAAAGATATTGAAATTGAATCCTGGGATCTCCACCCATCGCTAGACTGTCTAAATCCTTCTGCTTTTATTCTGCAATTTGTAAAGCAGTGGTATGATGTGATGGAAGGTGCCTTTGCTTTGACGCAAAGACCGTTGCAGCCTTAAAAAAAAAAACCAACAAGCTTAAATACAAAGTATGTTCAAGTGAACTTTCAACTTTACAACTTTGTATTGTTATAATTTGTTGTTGTTATTATTGTCTAAAACTGTGTTTGAACAATTTCCATTATTATTTACATTGTATACTTTGATAATTTTCATTATTAAAAGACATGCACATCAATTTATTTAGGTACTCTTTTACACACACGCTCACACACGCACACACACTTGCATTTATATCACTGTGAGGCGCCACCATTGACTTACATGCAAAACAATACAATTTCTCTTTCTTTATTGTAACCTGAAGCATCAAAAATGTCCCCTTCCCCACCCCCTTTAACCTCTGTCCTAAAATTATATTTTGATCCTCAAAAAGATCTTCAAAGTTGTGGGGCCCTTGACAAAGACGCCACAAGTACGCAACGGGGCCCCACTTTGTGCTAAAAACTTGCTTTCTTGGCCCAATTTTGTGCTAAATTCAGGAACACACACACATTTGCATCTATGTCATAGTGGGGAAAATCGTCAAAATCATCTCATTCATCACCCATCCCCCCAAAAAACTCAGTTGTAACCTCAGACCTAAAATCTGACACTCAAATTTGCTTGAGAATACATGAGAAGTGAATTAAAAGAGTGTAAGACAGATACAGAGATAGTGTCTTACTTGTGTGTGTGTGTTTCTCATTCTCTTTTTTTCTTTCACTGTGAATGGAAGAACATGGAACATGGACGGGTGCTTCCCCAAATCCTGCAGATAATATAATATACAAACAATACACGTTTACCTGGAGAGACCAACAGAGCAACGACCTTCAGAATAGCTCCAGAACCGACCCGGAAGGAATGAGGCAGTTCAATCTGCCCATTTTATGATAAACCATTCAAAACTACAATTGACACCAAACCTGTGGGAGCTTCCCAAAGTTTAGCAAGGAAACAGAAATCTGTACAACTTTAGTATTATGAGAACAAACGAATACAAAAATGTGGCGGCATTGTGCAGGCATCTGAAATCTCCCTTGTTACTCTTTTGTCTCATTATATTCCTTTGTGCCGCCACAGTGAATGACTGGTGCTGATTATGCAAATGAGGCAGAGGAAAGAAGCAGGGGTAATTATCACAGTTGTGGATAGGCTTTGGAGGCAAAAAAATCAGTTATATAAAACACCACAGCCAGATTGATGTTGTGCTGAATATTGTGTATGTGTGTGTGTGTGTGTGTGTGTGTGTGTGTGTGTGTGTGTGTTACTTTACTAGAGGGTTAAATGCAGACCACAATTTTGATACGGTCCCTAGTGGCCATATTGACAAACCCACATAAATGTATTTAGACATACGTACTGTAAGATAACAAATATAGAGATTAACATTTTTTATGTATGATACGATAAATGTACATAAATATGTGTCTAGTACAGTTTTTACCTTTTTACGATTTGGAAAAATTTACGTAAATATGTGTCTCCAGGTCGTACATTGTGCAATCTGCTGTAATGTGGGTCAGTACCAGAAAAAAAAAAATCAGAACCTGATTTTTAATCCGGTCCCAGTTTTCTGGCCGCACTGCTACACTAGCCCAGCAATGCCTGTCAAGTTGCCAGAAAAGAAAGACTTTGTTGCGGAATGAAGTTTAGCTTAAAAATATACCCATTGTTCATGAAAACAATGGCACATTTGCACCGGCTGACAAGAGACGATAGTAAAACCCTTCTGAAAAAACTTGAAATACTCCGTGGAGAATCCGGCCAAATAAATCATATTCTGAAAAGCAGATCCCACAGGAAAAGAAAGTGAATTTGTTGGGGCAGTCAGCAGAGTTCATGGCTCTTGGGCGGCTAGCCAGAATATTGCATCTGATCACTTATCAAACGGGATTATGACATTGTGCCTTCCTCAGCCTTGCATTTTTAATTGAATTACATGATCTTCTTATCGCAATAATCTTCCCAAGACCCGCTGTGTAAGGTTCAAATCAATGACAATAAAACGTTACTATTTTGTTGCGCTGGGCTTGTAGAAGCAACTCAAAATCTCGTGATCATGACATTTAATTTCACAGTCTGATGCCGTGAATTGGAGGATGTGAGGAGATTTATTTGGATTTACAACTCAGGGCTGCTAGAATAGCAAACTTGTTGCAATTTTTCAAAGATATTTGAGGCTTCACACAAAAGCTTGCCGTATATTGAAGCACTATACATGACGACAGCTGAATAAAAGTGCAGCACAGAATCTTTGTCCATTAACGTCATTCCGGAAAGCAAATTGGGTTGCCATGCAATTACGCCACACTGGTTCTGAAACAGCATGTTTAGTCGTCATTAATCCATCATCTTGGAGATGTAGTCCAACCAGACATCTGAATATAGAGGAGCAATTATCAATCTGTAAGTTATGATTAGATTTTGTTTCTTTTTTTGTATTTTCTGCTTCTCTTCACACGTGTAATCAAAAAAAAAATATTTCAATATTGGCATTGACGTAAATTAGAATGTTTTTGTCTAAATATATACGCATGTAATAAAATATGCAAAAATGTTTTGTTACATTTGTAATGTACAAAATTAATCACAGGTAATCACATTAATTACATTTTTAAGTAAAAGCAGCTTTATATAAAAAGTGGCTTTATATGAACAATACTGAATTTCTATAACAAGTCATATTTTCGTCTTTCTACTATAGACATTTTTAACTGTAATCGACTACAAACGTTTTTAGTTTCATACTTTTTCCAAAAATTAACCAACCAATATTAAAAATGTGTAAAAAGTTTTGTATTTAAATTACGCTAAGCCTCTTCCTTAAAAGTCTGGAGTTGTTTAAGTTCGTGAGAAATGTGCTTCTGTCTGGCGGGAACAAAGCAGGAATCAGTGGGAAACAGTGAGCACTTCTTTCATCCGGCTTGACTGTACAAATGGACCTCATTGTCTACAGAGAAATTCGATTTTCTGCCATAAAGCAGCTCTGCATACACTCCTCTCTGGGGTCTGATGCCACCATGCTCAGGCTTATCAACAGCACTCAGGGTGTGAGATTGAGTTTTGGCGCATATTAAACCATGTGGAGACCAGGGATGAGAATCAGAAATACAGCATAATCCCTCCAGAGATCCTCCTCTTGCTCACCACCCATCAGCCTCCATCTCACACAGCCTACAAAACCCAACTTGACGTCTACAGCCTTTTCACTCTCCAATTTGCTCCTTTTTTCTTTTTTTCGGATTCTGTGGTGGCCCATAAAATGAAGTAATTAACAGCATTTTCTAAAAACTTGAAAAAAAAAACTGTCCTTGGTGGGTTCATAAAGAGCCTGGATAAAAGATCTTGGCTATCAGTGTCCCAGATCAAGATGGAAAAAATCGCTTATGAGCCGAATTTTCTCTCAAGCTGTGCATCTGCTGAGCTTTTACAAGGTGTTTTGCTGAAACAGTGTGACATTGACGTTGTATCATCAAGCAGTATAATAGAGGACCATCCTTATGATATAGTGTAATCAAGGCCGTCAGCAGGTTTTTCTGTAGTGTGAGAAATGAATACAGCCTTTATTAGTCCCACAGTAGGGATATTGCAAGGTGCATATTTCATTCAAATATCAAATGTTCTTAACTGTATTAGCTTTTCTAGGAAAATACAAGTTTGCTTGTGAACTATTTGGTTTGGATTGGGAGGAGAAGTGCAAGTAGAAATGCAAAAGTAAACTCACAATTGGACAAATAATGTGTTACCTTCTGAAAAGAACTATTTTACTTGGTAATGAAACATTGCGTTAACTGTTTACCAGTTGAGCCAGTTGTGGTCCAGTGGTAGGGAGTTTGGTAGGTTCTGCAACTGAGTGTCCTTGGGCAAAAAACTGACCCCCACAAGCCCCCTGGGTACCATGGCTTAAGGCTGCCCACTGCACTGTGCCTTCACTGGTTGGATTAAATGCAGAGTACAATTTCGATTCAGTCTCTAATGGCCACATTCACATAGACATTCAGTCATCCGTTTTCTTCTGCTTCATCTATGACTAGGATGTGGCTTGAACACCTGCCTTTCCATCAACGCATCCAACTACACCATGAGACCAATTCCCTTCAACATGCACAGCATGTCTTGAAGTGGCACAAATGTAGACTCTCTACCACGGGAGGCTTTTTAAAAAGATGGCAATAGCACCTCAGTTGACTCCTCTTAATGTGAAGGCCTTAGCCTCCAAGGTGACATAGCTCTTCACCCTTTCTCTTAGGGTCCCCAACCATCCTGAGGAGAAAACTGATTCCAGCTGATTGTTTTTAATGACCTTAATCATTTGGTCAAGACCCAAAGCTCTAGATTAGAGGTGGGTCAGATCGATAGATTTATGTTGCTTGCCTCAGGTTTTCTTCACCACAATGAACAATGTGCCTGTTTAAGGTCCAGAGACACTCTTGAATAACCACATTGCAGTGTCGAAGGAATTTTGTGCAAAAATAAGCCCAAAAGCTATGTCAGAGACTGAAATCCCCTTGTCATGTCTCTTCGAGCAGATAGGCCGCAGGTGATGGGCTGGACTAAGAGCTGTTTCCTTCACCCCATGTGTGAAAGACAATAACCGAGACATTGCTACAAGACTCAACCAGGCTTAGCTTGAAAGAGCAATGTGAGCCCACCCTCCTACAGGAAGCCCACCCACAAGAAAGGACATAAAGTTGGACCGGATGGTAGTAGTTCAGTGATGTCATGACAACACAAACCATTGTTAACAATTACTTGGTTATCACAACACAAGAACTCCTTATTATTAATGAATAAAGATGATGTAAATAGTATATATTTTGGGGAGTGAATGAGTCAGGGCTGACAGTGGGCTGACAGTGATGGAGATTTAGTGTTGCACTCAAGGGGAGGAAGGAAAACGGGCCGGATGTACAAATATGATGGATATAATATCAGCTAGATGAAATCCTCTGGGTTGCTTGTGGCCTCCACATGTCTGGAGCCAGCTAATGCGCCCTGGATTTATTGCAGGTTATTGGGGAAATGGTGTAAAATAGCATGTGAAAATCACTGCATATTTCCAACTAAAGATATGGCCGTATAATTACTATAATGGAAAAAAAAAATTCTGAATGCGGTAGTTTTAATAATATTATGAAAATTTTTGAATAGTTTTAAAATTAGGACTTGTTTTACAATGTGTTTACTCTGACTTTAGTGTGCGTTCTCCACTGTGGCACCAATACAACGTACAAAAGTCCAAATGAACACGTGCAACGGGCAGTGGGCATCTGGCCCAAAGTCATGCCGGGACATTTTTCCTCACAGAATGGCAAGGAAATGCTACTTTTTTTATATATATATTTAAAAATGAACCAATCTGTTTTTCAGATGTTTTGCCTTTCCTCTCTAAAGCTGGCAGCTGAACATACAATGATCTGCAAAGCACATTGTAGCACAGAAACAAACAGATCTGTTTTACAGTTTAACTACGTGTTATTGCAATGCGACAAGAGGGGGAGCAGGTTGTTTTGTCAGCCTCTTCGGTCAGGAAAACTGTGTGGGTTTCTGCAAAGTCTTCTAGTTTCCTCTCCAAATTACCTGTAGGTGTGAGAACGAGTGTCTCTCCCACCATGTGATTGGTTGGCCTCCAGTCGTGGTTGTTTATCCTGACATTATATTATACTATAAGGCAGTGTTTTTTTATCTACTTGGATTTAAATGTTTCAACTGCCATTCAACAACTGCTATGCACACACCGGAGTGTTCATTTTGTTAGCATTAAACATTTCTCCATAAACCTGATTAACCAACTATTAGTCGTCAATGAAAACACGCATGAGCAGAACAACTACGTAATGGAAAACTACTCGGCAGTTGTTATACTTTCATTTGTGGGATATTGCTTTTTTCCCTCAGTAGTTTTTTCTCGTCTATTGTTTTACTCAAGCCAGGATTTTCAGTTCATTTGTCTGTTGAGTATCTCGCTGATCCTCTAAATGAAGATTAATGTGATGCCGGGCTTCTAATGAGCACCATATCGCAATTTCCATACTGCTGGAGCGACAAAATGTTAAAGTGCACAATTATTGGCTTCAATATCAACAATTAAGGCCTAAACTTAACATTTTACCAGACAAATGAGGACCTATAAAAGGATGAGACTAAATTATGTGGCCATAATGAACATTAATGAACGTGTGAGTGGGATTTGAGAACACCAGTTGTGTAATATTGATTTAATGTGATGCCTTTGTTTTACTTGTTGTCTGCTTGTTTCATGCAATGCTTTTTGGCTTAATTGGCATTTTTGAGAAGAATTACCAGCTCATTCCAGTTGTTGTGGTGTAGTTTTATAAAGTACTCCATATACTTCTTATAAACAAAAACTGTGTAGAACCTTGTAAACCCACAGTCAGTTTTAGAACTGTGTAAAGACAGAGACTTTAATGGCGACTGTAACATGGATGCAACTCTGCACATATGCTTGCAACACCATTATTAACTGTCTTGACGCATTAAAAGTTTGTTTATCATCCTTCTAATGCCGATGTGTTAAAAATGTGACGTTGTGCTAGTCCATTAGCCACAGTAATAAACTCTCTCCATCTCTTAGGTCAGAGTTTTCATGCTAGTTGCGAGATGTGAAATTAAACATTTAAGAAAAGCTGTCAGCACTAATGGGAATATGTTCTTGTGTGGATGTTTGTGTGTTCATAGGGGGCTTGTGTGAGCGGGGGCTTTATTTACCACTCATGTGCACTGACAGGTTAAGTGATTAAATCTGTGCCTCATGCTGAGGGATGGAATATCCCTACTGAGAGCCTTTCAGCCGACTTGGGCCTACGTTCACTCGGGCTGAGGACAGCTCACTTACCGAGTCCCCATGGTGGAACACATCAACGGCAATCAGCAAACCTGTCTGGGCTTTAAACCCTGACAATAAGTACTTGTCTTCTTCCAAACAACTCCCTCCTTCACTGGGAACAGCTGGACCTTCAGAGGGTCCCATTTCTGGAAGAAACAGGGATCTTTTATGCATCACGAAGGGAAAGAGTTGCATGCTTTAGCTTTGAAAAAGTCTCTGTTGTGTACCTGCTGCACAAAGATAGTTGAATAGTTAGTTTTGTAGCTGATGGTTTATTTGAGTGTTTAATTCTTGTTCTAAGAGTCACGTTTTGGGACACAGTGAGCCAAGACCCAAATGCAGAGACAGGACTTTTATTAAAATAGCAGAAAACAAACAAAGCCATAACCAGAATGCGGCTTGAAGCCAAAAAATGTTATCCAATGTCCAATTGGTCTGGAACTAGACAAGAACAAGACAGGAGCTAAGATTAACACAAATTATACATGGGGGAAAAACAAGCAAACAAGACCAACATACAAAAACTCAGAAAAACAATACAGCACCAAACAAAGGAGAAAACCGCCTTAAATATCAAAACCAATTGTGACAGATCAAGACACAGGTGAACAGAATAATCAGAATTACTTGAATTAAAAGCCTACATCTGGATAGAATAATTAACCAATTTATTCAAATGATCAAACGAACTCTAAACCCTGACATTAACCACTTTCACACAGCAATTTGTGATTGTGGGGGGTGCAAAATTTTCCAATAGGTTTATAGGGGGCACGACCAAAAAAATTGAGAACCACTGCGCTAAGCAAAGCTAAGCAGTTGTGGTTTGTAGTCTCTGTTTGTAGTAATATCAATTATTGTACTGTATTTAGTTTAATCTTACTTTCTGTTAAGTGTTGCGACGTGTCAAATGTTTCTTTATCTCGGTTATTGAGACAAAAATGGCACATTTGAGCGCATATTTGAAATTGGCGCTTATAAGCACCCTCAAATTTTTGAGCATCAAAAATTCGAAAAATGGGTGCTTAAATTTGCGTATACTGTGATTTTTTTTTTTTTAACTACTATTCAAGTTTATCTACTTATTTCCATATAAATTACAGGAATCAGTAGAACCAAAACTAAAGTGCAATGTTAGTGGTTTCGAATATAGATTATAGAGCCTTTTAAAAAAGATTAATTGTAAACGTTAAATCAATTGTTATTTATATATTCAAGTTTTTTTTCCGTCTCACTTTAAATTAAATGCCTTCATTGAAAGGTGAGATGCAAATCTACAATATTTAGAAAATATTGCTTTTTCATTAAATAATGAATCGTGCAATGTCCTTTGTAAAGTAAGACCCTGTTTCCCAGTAGATTTCTCAAGTGTGCTATGCCCCCCACCCCCACCAAATAGGTATCAAAACAACTGGAAAACACCTTTGAACTTTAATGCGGCTCTCTAGAGACACAAAGCTGATTTTGTGCCGTCTGCATTTTAAAAAGCGGCAACCTAATGAGGAAGGAATTAATTCAGCTGGGATTTTTAATTCTGCCAGGCCGCAATTAATCCCATCAGTAAACAAAGCAGAGGTCATCTTGTTTTGGAGAACTCCAATTAGACCCTAATCAGCACTAATCAGACAAGCTTCTGGCCAGAATCTCAGCACACGCTGCTTCAGGCTTCCGGAAAACTCTCGCTTTCTTCCGCTGTTGTGTATCTTCTGCCCTTTGCACTGTGGTTTCATCTTTAAGGAGTCTGATGGAGAAAAAGGGCTAATTACTAGCAGAGCGCCGTATAGGTTCTCATTAAATAAATAAAAATACAGGCAAAGGTGTTCTTAATCCAGGGGGGCATTAGAGGAGGCTTCATTAGTAGCAAACTTTGACTAATGCAGCATGTTTGCGGAGGAAGTTAACTAAACTGGGGCAAGTTGTCAAGAAGGGTTAGGGTCACACTTTGCTCCAGCATTTTCATGTCTTCTAAAATTGTGTGATGTGAGGGTATGGCATCATTGTGGCTTTTTTGAAAACCGCTAATTGACTAGAAAAGGCTTTTTCGATTGACACACAAGCAGGCCAGACTGTTATGAGTGTTAGTGTACAGGGTGACCATATTTTAATTTCCAAAATAAAGGACAACCGGCGCGACCTCGAGATAAATTCAGACATGCTGCAATCTAACTTCAGTGGTGCAAAACTAACTTCTGTATTAAAAAATAAATAAATCTGTAAAACAGTTTATGTAAGTTTTTAAGTGTACTTGTAACAAAATAATAGTCCTAGACTCCTTAATATCAAATAAAGAATTTGATTAATTATTAATATGAAATTGTGTTCTACATATTAGCTCTTCTGTTATAAAATCCAGCTTCAACAATATATATACATATAATAACAACAACAACAACAACAACAGCAACCGTAATATCTATTTATTAGTGAGCAATATTAGTGGGAAGTTGTTAAACGACAGATAATTTAATAATAAAGTTTCAAATGTATTAGCTAATTTTCGTTACATGGGAATTATGTTGTTTATTAATATATTAACTATAACGTTTCAGATAATAAATTAATATTAATGTGTCTGACCAAACAAACAAGCTCTGAAACAGACGTGCTGGGTTTAACCTGGAAAAGCATCAGCCATTTGAATTCTCTCTCGCTCTCTCTCTCTAAGCCCCGCCCTCCCCACAGACAGTTACAAAGACCAATCAAACTAACGACGACATCCTGTATTACCCAATCAAAAGATGAAAAAGTGACGTCTTCATAAAAAGCGCATGAGATGATTTGCTTGAGATTCTGCTTATAAAAATTATATGTTTAAAAAAATACGGGACAATAGCCATCTGGTATTGTTTCAAAACAGGACGCGCAATTTCATTCTCAAATCATTTAAAGCACGTTGCCGAACGTGTAATGGTCCTTTGAAGATGCGTGAAACCCGGGCATTGTCGTGAACTTATAAGACCCGTCCGGACGCCCGGGACACAATGTAAAAAGAGGGCATGTCCAGAGAAAAGAGGACGCTTGGTCACCCTATTAATGCAGGGAGACTTCAGCACTGTCTTCTTGCTTTATATTTTTTTTCTTCTCACTAATTTTTTTGGTTTAGCTGAGTGATTGATGCCATGTTTTGGAAGGTGCTGCTTTTCTGTAGCTCTGTACTGTATAAGCAATCTGACTGACTAGTGGTAATGCTCGAGTTGACAACCTCCCATTATTTTAGCTTTCTGGAGTTTTGCCTTTTCGTGGATGGAGCTCTTGAAACTATTCCAGCCTTTGCAACGGGTCCTGTGAGAACATCCTTATGCCAGAGCATCTACTGTTAGAGCTGTATTTAGTAGCACTGTGCTATCAAGCAAGCTAAACTGGCTAGACATGCTATGACCGAACCTAGTGGCTGATGTATCCCAATGGCTTAGCCAAAGTTTGCTAGTTTTGTTGTCTACAATAAGATATGACAACTTAATGTCTTCGTTCAACGTGGCTCTCACAACGAGCCACTGAAGCATATTACTTAAATCCAACTTCAAAAGAGCGTGGGTGTGCTGTTAGCTTAGCTAGCAATACTGAACGCTCAAATTAAATGACTAAAACTAAACATCAAGGGCTTTCAAAGTAGGGATTACAACAAAGCACCGTTTTGTTAATGCTTAACAGAGTGAAGAGTAAAAAAATTGTCACATGTAATGAAACGTTTGATGACACTCACTCCTTGAGCATGGGAGATGCAGCATATATATAGGAGCCATATTTTTTCTTGTTTTTTCTACTCGTTTGAACGGAGAAACCCACAAACATCCAACATGCTTTAAAGCCTGAATTTAGAACTAGACTGTTGCCCCCTCACGGCTAACTGCGGATCCAATTATCATTTACTTCAGCTATTTGAGGAGACGCCGCTGAGTTTGAACTGGATCCTTGGGGAGACTAATGTTCATTTGAGGATGGGAAAAATGGTACTTCCTCTCTTAATTAAAACATGATTTAATGCAACACGAGGAGTGTGAAACACCTGGAGAAAGCTATCTGTTAGCAATGCCATTCATCTCAGTGGCATAGGCTCGATTGGAGCGCGGAAATAGCATCTTTGTCATATGTTAATCACACTGGCTTTTTAATTGCCGTAGTTGGGTGTTATTGGGTTTGGAAAGTAATTAGAAAAAATCTAAATGAAAATGAAAGGGTTGAACTAGACATTCTGCAATGATTAGAAATCTTAGATTGCACCATTAAAATTTCAGTTTTTTTGTGAGCAATATTTATTTTATTTATTAATCCCGGACCGAAATCCACCTCTATAAAAACCCTACCTGAATAATGGTCTTTGTGTCCTTTCATGATTTGAACTTGTAAAGTTTACCACTACAGTCATCCATCATAGTGTTTAATTTCTTTTCATGATTTATTCATTGAAACTCTGTGTGTAAATCTCTCTTATTCCCCTAACCTTGATGCACAGATGAGATTAATCCCAGAATTTTAAACAAATTGATTTAAACGTTACATGCAGCTAAACATTCCAGTTTCGTCTTCTCATGCTTAAAGCCAATTTACAATCACAAATATTTCATATCCAAGATGATTATATCAGACTTTTATCCACTCTGCACTTGAAAAACACTAATCTATGAATCACAGCGAGTTCAAGGTGTAAAAAAACATGAATCTTTAGTTTGTGATTATTCACCTATACAGTAGGTCTTTCGGTTCCATATGATTCGGAGAGAAGCATGAGCGATTTCCTTTCTGCAATCACACATCTGTCTATGGAGTGTGAAAACGGATTGGAATAGATATTGTTTGGATGGCATGGATCAATTTTAAAATCAGCTTTTCTGATGTTGGCTGATAGGAAGATGATGAGCAATAGTGAAAAAGAGAAAAATCGGTAGAGGGGTCGTGCAAGAAACATCTTTTATTCGAGGATAGTCAGAGGCAGGGGAGTGTGAATGAAAGAAAAAAATCTCAGAGAAAAGGTTTGTGTTCACTGCAGCATGACAAAGTAGGTTGTCGTGGATTGACAGTTTATTTTAGAGTCCATTGACTTTACATACATCTCCAAAATGATATTTAGAACCTTTTATGCTGGCAAAGACCTTGAAAGGTTTATTGCTTCTTTTGCATGTTATCCTGTTCTTTCCAAGGTCCTGATGAAACATAATTTCAGAAACTTTTTATGCTGTTTTAGACTTTTTAGATTTGACACATAATATAATCTGCTTTATTATAGTGACACATAATAGTGCCTGCTCCCTTGCTCTCAGTCCACTCAACAATACTACAGACCAATGAGAAGACTGCAAAGGACTGAATGCATGACCTTTTACCTCACAAATCTTTTATAAATGATCATTTATGTGAAATTTCCCCGCTGTGGGACTAATAAAGGATTTTTCAATTCAATTTTTCAATTCAATTATGATTCATGACACGCGATCGATGCGTGCAGTTGCTATTGTCAGTCAATTTAATTCTCTGAGAACTACACCATGGGTGTTGATGAGAAGTTTATTAGGGTAAAGAGTTTTTAATTAAGTCTTCTTGTCTCTGCAGTTGTGGTTCAGCGGTAGGGAGTTGGACCTGCCAACCTGGTGTTGCATGTTTGATTCCCGGTCCGGTAGATTCCACACTGCTGCCCTGGCTCCACTGGCTTCCTCTGTGCTTCATGCTAAGGCTAAATAGGTCCATCAATTCCTTGACCACCCATAACCCTGGCCACACAAGGACATTTGCTGCGTGGCCACACACAACTAATGGGTTTCAACTAGCAATTTGTTTTTTAACTTTAAATTGTACCTTCATACTGGATTTCTAAGGTAAAAATTTGATTATGTTTAAGCAACTCAAGTCTACTCATTGGCCTCTGGCAAAGCGGAAGAGCAGATCGGACCACTAAGACTATCCCCTAGTGTCAGTACTCAACGCCTCACAAACGCAGGCAAGACAGGTTGAATTATATAGACAATGCAATTTTGTGCGCCACTGGACTTGCCACGTCTGTGATCACATGACAGGTAGAGAATCGCAGCATGTGTGCGCACACACACAACTGAAACTAATGAACAACACACATTTTAAGAGACGCACAAAGATGTTTTGGTGCAAATCATTGCATTTGTCTGCCATGTCGTGTTCATTGTTCAAGTTCCATGTCTCTGGTTTCCTAGATTTCTGCACAGTGGTTGTTGATCTTTGCTTGTGCCCTGACCTCTGATGCCTCGACCCTTGGCCATTGTGGACAATACTGTACACTCATGCCTGATTTTAATAATGGATCTTGCCTCTTTGCCTTTACATGAGATCCACAGCGTCTGGAGGTTAGGCAAGTAACCATAACATTTTGAAATTCTACATTCATGGTGCCACACATTCTGAAAAGGAATCGTCACACAAAATAGACTTTTAGCTTGTTTTGTTCGTTTTTGATCTGGTGGGAATTAATTGTGTCTGAAGTCCGGCAAAGCAGAAGATCTCCATTACGTTTTGTGCTGATGGTATAAACCCCTACTGAATCCAGCTTCAACTTCCATTAGTCGTTGTCCTGATTTTGGTTTGCCATGACAGACGGCATTGTGGGATATCGGTTTTTATGGCAGGTCATCTTTTATATCCCTTTTCTTTAACCATTGGAAGAGAAGTTCACTGTCTAGTCAAATTCATTTTGTGTTTGAATATTGATTTTCTTTTCTTTTCCCGCTCTCTTTTGCATGAAAGCCTATTAATGTCTTTTCTCTTGGCAGTTATTTTGCAACACTGGTGGATGTCAGCATGATTAAAAGCAGACTAGAAGAAAATAACATAGAATAAGAAGAGGTCTGAAGGGATGAAATATTCCATTAAAACTGTACATTTATTGGTGTGAAAGGATGTTGTTTAAGTGCGCGTGTGTGTGTGTGTGTGTGTGTGTGTGTGTTGTAGTGTCTCCCTATTTTGAGTGGAAAAAACCCTATACGCTAAGTTTTGCAATAAATAGAATAAATCATATGACAACAATAAAAAACATTTGAAAATAAAGTAATTTGATGACATTTTGAGAACATTATTTCTAAATTAAAGTACAGACACTGGAAACTGACAGTTACAAAATGGTTTGTGTTACATTTGAATGGTTGTCACACGTGTTTGAGTTTGTGTGTATGAAGAGAATTAAAAATAAAGACACTGGAACTGGACAAAGTTGCCAGATTGGCTTTAAGAAATCCCAGCCAATGTTCAGGCTATTTCAAGCCACAAGACCTGCGTGGAACAGCAGGCTATTATCGGTTGTAGTGACACGGTGCCACAGTAGCATCTGCCTCATAAGTTTATGGGAGGACTGGCTGTTTTTGGGGTTTTTTTTTTTAGCACAAACAGGCAAAAATTGTAGACGAAGATGAGTTTGGATCTCCTGAGCGGCTGGTCAAGATGGGAAGCCGAGTGAATGAATGTCAGGTCTGAGCTGCTGTGGAGATTAAGCAACTGACGAGGCACATTTGGGGTATTTACTGTGACAGAAGGGAATCTGGGGAGCTCTTCTGAAAGCCGTGTTGGGCCTGGAGACCCACAAGACATGCCAAGGACGATGCTAGTGTGCAAATGCGTTTGCCAAGGTCGCTGTGTATAAAGAGGACTTGCAATGTAACTCGAACGTCGGGTGGTGTAGAGTTGAGGTTCTCTACCATTTGTGCTCTCTGTTTCTCACTCTCTCTTTCTCTCTATCTCTCTCTCTCTCTCTACCTCTCTCTACATAACACACTCTTGCTTTCTTTCATTACATAAAGAATGCACATACTATTTGAAGAAGCCAGTTGTTGGAAACCTTCTGGTTGCCGTAGGATCCTCGGGGTCTAATTTCGGGTCCATCTATCACATGTCAATAACAATTGCTTCATACTGTTCTTATTTGACTTTCTGTAATTCTCATCATGCTTATTGATCAGTTTAAATTTAAATTGCTTAAAGAACTTGTGTTCAATCGAAAAAAGATTGACATGGAACGAGGTTCTTGTGTCAGAAAATTTAGTTTCATAAGTGTGTAGGTCAATTCAATAAGATTTTAAGTACAATTACCGGTATTATAAATTTAAACAAAACAATTTTTTAAATAAATATTATAAAAAATATAAATGTATATTAGTCTTTCTGTGAAAGTTGTTTGCAATTTAAAGACGGTTAATTAGTGTTAATTGAGCAGTTTTATTTACAGAAAAAATACACGTGTTTGCTTTTGTGTGAGCGTGTGTGTGTGTGTGTGTGTGTGTGTGTGTGTGTGTGAGAGAGAGAGAGAGAGAGAAAGAAAGAGATTGTTGTATCAGTTTTAAAGATTGTTCTGTCATCTTTGTAGTGTTTATATAATTATTATTTAAACATTCAATGTTCTCTGTGCGTCTTTGCATTAAGTCTGGTGCTTAAACACACAGGTAAGCTCTTTCTGGCTATAATTGTTTCACTGACAATTGAAAGATTCATTCCAGGTAAACAGTGCGTGTCATGTGAATCCACGGATTCAGTGGCATTGTGTCATGGTTTTGTGTGTTGTGTGTCTTTTTGATGTGGTTTTAGTATAATATCATTGTCCTGTTGTTCTTCTCTCCTCTGCAGCTCACCGACGCAAAAAATCAGGCTTTGTTGATTGTGCTGCGGCGGAAGATAAGAAATATCAAAGAACGAGAAAGGAGATGACTGATCGCAAGAAACACTTTCTCAAAGGTGAGTCGCTAATAAGAGAATGATGCACCTTGGGAGTGTTACACTTGTTTATTGAAATATTGATTTCACTTTTATTTGCCATCCTGCCTGCGACACCTTTATCTTCCACCTTCTCTCAGAACTTAGTTTTCTTTTTTGATAGTGATCCAGATTCATATTGTAGATGTGCGATAACAACACGTGTTTAACTAAAGCATATGTAAAAATTTAAAACGAAAAATGTATTTAAGTTAAATTATTATTTAACTTAGTATGTGTCAATTATACATACACAATCTCTCAATGTACGTATAAATATTGTGATGCCTTTATTTCAGATTACTATACTTTGCTTTCTACCAGTTGACAATGGTTTTTAAATCCAATCGATTCAAAAAGAATATCTTGATTCGACTTTATCTTTACTTTAAACTTTTCTTTTTCAAGACATGAAAGCGAACCAACTGCCAGACTGGTGTTCCAGAAAGTCCTGCTATTTGTGAGAGACAAGCAGCGTTCTTTGCCTTTTAAGATGGATAGATTTTGAATGACATTCAAAATCACATCACTCGACTGAAGAAAGTCATTTCATACATTCATTATTCAGACTGTGAAGGAAGTGACAGTCGTCTCTATCCTCTCCACGCTGAGCGAAACAAGACTTGCTGGAGCGTCTGCCAAGATGTACATTGTTCAGGTGATTAAAACATAATGGGTTTCTTGTGATTAAAACATGACTTTGTTCTGCTGTACACAAGTGTAAATTAAGTCATAACGTTTTGATGAAACGTTCTGCAAAAAACGTAGAATTTGAATGCATAAATAGGTTGCGACTGAAAAGACAAAGCAGCAAAGACATGCTTAATGAAGACTGTTACCAAAATACATGTTGTGTAAAATGCTAATGGAGCCACTAATGAATCAAAACCAAGCAAATGGCACATTTGAAAACAATTAATTTTCATATGCACATGTAGAGTGAAAAATCGTGGTTTGACAATGTCATTGTTGCAGATGAAAACCTCTGCTTTCTCAAGAACACTTTAAAACTTTACCGACTGGAATAGAATTTGTACCAGTAACCCTTGTGGGTGGTAGGTCCAACTCCCCACCACAAGTTCACTGTCTTTAATTAAGAATGTTCAACTTTTTATATTTGCGATTTCCCCAGTCGTGTTTGACTTCTTTTTCCCCTCTTCATATGCATTTCTGTCGGGTGTTCTATTTTCTTCTCAATCAGTTTGAGAACCGATCTGAGTGCAATTTGCATGATCTTGCTGTTCACAAGTAGCTGGACGGCAGTTGGTCCACTTTCCTCCCAAAAACTTGCGTTCAAGAAGATTGGAAGCATCAAATTCAGAGCATCAAAATATGTCTCGTGGTTGGTTGGTCGACAGTTTTGAGCGTGAATGCAGAGATGGAGTGACTTCCCTGGAACCCTGAAATATAAGAAGGGTGTTTAAATCTTTTCTAGGCATTTTTAAACTCCTTTTCTCACAGTATTCACAATTTTTTTCTGTCCATGTAGAAACAATTTTTTCTTACATAAATAAGGAGAAAATATTGAGTGGTACAAAAAATTGAGAGTACAATTGTAAACCAATTATTCTTGCAAAATGTTTTGCTCTTTGCTCTTTCTGTTTTTTCTTCTGTGCTTTTCTTCTTTCTGCTGTTTCGTCCATGGACTACACATCCCGTGATCCTGTGTTTCTGTCCTCGTCATGTGTAAAAATAATCTATCAAATCTATCAAAACTGAAATCTGTTATCAGTTTTACCTGTTCATCAATTTGTCATGTTATTTAAGTCTTCACCTAGGTCTTCTTCCTTCGTCAGTCATTTTGTTTTGTCTTGTTTTGTCTTGCACCTCAGTACTCTGTAAGTTATCGTCATATGTTCGTCATTAAATGTCTGTTTGATGTCACTTCGGTCCCTGGCTCGGCATCTCGTCATCCTCTTCCGTCCGGATTGTAACATACGTATACATTATATTTTCAAAAATGTATAAATATTGTGACGTTTCAATTTTGTTATTATTTAATTTTGCTTTTCAAATCTAACTTATCAAGTTACATTGTCTATTAAAAGTTCATACTACGTATGTGGAAAAAAATTATGTGGCATATTAGAGTTGTGAACTATTTGTCGTTCATTGCTCTTTCTGCTTTTTCTTCCCAGCTACTGTTGCACTGTTTGTTTGCTCACTGGCTACTGCCTTTTACTGTAGATTATAAGCTGTGGCATTCAAGAAAGGAACCAGCAGAAAAATCCCTTTATTAATGCAGAGCCTTAAACTTGATTTCAGGCACTGGACTCTTGTAACCAAACAGTGGTTTTATATTAGCATGTGTGCAGTATATGAATTGTAAATCCGAGTGCAGTTGTGATTTATTAGGGAAGGACCTGGGCTCTCAGTAATAAATAATCCACATTATCATTAGAGCTCAAGCCACACTGATAATGGGGTTTGTTATAGATGGTGATGCATCCTTTGATAACTAGAGTGGGGTTTCATGCTCTTCTTCGGCGTCCTAATTGAATGAAATGTCCTTTTGAACTAAAATGTGTTTTTAGCCTTGAGATTCTCCTCTGTGTGAGTGGCTTTCATCACAAGAGGTCGTGGGCGTCCTCCATTGACCGAACAATCCGCGAGGAAAATGCAGTGCGTTGTCATGTAACGGTTTTATAAAACATAGATGTGATGAGTTTTTAAGCACGCGTCCTGAAAAGGCTTCTCTTGTCCTGGCAGCCGTGATTCACTCAGGCTGAGCCTCCGGGTACCACTTTCTTAATCTCTTTCCTAAACACTGTTAAGTGTTAACGGACAAAACGTGGCAGTGGGAGAAATTTCAGGTCATTTGTTCTGTGTTCAGCAGGTTTAAATGCCATTAAGGAGTTTTATTGTGCCTTTCACAAAAGGTCGGCATTGCTCATTGGGCAGAGAACGCTGGCAGCTCCGTGCATGTGCTTTCCTGAGAGATTATATCCCACAGGACTGACAGTTACTGCAGTGACACACATATCTGCTCATTCAACCTGCATGCTTTCTGATAAATGAGAGCTGCTTGGCTTCTTGGTTTAAATAGGGGAAGTCATTTTCATAAAACAAGTAATTGCCGTTGTCCTCTGGCCTTTGACGGGAAACTAGCACCTACTTATACTTGTTTTCCAGCAACTTATCATTTTTTTAAAGAGTTTAATTCGGTGCAAGTAAGTCGGAGGACGGAAAAATGTGCACCATATTCTGAGGAACAAAGGAATGTATTGATGATGAATATATTAGTAACAATTTTAACCTGTTTTGGCTGTGTGAACAATGAGAAGGTGCAGAAATGTGCACTGAGGTATGAAGAGCCAGTTCGTTCTCAACACTAGTGTAGGACAAAGAATGTGGTGCCTAATTTAATTTGGAACCCTCCAGCACACATGTTGGTGAACTTCCATGGCTCAAAAATTCAGATTGTGGACAACAACAAATCCTGCATCCCTACCAACACAGAAAGATCAGTCCAGAGTTCTCTACATTCTTCTACAAAATTGAGTGTGTAGGGAACTTTTCAGGACATTCTCTTATAGTGCCATGGCCTCAGTAATGCCATAAAATGTGGTTTCCTGGGTTGAAGACAGGAAGGAGCTATCACTTATCCTCCCACAGCAGTCAGACTGCACATCATCTCACTACAATACTAATCTGCAATGATAATGTGGACTTGTGCTATATGCAATAATCTCAAAACTAGGCCACAGCCCTTTTCTTGCACATTCTGTGTTGTCTTGTCTTACTTTTTGCTTAGTTGTGTGCTTTTTTTGTTTATTTCAATAGCTTTTTATTTAGCAATTTTATTTTTTTCTTTCATGCATTGCTGCTGGTTTGCTACAATTTCCTCATGTGGGATAAGTAGTTTTTCTGAACTAAACAAATGATGACTGGAAAATGTTGGGGGGATGTACGTATGCCATACATCTGTGCAATCTGTGAGTATTCCAATAGTCAAAGTTGACATTTCCAATTTCCAATGACCTCCAAAACAAAAACTGTGTTTGTAAAGACAAAAAGTGATAATGCACATCTGAAACCAACTATCCACTACTTTTGCAATTATAAACAAGTATATAGTTACTGTTTATATAACTTATACTTGTAAAATATAAACTAGGAAGTTTATAGTTCAAAGTTAACAAGTTAATGCACGTGATTAATTTTAAGTGCTTAATCACGTCACATTTTTTTTAAACCCCGTTAATCACAGTTGGAGTTTTTTTCACTTTCGGTTTGGTGACATGCAATGAATAGACCCAGAGAGCCATGCTAGTGTCACCCAGGTGTGGCCCATTATGATCAGAAGCTCAGAGTGACAAGAATAGACCCAGAGAGCAGCACTAGTGTCACCCAGGTGTGGCTCATTATGATCAGAAGCTCAGAGTGAATGCTTTCACCTGCTGTTATTTAGGCGCAAAGTGTTTAAGGACAGACACTTGCTTGACTGTCTCATTCCATGATGTGCAGTCCAGTTTTGAATGTTCTTGAATGGACTTGTTAAAACTGAGACTTGACCTTATTTAGACATTTCACCTGCAAATACTTACGTAACTTGTTCTTCCGCCACTTTAGATTCATAGGGATTAGATAAAGACAATACTGAATTTACTTACACTTATATCTAAAAACAAACATTCTAAGACATATGTTTCATGTTAGAGTGATAAGTATTTATTAAGTTAATTTGTTTTCAGCTGACAAAAAGAGTGCTTCAAGTTTAAGTTTTATTATTATTTATTTATTTATAACAAAAACACAATGTAATGTTTTTATTAAGAGTGTAATCTAAAAAAATGGGTACTTCAAACTTTCAACTGATGTATAACACTTATATGTAAGTCCAAAATTGACTTTTTTGTGTGTGTTTTATCTTGAATAAAGAGTGACTGATCTCGGAGGGTTATATAAGAATATATAAGAAAACATATTGCAAATTGGACGAAAATTATACTAAATTATATTGCAGTATTTAAATTAGTGTTTATTTAGTGTTGAGTTTACATAAATTTACACATTACACCTCATTATCCATTATTCCAAGCTTTAGTCATTTAATCGCGATTAATTTGGTCAGGGAAGTGCGATTAACTAGTTTAAAAAATGTAATCGTTTGACAGCACTAATATAAACGCAATTAATTAAAAATAGTGTTGATGGTAATCACAAACAAAGGAGTAAAGAGTGTCTGAAAGTCATACCTGAGTAAAAGTACAGATACCTTAGTGTAAAAATTACTCCATTACAAGTTACAAATCACCAATTCCAAGAGGATTTGAGTAAAAGTTATAAAGTATTCAATTTCAAAAGAACTTAAGTACAGTATTTTACTCGTACTGGATTTAGGCTTAAAAACACCAAGGAATGTGAAAAACAAGAAACTCTTTATGAGGTTTTATAGAATTTATAATTTGACACCTCAATGTTTAAAAATGGCAAAACAAAATCGATAAAAAAAGAGCAAAAAAGTCAGTCTCAACTAAAACTGAAAAAGTGCAACCTCTAATTCATGTTCACGTGAAAAATAACAAATAGCATCTACTACCTTCAACACCCTGCAGATGGCAATTCCCCGCCCAATAAATTAATTATGGTAGATAAAGATGCCAACTTGTCACGCACAGTCAAATGTAACAAGTAACAGTAAGTGTCTATTCAAATGTTGCTTATATACAAAAAATGTTGCTTATATTGTTGATGCTCAGTACAAGTACAAATCCATATACTACTTGAGTAAATGGACTTCCTTACTTTACAGTACTTTACACCACTAATGAAAAATAGTATTTAGTACTGTGCTAGCATTTATTAATGCTGATATTAATTTAAGTTATACTGAGTCTGACCGGTCCTGCAGTTTTCAAACTACTGTATGAGTATCTAGTGTGACCTTTTCAAGCACTGTGGAAGTACAGTCCAGTAGATGTAAAGTGTGATGTGTATGTTGACAAAAGTGATATTAGTGATATTATGGTCCTACATATCCTGATTAAACATGGGCGCAATCTAACTCTTCACGGCAGCGCTTTGGTTGTTCAAAAAAGCCTTGAATGTCTGGTAAACAGTCAGGATCAATAGAACTTACATCTTCTCAATTAGCACAACACAGATGTTCCCCTCGCAACATCTCAGGTGATGGAAGAACAGGTAAAAATAGTATTATTGGCAGACCAGCAAAGAAAGTGTTATATTTAAAAACATCTCTAGAGGAATATAGACACACTAGGTTTCAAGGACGTCTGAGAGCTGGAGTAGGAAGGAGGGAGGGGGAAATTGGGAAGAGAAGAGAGAGATTGCTGAGAGGCTTTTTCCCAGAGCTGCTTGTGGTCTGCACAAGGCTGTAAATTTAGCAGAAGTGAAGCATATTGGGCAATGTCAGAGTCAGCCATCATTCCAGAGATTGCATCCTTCTCTCTTCCCGTCGCTGCGAAGCGCACAGTTCATTGCCATCGCACGAATCTCTCGCATTGCCACTTTGCTGGAGATTGGGTGGGCTCATAAACAACCGGGCGCTGTGATATCTCAAGGGTAGATGACGGGAATTGGAACGGTGCCTCCTTGTGAAAATAAATGGGCTAATAACATTGCTCTCACAATGTTTACTCACACTTTCAGAAGTTCCACTCATCTGATCCCGACAAACCATAACAGCACTGCGTTTTATGAACCGGAAACCTATATTAACCTGAAAATTTGTCTTTAATGTAACTCTTTAGACAATCACAATATATAGTTTTGTTTAGCTTTGGTGTGTTACGATGGTTTTAAGGACGAAATAACACTTTTTATTGAGATAAACAGCTTAACCCGACGACCTGCTCTTGAGCTGTACCATATACGACGTAATTTAACACTGTGACAGGACACGAGTATTGATTAAAGCGTTATTGTGATTTAGAACGTATTTACTGGGTATGAAATGATCAGTTTAATCAAACTCTAATGTGTTTGCTGTTGTTATTTGGAGCTGGTGTAGCCGCAGGCCATTTAAGATAGCTGTCCCCTTTTTCCCCAGATGTGTTCATCCGGCATTCGGAATGGGGGCAGAGGGGAAATGGCCGCTGGGATTTCGTGGGCAGATGCATTGAGGACATTCTGGTAGGTAAATAGGTTGTTGATGTTTGTCCTTCAGAAGCCTGACATTTCTTTATGGCTGTTTTACTGCATCCAGTGAGCTGCTAAAAAAAATTAACTGATTTACACACGCCACTAAAAATGCCTTTTAAATCATTTATTTTTGCCAACAATTTGACATTTAAGAAGCACTTTGCTTGCAACATTTCACAAAATGTTTTGTGGTTTAGAGGGTAAAGAGGTTGAAATGTTTCAGACAACTTTTCAAGATGCGCATGGTTAATAATAGTATTATATGTTTGATAATAAATATACTTATATATATATATATATATATTTATATATATATCTTTCACAATTTTTTTTTCAACTCAATCTCTCAAAGCAACTCTATAACATTTTGTTTGAAACATTTTTTTTTTCCGTTTCCCATTCCACCAAATGCAATCTCGACAATCTAGGGGTGTACAAAAGTTTATCTCCCTTTTGTCCGTGCTAACCCGAACAGTTTATTAATCTTGCCTATGCCTCTTTCTACCGAGCATCCATGTTTGAGTGAGCGTCGGAGTGGAGGAACAGTCTTGGTCCGTGTCTCCACTCAGCAACCTGCACCCTTGAGTAATGGAGGCCATCTGCTTCCAAACAGCTCTGTCAGCAAAACAGAGTCAGCCGAAAAAGTTTTCAATTATCAATATACCATTTAATACATCGCCCGCAGGCCAAATAGTCTGGCATGTAGACTGAGGGAGATGGAAGATGTTTTTCCGCAGCAACATGGGTGGATTCTGCAACGTGGCAAATCAGGGACTCGCATCCATCACACTGGATAAAGGAGCATGTCTGAAGAGAAGTGAGCATCCCTCCTCCGTAACCCGGAGGTTAGTCAAGCATCATTTACTGGCACCACAATCCAGGCCGAGTCTGGTCCTAATGTGACGTGTGCTTTTATCCACACATATGTGCAACTAATGTCTGGTATGGAAATGAAGCCATTTAGAGAGTCTGTAATGATCAACATCAACAGATCTTCCAAGTGACTGAGAGTAATTAAGTCAGTTGTTTTATTAAGCTTGCAATTTTTATATTCATAATAGCAGATGATATCATCTTTGTTCAGAATATTAACTGAATTATGTTTTACAGAGAATTATATTGTTTGTATTAACTGTAGACAGACACACAGACAAATAGACAATAACGTAATTATGTGAATATAAGCAGCCCATAAGCTCAAAAACGTATGCTGCTCATATTCATGTAAATATAAGCCACATTTTTTCACGTTTCAAGTCTGGTGCAATCACAAACAAATGGAAATACATTGTCTTCTGTGTTGTGTTCTCTTTTCTTTCTTTAAATAATGGTTCTGGAGGCAGACACGCACAAATGCTTTTGTTGGCTTCATGACAGACATTTTAGAAACCAAATAAACATTAACCACGCTATGACACTTAGCCGTGGCTAAATAACACTGGAAGAAAGAAAAATTAAATCACGTTACATACAATAACATGTCAAACTGTGTTTCTACTTAATGGCCTATTCGTTTTTTTATATTTTATTTTATATAAGTTTGCATGTTGTCCTCTTGCTTGCGTGGGTTTCCTCTGGTTTTCCAGTTTCCTCCCAAGTCCAAAACCATTCATTCAGGAGAATTTCAGTTGGAAAAACATTTCCCATAAGTGTGAGTGTGAATGTGTGTGTCTGTGTGTTTTGCTCTGTTACTGATTGTCCACCAATACATGGTGAATATCCACCATCAGGCCCAGAGATGTTGGAATTGAAAATGGATGGATGGACGGATGGATTGTTGGTTGGATGGATGGAAATGCAAAAAAAATATTTTTTATATATCAAATCTGATTTATATCATGGAGCATGACTCTACTCAATGTTTTTACAACTGAATGCCCTCATTTGTGTACAAGACTTCCCATTAAAAATGCATACTTTTTTGCTCAAATCGTCAGTTGAAAGTGGTTATAACGTGACATGAAATTTTAAATGGCGTTGCAGCGCAGTACGAGGAGAAACCCTCTGGACAGGTTCATTAAAAATTCACAATGTATAGAGCTGTAGGCTTTGCTCTTACCACCAAAGAAACATGTTTTCTGTTGGCTGTTTGTAGTATGTGCATCATATTTTCAGGTTTTCTGCTGTATTTTCCATTCCGACATCTGCCTTCGAGCCTCAAGGTTAGATTTGCCTCTAGGGTGTCCGTGATTGTTTGCAGCATATGTTGTTTATGAGCGACTTCAAAACCAGCTGCCCTTTCTATGGCAACAAAGCAGTAAAGTTTACACCTTCAGTTCTGATCATAGAATCCAGAGTCAGGGTCAACTGTACAAACCGGCTTTGCTCGGACACAGCCGCGCTTCTCTTTTTCAGGTCATCTCTTCGGCATCTGTGCATGCGTTCCTGATGAATAAAAATCCATAGCAAAGTTAAGAGAAGCCTGTCTTTCAACTCTTGCCAACCTGCGCAACCAAACTGACATGTGTCCGACCTACGGTGTGCCAATTTGCTCTCGTCCCAAGGACAGAGAACCACCTGCTGAAGTAAAAAAAAATCTGATTTAATGCACACATTTATGGACACCTGTGCTGGAGAGACAGGCCTGATTGATGGCCGATAGCTCTCGGGAAAAGCCGCCCGGCCCTTGAACACACCTCTGAATTGATTTGTAGCAGTCACTCTCTGAGATGACTGGCTGGGAAGATGGAGGCTGGGAAATCACAAGAATTAAAGAAAACCCTCTGCCACACAACACCTAAAATTCTCAATCTAGTGAGAGGCGGCAACATACATGCAAGCTGGGGTATAATTGGACAGTTTGTGGGAGAAAACACTTCATTGGAGAGACAGTTTGGACAGGGTACACAAATGGGCGGATGGACATGGATAGAGAGATGGAAAAAAATAGCTGGAGATGTGGGTGAAGGCATGAATGCCAGTAGCGTAGCCCTCTGGAGAGAAGCGGCAATAGATTACTTTAGGTCGTGGCATCAAGCTGTGGCCTTTGGTTCCTTCTGTCTTAGTGCTTGTCTTTTGGTGAGGTAAAGCTGGAGCTTTTTGAGTGTGTTCTCCTGGACATTCCGATCGTTTGAAATGCAATTATGCTAATGGAAGTGGAGTTGAGGGTCAGAGCAACGGTACTGTGTGAATGCTCTTCACCCTTTAGAGTAATGAGGCTTAAATGCACATCATCTCTGCTCTCTATTGGACGTGGGGTGGACAGTTGCACTGAGCAGAACACGCGGAAAAATATTTTCTAGTGGGGCCATGACGTGAAAAAGCTCCGTTGTCTTTCCTCATTTACAGTATTAGTGAGTGATTGTATATGAATTATTTATTTTCGGAATATAAACAGGGATGAACAATTTTGCTATTTCTATCAATTGTCCGACTTTTCATAATCTAGCGACCAAAAATGTGCAAACGCTGCGGTCATTTTCAGTCATTCCTTTTGAATAAATTAGAGCGTTTACAATCCGGTATAAATGATTAATTTATGTAATTTAGTTAATCAATTTATTTCTCAGTGTTTATGATCGAATGTTATTCTTTTAATATTGTACATAAACACTTCTTACTCAATGACTAAATCCTCTAAATATGTGAAGATAGAAATAAAAGACTTGGCCACATTTAACAGCTTCACGGGCCAGACATGACACACGTCATAGATTTGCAACAGACCAACAATATTCAAATCAATATTGAAATCGACATACAGTGATCCCTCGTTTATACGTTCCAAGCCTGACCGCAATAGGTGAAAATCCACGAAGTGGAGGCACAACATTTACGTGTTTATTTAACACTTATTCAGACTTTTAAAACACTTTTTTCGCGTAGTATTCTTTATTAAAGTAATGTTAACAAACATCTCCCCATTGCACGCGTTGTCACCGTGGAGATATTAATTTTCAAAGTGTTTGAATGGGGGGATATGAGGCGCGAGTGACGTGATGACGTTGACGGGTGACATCAGACCGAAACCGAAAGGATGAGAATGTAGCTCCGATGCCGTTTGGTCATCTCTTTGGTTTGCTTTTGTTTTATTTAAATGTTTTGTAATGCTCTCCACCCGGTTGCCCGAAAAGGAAATAACACTGCCCATTAAAGGTTTTGGTGAGCTTCCCATCCTCTGCCTTTTTAATTTTGGCGAGACACCCGTGGCCGGGCCGACGCGTTACATCGGGAAAAAATTAATCCGCGAATATATGTAATAAAGAAAAAAAATCCGCGATGCAGTGAATCCGCGATAGTCGAACCGCGAAGTAGCGAGGGATTACTGTATATTTATATATTTCACAGTTCGTTTTGCACAAATTTAGAATCTTGTAAGTGGAATAGACCTATGCATAATTCAACTGTAATTAGTGTCTTGAATTGTTTCTCTGATTCACGCAGATTTTCTCAAACATGTCTGCTGTGTAATTTTCCAAAAATGTTTTTCTTCTTCAAACTGCTCATTTGTGCTGTGTACAAGGGGATGATTTATGCTTCAAAAAACATTTTCCAAAATTTGGGTTTGTTTACATATATTGCAAATTTTGTTTGTAGGCTTTTTTTTTGTTTGTGTGTTTTGTAGGCGATATCTGGAACATGACCTGCACAAGAAACAAGGGTTTGATTTTAATAATTTATAGACAGTTGCCTCTGAATCCAGCAAAGCATCTGTAAAATGAATAAATTAACGGTTGGATCTTTATATTTTGTACATATGCATAGTGATTATGGTATTCAAAGAACAACTGGCCTTGTTGTATTAAAATCTCATAACTTTTTGCAATTGCAAAGCTGAGATTTAAAAAATCTGTATGCAGGAGATGCGATCTCTTTAGCACAGCAAAATCTAGTTGACAGGCAAGCTCATAAGCAGATGACCATGAATGAGAACTCACGGTAGCCAAAAGAACAATACAGAAAGCATGATCAAAAAGCAGGCAAGGAAATCATACAAAAACTATGAACATTAAATTGAACTGAAAAATCTAAAGCCACCATGAACTACAATGTTTGGAACACTTACTATGGCCACCATACACAAAGTCCTCCTGCTGGCATGGCACTTCCCTACAGTTATACAAATGCAAGATGAAATTTTCCAATCACTTCAACAAATGAGTCAAAATCGATTTCTTCATTCCATTCCAATGCAAAATTCCACTCAACACTCTAACAAAGTGCGCACAGTAAGAGCACAGATATTTCATCTGAGCGTCTTTTCCAACCTGCAGCCTGGTTCAATGGTTCTTAGCTTTACAAAACGCAGCTGTTCTCTAAAGAAGCTCGGAGATTAGCCGCTGTCTTTCCCTGCATTACTCACACATGTAAAGTAGAAGAACCTTCTTCCTTGGGGCCGACGATTCTCACACAGCGATAATTAGCTTCAAGTGTTCTATTCTGGGTTAATACATCAGCGTGTCACACCAGACATGGCCAGTCAAAGCCAAACCCTCCTGCACTGTTTCAAGTCAAGTTAGTTGGAGAATATATGGCGGTAACACAGCAGAGCATAGTTCTCAGTGCCAGATATGTGCTGCAAAGTCAACCAGGGTCGATTTTAAATTGATATTTAATAATTCATGTCTAAAATGGTGTTAATTACAAAGTGGTCAATCTCTCTGTAAGCCGAATTTTTATAAAGATGTGGTACAGAAAAGAAATAAATGTTAAGAATTTAAAGATTGCATAGCTTTTATTATTGCTTCAATTGAGAGATCAGGGTTTTTGAAGGTTTCCATGTTTACAATTTACAGGAAATAGAGAAAGCATCTGTGCCCTTGGTTCAGCTATTTTGTTGGGTGAAGCGAGAGCATGTCGCCATCTGGAGATGCTAGAATTAATAAATTAGGTGGCCAAATGATAAACAGGAGGAGGATAATGATGCTCGGGCAGGTCACGCACAGTCTGGCTGCGATGCAGGCCAGCTCTTTTTTCTGTCTTCTGGGTGAACATAAATTTGATTAAACGATTTGGGGAAGCCTCCAACAAGGGGACGTTAAAGCTGATTACATTTTTAGGCATAGACAGCTTTGGTTTCATCCGGCTTTTCCAAACTAGCATTAAATAGATCTTTCGCTGTACACACACTCCAAGCATGTCATAAGAATCCCTTGTCCAGACTACTGTAGGTCACTTGGCCCACAGACCTTGCTTTAGATATCTGCTTATTCAGCTTCGTCTTGAGGCTGCTATCTTTGTGCTCCACCTGGTTCTTCTCTTCAGCATCACTTCAGTCCTTCCTCACTCCTTGACTTTTTTTTGGGCAGAAGCCATCATTGCGGAAGGGTGGTAAGGTCAGGGTTTTACTGTACTGTAACTTTTCTGGAGTTCATTGCTCAAGGATGGAGTTCATACATCAACCATTGTATTGTCTAAAGTCAGCTTTCCATTGTAATGGACTGTTAGGGGTTTGTTATTATCATTATTAGATAGGCTCATTAATATAAATTCATATTAATAGTTATTAGTGAATACTGGCATGGTTGCTGTGCTTAAATGTCTGTTATTTTGATAAGGAAGAAATTAAATTGGGTCTTCGAAGTACATAATTTTGTCAATATTGTTGTAGCAATAACATACCGTATTTTTCGCCATATAAGACGCACTCAATTTTAAAGGAGGAAAAAAAAGATTCTGAACCAAATACTGTAGTAAAATATTTTATATCAACTGTATAAAAGTTAACAGCAGTTTAAGAACAATTGTATGCCAAACATGTAACATGAGCAGTCAGTAAAGAGTGAAAGTAGCAAAACCAAGGCTGTAATGTTTTTATTCGGACCCCAATAAGTCCTCTTCTTTGCTGCTATCAGAAATGAGGAAGGACAGATTCACACAGTCATTGTCATTACTTTCTTCCTCACTGGTGTCAAAAAAGACATTGTCTTCTGTTTCATCCAAGGCATTACTAATGGGAATCACTGCCACCACATTAGCAAGAATAGCCAATAACATTGCCCCCACATTAGCTCCTCGGACTCGGACAAGGCAGGGTGGACTCAAGTGCACAGCCAGGAAGAGATGGAGGAACACGAAGAGTTAAATATCTGTTATACGGTTTAATCCAGAATCGTCACAGGCAATGGGTCGGTACACGGACAAGGCTAGGCAATCAAACAAAAACAGGAACAAGACAAGGCTAGAAATAAACAAGACGAGGCATGAAAAGGCATGAAAGTGACAGGGAACAACTGACAAACTGGCAACAAAACAGGTGATGGACTGGTGCTTAAATACAATGACTGATTACCCAGAAAGTCAACAAACACAAATGTAGGACTAGCAGCTTGAGTCAGTGACTGTTTTCAAAAAAATAGTCTGAATAGGTTTTCAAAACAAAGTTCAATGACTCTGAGCTGTGATCTGTGACAATACTGTTTTAGTTCTTTTATATGTTTTATACCATGTCGGTTGTTTAGTTTGGGTTCATTCAGATTTGATAATGTTGTTCATATCCTTCATATCATATTCCTTCTAAGTGTTTGCTATATAAATATATAAATAATCATAAAGAAAATTCAAGTTTAATATAAAAAATCTTCAATCAATGTACAACGTTATAGTGCTATATAGATGGCTTTAAATAATAAAACTATGACGTTAAAATAATAATTTAATAGTTTCAAACAATCAAATTGTATCCAAAAAATTTGAAAAGCTACTCCCAACACTTTGTGATTCACTTATAACCTTCTTGCTTAGATGAAGTAAACCATTGGCCGTTTTCCCACAGCAGGGATTGAACCGTTTCCAGCGGCCAATGAAAACGATCCAATCGAGCATTTTAAGGCACTCAGACAACTGGAAGACACTCAGACTAACTTTTACAGGTGGAGATATTGGTACCCACAAGTTTTTCAACTGCCAAGGCCACTTAAGTTTCACTTTAATCTCAGTTGCTTGCAGTTCTCGACTTGACCGTCTGAAATGAAGAATATTAGGCTAGACAAATAGGCTTTTTAAAATTGAATATTCATTAGCATTGAAACATTTTGACCTGCGTTACGCATTAGCAGTTATGCGATGAGTAAACACTCCAGAGAAGTAATTTTAGAAATGTGTGATGGTCTTGTTCCAGGTCAGGCTTGATAGCACACTCAGCACAGCGATGGCTCCAAGTGGGATTTATCAACAAGCGCTCTTCAGCTTGGGATCTTCAGCACATCTGCGAATGGCTGAAGAGGCTCTGAGAGCCCCAAAATGCTAATCCTGATCAAATCTCATGTTATACAATGGTCACCAAAAAGATTGGGATTCTGTCATGTTTTCAACATTACAAATTCTGCACATACATTTTACCATGACAGATTGATGTGTGCTGTCTGAATTCTTTATTTGTGTATTTGTCCTTATAAAATTTTGAACTGGACACTATTAATCTGTGTGTAAAAGTGATTTTGACATATATGTAGAGATTCATGATGACGGTCGTTCGGAACTTCCATCTAGATCTATCTGGTGACGCTGAATGTGTTTAATCACACTGATTTACAGGCCAGTGTCGGCAGTGCAAAATCATTGCGGGCAGAGCCATTTGGAGACATTATGGTTCAAACATCAACTAGCAATTATAAAAAAAAAAACACATGGCTCATGGGGAAGTCTCCAGTCAACTGGTACGAATGGACCATTAGGAACTAAACACGAGGGCTTTTGCTGAAGTCTAAAACGAAGCCCTCTGCGTTTCTGAGAGGATTAAAATGCTATATTATTAAAGTGAACCAACAAACAAAATTGCAGTAGTTTCTCTGTACGTAGACAATGTGCATTTCATCTGATAAAGTTTTTTTTTCTCCAATTACACACAAGTAATCCATGGCTGCTTGTCCACGTTTGTTGCTGGAAAAGACAAACTTTAAAAGAAATAAAAGGTATTGCTGTTTATCTTGCACACATAATAAAACTATGTTTAAGTCAACATTGTGCTGTTTTAGTCAGCTTTCCAAACATCGAATTACGATGGCGTGAGTGCTATATTGTTTTGTTTATTCAAGAATCCAGAAAAATTTCTCGAACAAATTGTGAGGTGAAACTTGACAAGTGAAGTGTAAAGACAAAAGCAAACAAAAACTAAAAAATGACTAGCAGAAATGCTGATTAGCAAAGCTAGCTTGTAGCACTGATGAACTCTTCCAGCCGTGGAAGACACTACCAGGAGTATCTTCACAGCAATTTCCTTTAAAGGTAGTGCTCACAATCTGATTTCCCAAGTGCATCTGCTTAGTATTCCATTGAAGAATGCCGGAGATTTTTAATAGAGGTATGCACAGATCTGTGTGAGCTTCTACTGTAATTTTATTTATCGATGGGATTTTTCCCGGAAGCAAGTATATTGATGAGTACATCTATTAGCTGCAGAGATCCTTCCAAAACCCTTTAAATATCTCAAGTGTTTTTTTTCTACCCAGTCGTTGTGGTTTGAAGCATGGTTGCCGTGTTTGAGCTAGTTCCACGGATGTTGTGCTGACAGGATGAAAGGCCAAAACCTTAGAGAAGAGGACGCTCTCGTCTTTTCTCCCAGCAGCAATGGCTCAGAGGGGATTATATCATTCATCTCTTAGTCTTGACAACATTAATTTATCTGTCAGTCATGTGAGGTGCCCCATCCTCTTTGATGGACCCCC
Organism: Paedocypris micromegethes; assembly: GCA_028031935.1. Lineage (NCBI taxonomy): Eukaryota > Metazoa > Chordata > Actinopteri > Cypriniformes > Paedocypris > Paedocypris micromegethes. The sequence goes on from CM051496.1 coordinate 8,074,405, forward strand.
AGAGTCTCATTAAGACAGTGTCAAACTAAACTTTACGGCACTTAGCAAATAACAAGCTTACAACAGTTGTAATTATTCTGGAGACCAGCAGTTTTTCAAGCTTTTGTCTAATGCACATGTGTGTTGATTGCATGTGCATGTGAAGTTATGGCAGATAAACTCCATGACCATTATGCACAAGGTGAGATTGTATCTGTAGAGAATTGTTTAAATCTGTAGGAAGAGCAGGTAAAAGGTGTCCAAACTCTTTGATACAAAAAACTGAAAGATAAGATTCCTATTGTAAACGCTGCAAACAGTTTGTTGTAAATTCATTGTAAAAAGCTAAACTATGCATAGATTTATTTTAGATAATTAATAATCTTGGTTATGGATATACATTAAGTCAAATATACATTTGAGCATGGCGAACTGTGGGTGAAATGTAGTTTCATCTATATAACTCAGTAAGTAGTGATAATATTTTCTATAATTTTAATATATAACATTGTATTTTTTTTTAGCTCAAAAACAGTACACTAATATTTTTTATCTCAAAAACAATAAACTAGCTAAAACGGACTGGAACAAAAAACCATATCTGATAAATATTCTGGCTGTAAAAATCAGCGGTAACCTTGAGCCAAATGGTCTGACGATTACGGTATTTTCACACAGTGATTTTTAGTCTATTGATTTCTGGTCAGTAAAAACAATATTGTTCTATTCCCATCAGTGAGTATAGCTGATTATGCTTTCCATAAGTCTTACTACTCGAACATTTATAGTTCCTGTCTTGGCAAGCATTAACTAAATATATCTCTGATTAATGTAGACAGCACAGGAGAAATGTTCATGATTCTCTTGCATCATTCACTAAATAAAGTGTAAAGTTGGAAACTGCAGTCAATCCCCTTGAAAAAAAAAAGAACTTGGCAGTGAAGCTGGAATCTTTCCTCTGGGGCAGTGGCCTGTTTTAGATGATAATTGAAAATGATGTAAAAATAGTGGTCCGCAGAAGACAGACAGGTCACATCGCTAAAGAAAAGTTGGCATTTGGCCTCACTTCTGATAATCTGTGTGATTAATAAGATTTTTTTAAACCAAGTTTCGTAGTCCTGTGGCAGCAGAAAGTGTCAATGAGTTGGAAGCTTTAGAAAAGTCCAATACAAACAGATTATTACTGTACGGAGCTGATAGTTTGACAATTGAAAGCCGATGAAAATTTGAATTTTTTTAAAGTGTTTCCTGAATATACTTGACTGTTGGCCCGATGTTTTCATCGCATGCTTGAACGAACAGAGTTAATATGTTTTTGTGACCTTTGAGAAGGGCTTACTTGTGAAATAATCTTTATTTTCTTCATACAATGACAAACTGACAGCTGATGTTTTCTTTCCACTTCACTGATGATAATCAGTTCTCAGGTTCAAATGATGAGTGGAGTCGACGCAACATTAGAGCGGCATCACCAATCAGCTGTCAGCTCCCCGGTAGATCCTCGGATGTGCTTGGTTGCTATGGACACAAGATGAGGAGCGAGAGAGATAGAGAGACCCCACCGACATGTGACATGTATGAGTAAGGTAAAGCCAAAACAACAGTAATCAACACATTCATACAATTTTTGTCATTTTAATTTAACATAATACATCTAATTAAAATAAAACATAAATTTTTTAGCACAGTTCTTAAAATGTATAAGGAATGCCCTTGATCTTCTGACTAAACGCGTGGTGAGATAAATCAGCTTTGATTTTTGTAGTGATCACGGCAGGGTGATTGTTTCAGAACATTCATTTGGATTAGCTTTAATGAAGAGGATCAGCGAGCATGGAATCTTGACGAGAGAATCAGAGACGAAGAAACACATGTCGCTGAGGTACAGGGTTAAAGACAATTGGTGTTGTATTAGGATTTTTGTAACACTTTTCAAAAACAAGTTTATAAAGGGTGGGGAAAAAAATCTCAAGGGATTCATATAAAATTACAATAATTTCCAAGCGATTAAGTTCGAGTTGAAGTTTTTTTTATATAGTGCTTTCATCAGTACCAGACCAACTCAAATTTGCTATGCGGAGTTAGGAAAAGCAGTCATTGAAAAAGAAAAGTATCCATTGTTTATCAGTTTTAAGACTGGCTGTAGTTTTCACAAGATTACACAAGATTTTGATTATTGTTAATTATTGTGTACTGAAAACAATTCTACCATTTTTGTTTTGCTTTAACTTTACAAAAAAAAATAAATAAAATTATAATAATTAAATATAAATAGAATAATCTTTAGTACATTTTAACTTGTTAAACATTTCCTGCAAATTGATGTCTTAAAGTAAATGAGGTGTGTCATTAAGTAAAGAATGTTTTTAAATTATTGTTTAATAAAGCATAATCTGAAATACGTACTCTTTAACGTGAATTAGATACTGTAAATTGCTCATAGTTAAGCATCAACTGGAACAAGAAGCTTAGAAAATAATTAGATTTATAGAGAGTAAATTATTTGATTTTTTTTTTTAGAATTAACCTGTAAAGTTTAATTTGTGTTTTCAAATTTCCCCTCGTTTCTGCACTTTTTATCTGTGCATTTGCATTCTGGTAACAGGAGGTGCTGTTGGCGCTGTGCTTCTACTTCTGTTCGCTGGCCTTGAGGAAAAATCCAGAACACTTCTTGCTTGTGGGAGTGTGAATCATTCAATTCACTGACAAGTTCTTCAATCAGCACACATTGTTGTTTGTGAGTGCCCACTTGTAATTGTTCTCATCAAAGATTCGATGTTTGATCATGTGGTGATACCTCAAAGAAACAAAAAAATTGCAAAACCAACTGGGACCTCTACAGCCGCAGGAACACTCTGGGGTTTTAGGAGTGCAAAAGCTTTTGAAAGTTGTTTTCTTTCTCTTTCTCTCTCTCTTTAACAGGATGAATTCACCACTGCCTGCGAGATCAGTCAAACTTTGATGTGGGAACAGAGGATCACATCAACAAGCACTATAATCTCCAAATAAAACAGTCAAGGCTGACTAGGGATAGAACCATACAGAGTTTCTAGAGCGACTCCCATTTGTCAGTCCATGCACAGAGTCAGACACAGCAGGGGACCCCCACTGAAAGAGAAACTTCTAGAAAGGAAGCAAATGACTGGTAACTACCATCCATTGCCTCTTTTGCTCTTGCTTAATTCAAACCTCAAAGCGCATCATCTTGCCTTCTAGCAACCTCGGAAGACTTGCATTCAAAGATCTCAAAGTTCTTCAGATGGATTCAACCAAATTTTTCAAGAGAGGTGAATCGAAACAAACATGGATCAAGTATAGAAGGTAATAACACTTGTAATTATCAAGCATTACATCTAACACAACATCACACATGCATGTTTATTCAAAAGAGACCGCTAAACTGTGACTTATCTGAATCAAAATAGCACTATAATTCCCGTTGACTCTTGCAATTTATTGTGAGCCACTTGGGCCAAGTTTTGAGTCAACATCTACGCTACAGACCACTGTAGTTGCATGTTAATGGGAAAGTAAATAACTGTAAGAAACTACAACCCTTGTAAATGTGATTTGCAAGGAACGTAATTGTAGCTCTTTATGTTCATGCCTCATAACGCAGAATTATGTGCTCCTTACAGCAATAATTTGCTGGTGTGAGGATTTCATCTCAGAGCTGTAGCTGCCTGTTTCTTGCTTATTATTACTGTAAAGGTCAGTGCTGAATCTGGTGAATTTTGACGGGGATGATACGCAAGAAATACAGCAAGCATCTGATAGAGCCTTGACTTTAAAATGTTTGTCTTTTTCACAAATTCTGTATTCATTAACCTTTATACCCGATAAATACATATTTTGTTCCAGCTTTGTTGGTGCCGTGACCCAATTGCAAGTAAAATATTATTTAGTAATAAACCCTTAACAGTACCAAAGCAGACAACTTTACAGTGGTCTGCATTTTCAACCTGCTAACATTCGGCTATCCAACTCACTGATTGGCCACAACTTCCAGTCGTGGTCCTAGTGTCACATCCTGTTCGGTGGGTTTTACAACTGAGAGTCTTGTGTCAAGACACTAATCCCCACCTGTTCCCGGGAACCACAGCTTAAGGTTGCCCACTGCTCCGGTTTTGTGTGTGTTCAAATTTCAGAGCATAATTAACACAATTAAAACTGTTAATATGGTCCCTACCATATTGACAATTTTACTTTCACTTTCTTCCTTTTTTAATAGAATGAGTAGTTTTAAGTAAAGTTGTGAGTTTAAACACTCTTTCTCTGGATCTATGAAATCATCTAGCAACATCTGCTGAAGTTTTAGTTTTTAGCACCCCTTGTCGACTTCGGACCTGTGAAAAAATAGGTTTAGAGTGGATTTGCACCGGCTGGTGCGTAGACCCTGATGGGACTGAGAAATGTGTGTATCAGGTGTTATATTTGCTGGATGAAGTGATGGTTTGAGGGTTAGAGAACTGCTAATAGAAAAATGGTTGCATTTTTTCAATAGCTACATTCTGTACTGAACAAATATAGATCAATCAGACACTTTGTTGAGGCAGTTCTGCTGCAAGTTGCACACATCATGCATGATGCCAGACCATAATACGCAAGTTGCTCGGCAACAACTTGAGTTGGGTTCCCACAGCTGCTGTCCTGATTAGTTAATTGTGTAAGTAAACAAAATGTTGAGTAAAATCACTAAACCTCTTCCAACCTGGAAAAATCAAGCAAACACCCGGGGCTTCATTTAACGAGACGTGCGTCGAATGATAGTGAATGCAAACGTGCTGTAGTTTCTAAAAAATTTTTGCCCATGATTTCTAGAACCTTTATGCTTTTAATTATCTTCAATTGCTTTCAACGAAACATATGTCACATCAGCTTTCAACCTTTCCACAGCTCTGAATACTAACATCCACAAGTGTCTTTGCCGAATTTTTAGTTAAAAAAGAGAAGAACATGCACATTATGTAGAAACTAAACAACATTTTGTGTGTGCGTGCGTGCGTGTGTGTGCTGTCACATATATAGACACTCTCGTGAAATACATTATTAATGTTATGTCACTGTAATGAGCAGTGTTGAAAACGAGGAGAACAAAATAAACTTTGTCTTCTTGCAACCAACAGTCCAGTCACATAATTTCACCTGCTAAAGGTTCTTCCTGTACTGCAGCATGGTTCCCTTGAGGAGTTTCTCCATAGCAACTGGGCTTTCTAACTTACAGACATGTAACTCTGTTCACAATGAAAGCAAATGAGGGATTCACAGGCAGGAAAACAAGCCAGCGACAGCTCTCCGTTATCTGATATTCACGCTCGGAGTAAAGCTGACTGAATCAGAAGAATGTGGTGAGAATAACTAATAGCCAGATGGAGCTATGCTCATCAGCACAATCAGTTTGATTCCCATCGCAAAGACAAACTCTGGCCGTTCAAGTATAAATTCATTAATCATTTTTCACAATAGCTGGAAATAGAGACTTAACATGTCTTTTCTTGATTAGACCTCAACAAGAAGGTTCTAATAAAAGCCTCATCCCAGAACATCTCATGTGCAAGTCTTCCAACCTGCACTTTATCTTACTGGAACTTTATCGCAATACGTTTGCTTTTACGGAAGTCATTGCATCCACACTTTCAGCTTCTTTGAAGCATTAAGTGGCTCGTGAGCGGTTTTGTAGCATGGACCAGTGCATCATGCTCAGACAATATTGACAATCGAATCAATTATCCTTACGGTCGCCCTGTTGCAAAGTGCAGAATGACACTGCTTTGACTTTTGGAAAGGTTGACCTTTGCTACAAAGAAGTACGAGCAAGAAGTCACCAGTAACCTAATTAATAGGAAATGTCACAGTGGTAATTACATCCTAACACGTGAATGGTGGCACTGCATCCAGGCATGGCTCCGGGACACTGCCTTGTTTTTGTTGTTGTAGTGACAAATTAGTGGCATACGTAATTGTTTATACCAACAATTACAATATATCAACAGACATGTATCTATTCTGTAATAGAAGATCCACTGAAATCGTGTCTCCAAAGCTATTGTTATTAAAAATCTACCCCCAATCCAAAATCATAAAACTTCATCTGTTTGGATCAACTTCATTACAGTTTCTCTTTGGTTTTTGATGAAAATCAGGAGAACTTGAAGAGTTTGTCAAAAGGAGCCTAGTGATACAGTTGGATGTTGTATGTGTCCGTTTTGTTTCATATTTCAGTTGCAAAAAAACAGTTTTTCTTCCTCTTCTCAATATTTAAAACATCTGAATTTCTTGTAAGCTGTGGTAGCTTAAGAATATCCTGGCTTTTCTAAAGTAGAATAATGCTGTTATTGATTGTATTAAATGCCTGCAGGGATTGGGTGTGCTCACCACTCACTTGACAAATGACAATTATTTCATATTCCAGACAGAATCCTAAATAGAGATTTGAAGTTGAAAGAGTCAAATTTGCATTACCTTTCACAGAACATTGTTTATTTATGACTACATCACAAAAACGTCAGTAGATGTTCAAAAAACAGGCATATGTTTGATTTTTTTGCCAGAAGACTGTCATGTCCCCTCCCAGAAATCTTTGCACACCATTTAACCAGGGGGTGTAAAGAGTACCGGACAGCCATACTTGAGTAAAAGTACAGATACTTACTGTAAAAATTACTCCATTGCAAGTAACAAGTCACCAATTTCAAAAAGACTTGAGACTTGAGACTTGTTCTCTGGTTTTTAAAAATGTTGCCTATGTTCCTTGCTTACAACTGCTTGGTAAGTCGCACAGCTGCAACGTACTTTTTCTGAACCTTGATTATCGACGGTAACCTGATTAACACCTGCTCTGCGGCTTCTCATCACTGTCTCTTTCGAACACAATGGATCGTTCGAGACATTCATTACAAAATACTTCTAGCTACCCAGCAATACTGGACATGATAGCAGTGGTGCTAACAAAGCACTCGTCTGCTATTTCTCACGTGGTGTAACTGGAACAACTAATTTAAGACTGGACAAGACTCTGTGGGTCTACAAATAAATGTTCAGCGTTTCTAATATTTCTAACAGGGAGAGCTTTAGAATGAGCCATGGTTGTCAACACGTAAGTTGAACTCTCTATGTTATCGTATTTTTTATAGAATTTTCTTCAGAAGCTGAGAGCAGTGTTTGACCATCCAGTAGGTTGAAGAAGGAGCCATTGATCTAATTATAGATTTGAAGCAAAGTGAAAATACTATAGCCGAATTTTCCCTGATCTTTCGCACTCTAGAAGCACAAACCGGGTGGCCCAATGATGTACCACCACACCACGGCACCAACTCCCAGTCTCGCATTGGATACAGAGTAGGAAAAGTCCATGCAGATCACACATCTCATACAACAAGAGTGAGAGAAGACGAAAAGAAGACATGTGCTTGTATGGTAGAACTTCCAAATACTGCACCGTTCCCTGTAACAAACGACCAAATTTAAGCCGACAATGACAGACCCAATTGATAAGTGGAGATAATAGTGTCAATAGTCACCAGTGAAAGGAACATGGTGTGTTCCGCAATGGTAAATTTGCTCTTCACTAAGCATAAAGATAAGTCTCTTCTCAGCCTATCACCCGCAGTCCAACGGACAAACGAAGACGCTCACAAAGGGTGTTTTCTCCGGCCTTACTGCCACTACAATCTGTCTGACTGGAGCAGCGCCTTTTTGACTGAGTATGAACAAAGTTCTCTCAGAAAGAAAGCTGTAGGTTTAAACTCAATTCTAGTTTGAGCAAGGCTTCCAATCCCCCAATACAAGCATTACAAACAACTGACGCCAAGGTATGTTGGGCTATTTAAGTTTTTGAAGTCATCAGCATCCAAACACATATCCCCAACATTCCACATTTTTCTGGATTCCCACCACCATGGAACTAATCTCCAGTTTCTTGAAGACTGTTTTGTAGAACGACGTTGGAAAACTGGGACTCTATCTGCCAGAAGCCTCAACCTGCCCCCCCCCCCCCCCCAGGAAACGTTGCACACTTTTAAAATTCACAGTTGTTCTTGTGTTTTTGACTCTTTGCTTGTCCTTGCTCACGACTGCTTTTCCTGCCCCGACCTTTTCACTTGCCAAACAACAAATCATTCTTACATATATCTTTCACACCACAATTACCCCACAGGAGTCTATTGCCAGTGATGATACTAGAGCTGAACATCAAATGAACAATAATTCTGTGAACACTCATTTTCCATCCTGTAAATTGCTATGGATTAAGATTGTCTCAATATTTTAGGGAGTTATAATTACATATCCAAGTGTTCAATTTCACCCCTGACTGTATTTCAACACTTCTAATAATTTAGCTGGAAACGATGGAGCCGGCCCTTGCCAAACACAGCCGGATGAGCGGACTGAAAACCCATGATGCTCCACTGAGTGACAGATGCTGTAACACTGGCACAGGTTCAGGGAAATGGATTTCCGCTAAATGCGTTTGAAGCCTTTTCCTCTGTTTTAATTAACAGATAGCACTGATAAATATTTAAAAACCTGAGCAATAGCTACTCAGATGAAGACAGTCAATGTGCATTCAAACTAACCCTGGCTTCAGGGCATCTGTGCTCTTATGAAAGTGGTGTTTAGTTGACAGACGGGCTGATGCCTGTAGTGCCGGCTCCCTTTGACTTGTTGGTTGTTTTTCCTACAATGCATCTGAACTGAGAAGCAGCAGATGCAACTTTTCCAAAACTTTTGCAAAAACATGTATAAATGTAATCATCCATCCTTCCATCTAAATGTTTATGCATGCGCATTTTCATGTTAATGTATTGCATGTGTATAGAGTATATACTGACGGCAGCAGAAGCATAAGGATTACACGTTAACACACGATTAATTTTAAATGCTTAATTGCGTCAATTATTTTTAACGTTGTTAATCACAGTTGCGTTTTTGTTTTTTTTTTTTTTTTTTTTCATTTTTAGGTTTGGTGACATGCAATGAATAGGCCCAGAGAGTCGTGCTAGTGTCACCCAGGTGTGGCTCATTACGAACAGAAGCTCAGAGTGACAAGAATAGACCCAGAAAGCCGAGCTAGTGTCACCCAGGTGTGGCTCATTATTATCAGAACCTCAGAGTGATTGCTTTCACCTGCTGCTATTTAGGCGCAAAGTGTTTAAGGACAGACACTTGCTTGTCTCATCATTCTCGTCTCTGTCCGTGGAGTTTTGAATGAACTTGTTAAAACTGAGACCTTTTTAGAGGAAGTTTCAACTGCAAATAATTTGCTCGTCAGATCAAATCTCTGTTCAACAAGCCGCCACTTTAAAAAATATATTGCAAATTGAACAAAAATTATAGTAAATTATATTGCAGTACAGTGATCCCTCATTTATCGCGGTAGATACGTTCCAAGCCCGACCGCGATAGGTGAAAATCCGCAAAGTAGAGGCACAACATTTACATATTTATTTAACACTTATTCAGACTTTTAAAACACTTTTTTCACGTAGTATTCTTTATTAAAGCAGTGTTAACAAACATCTCCCTGCCGCACGCTTCGTCCCCGCGGAGATATTGTGTTTGAATGGGGGGATATGAGGTGCACGTTTCCCGCCGCTGGTGCTCGTGTGGTGGTCGCGGAGGGACGTCCGGCATAGCGATTCGCATCTCCGCGCCGAGGCGCGTTTGGCTAGGTCCGTCTCGATCCACTGCAAGCATCCTCCGCCCAGATACGGTCGGGAAAAAGTGATTCCGCGAATATACGTGTGGTAAACTAACAGAAACCATATTCTGCATATTTGGTGGCCGACCAGTGGGAAAGGACGCAACTATTTAAAGTTCCATAGAGACACCTTGGTGTTCTTGATTGCTACCACCGGGTCCGTCACGACGTGCATGCGGTGAGCGGTGCGATTGCTTCTCACGCAGTGGCTGGCTGTGTGAGGGATTGTGGCTTTCCAAGTGCTGCGCTACTTCGATTTCACGCGTGGTTCGCGCCCGGAGCGAATACGTCATTCCTGCGCTATCGTGGCGGCGCGAGCGTTTCATCAGGAGCGCATACATTGTTCCGGTGCTCTCGTGGCGACGCAAGCGTTGCTCTAGCTCAAGACGCGTGGAGACTACGGAGAGTGTGTGCGACCGCGCGGCGCCGCTATTCGCTGTAACATTGAGGGATCCTATGCACTGTCCGCTTTTCCACCTGGCCTGTTCCTGGGACAACCAGAACGTGTGTGTGCGAGTGTGTGTGAGTGCACGTGACACAAAGTGCGCGTCAGTGCGGTGATTGCGCAGTACGTTTGTGTGTGTGTGCGTGTGTCACAAGTGAGCGTCAGTTCGGGATTGTGCGGAACGTGTGTTTGCATGTGTGTGTGCATGTGTCTTTTTTTTAAAGAGCAGTCTCGGGACTAATTTTATGCTGATTTATAATTCGTATAATCAATAAACGCTACCCACGTCTCGTGCCTCTGTGTGTGCACGAACCGGTGGCACTGCTACATACGTAATAAAGGAAAAAAATCCGTGAAGCAATGAATCCGCAATAGTAGAACCGTGAAGTAGCGAGGGATTACTGTATTTAAACTAGTGTTTATTTAGTGTTACATTTTCAATGTTCCAAGCTTTAGTCTTTTAATTTGGTCGTGATTAATTCGTTCAGGGAAGTGCGATTAACTAGTTTAATCAATAGTTTTACAGCACTAATATATATATATATATATATATATATATATATATATATATATATATATATATATATATAAATATAGTGACAGCATTATATATATATGTAGTAAGGCTGACCGAAACCCTGCCCGCCTAGAGGACGCTGCGTCTTGCAGAATCGAGTCTGTTATTGTCGCATTTATTGTCGCAAAATATATTTTGTTTTTCGGAAATGTTGTTTCTTACCTAAAAGAAGGTCACTTTTACTACGGAGAACTTTATTTATTATTGATTGTTTTATGGAATGTTATAAAGATGATTCAGAAAACTAAAAGGCTCGACTATTTCATGTTTTACTGTTTTAGTTAATGTTTTAGTTTTTTGAAGATTTATAGGAATTTTAAAAAGTAATTGGTTAAGTTACTCATTAGGTAAATACGTTACTTTTCAGACACAGTGATGAGAAAAGTAATTTAATTACAAAATGGTAAAGTAATTTGTAATTAGTTACTTTTTTAAAGTAACTTACCCAACACTGGCTTAAATTAATTTATATTTTACACTTCAATATTACAAATGTCTATACTTATTATTATTAATAATATTAATTATTAATAATAAATGAATAATAATAGTGCGATTAACTAGTTAAAAAATTAATCGTTTGACAGCCCTAAATATATATATATATAGGGTTTTTTTGTTTTTGCGAGTGTGTGTGTGGGGGAGGGTTTGTTTACTTTAAATGTAAAATGCAAATGAGCTACACATATTGGTTAGCTTTTAATATCACTTCCATTAAAGGTGTTAATGTATATTTTAATTTTGAGTCTTGTAATTGCTTGTTTCACAATGACAGTGGCTTTTTAATGTGAATAAGTAATATGTTGCATTTTCAAAAACATGCCATTATAACCGTTCCGTGCCACTCATTTTAATGATTTTACAGTGTGACCCTATGAAGTTAAATTAATGCTGTCACTCAAGAAACCATTGTCATAGACATTCCTCAAAATGTAGCTGAAAATTTTTAATCTACATAGATTCCGAATTCCACTTGTTTTTCACCCCATTCATTAGTGATGGCAATTTGTCTTTTTCTTAAGGAGTGGGACTCAGGAATAGGGAATCAGGAATATAAGTAGCATTTTACAGCAATGTATGAAGGTTACGTACCAGTGTTCAATCAGACGTTTTGATTGAAAATTATTGTCTTTTGCAATGTGTCGCAATACGTCATAATATGGCTTCTTTATTATATTTCCATTTCTCCAGAAACATCTCTGCATCATTTGCCATCATTGTCCTTCAGCAGCAGATGTGAAGTGCATTTGATGTCTACAGATGACGTGAAGAAGAATTGATATGAGAATATGGTAAATGCAAAAATCAGTGAGCTTTCCTTTTATCACATTTCTTCTTTCATACTGTATTCATCTCCCTGAGCATGCTAACATGATAATAGCTGCAAAAGTAGCCATGATCTGTCATGATGCCGCCATATCTTTCCATGAGGTAATTCCCTGGAGATGCCTGTGATATTGTGGCATTTGTTGGATCGCTTTTCAGGAATGACCAATCATTTTGTGCCGTGACAGGCATGGAGATAAATGTGATCTTCTGCTATGGTGATATTTCATCTGCTCTAACGGAGTCATGGTAATTATCGCACTCTGGGGAACGTGATGTATTGTCAGCGAGATGCTCAAAATGTGGTGAAAATGCACCCTGAAAGACAAATCAAAGGTCAAGCCTTCGGATGGCTTGAAAGCAGCAGCCAAATGTGGTTCAGCATTAAAAATTCCAAGGTCAGGGTTATCAAGGTCAATCAAAAACAAAAAGCAAAACATCTGAGTGAAAAAAGTTTTTTTCCAAAATGACAAAATGTAACCCATCATTCCCAGATTTAACTCAAAGTTTATAAGTAACTTGAGTCATACGAATATGTTTCAGTACATAGAGCAGAACAGACAAATAAAAGTGCAATCTAAAGCTAGTGTACAACTAAATTGTGGGTCATGCTTTGGAAACTGCAGGCCTGGTTTACGTTTACAGTCATTGAGACACATGTTTAACACCTTCATATTTGTTGTTGAATAAATTCATACATTGCTAAATAAATGTTGTATTCAAGCTCAACAACATTTGCTTTTAACTACTGTAGTGTGTTCAAACCAGGTTAATTTGCTAAATCTGTCTTGGCCTTGGAACTCAGACTCTTAATCTGGCTATTAAAGTCTTGGGAAAACGTAATAATGATTCATGCTGAAGCCAATGGCGTCAATCGGCAACATTCGTCTCCGGTGGCAGCTTGTTGTCAGCACTGCTGATTCATTATGCTTAGCTTATTTTAATTAGCTTTGCTACGACACAGCTAATTGGTCATGGATTGTGTGTAGAAATGGCCTCTTGCCTCAAGCGTTATGTTAAGACAACTAGCACGGCTATATCAGATCTGATTTAAGTAATATGCATTTTCAAAAGGCCAGGTACACGCTTTGTAGCCTTTAACATGGCTTGCGTAGACATGCCGAAGCAATAAAGAAAATGCTAGTGCGCAAGGTGAACTGTGTTCCACCTCTATGTGTATTCTGTTTCTTTTGCCTCTCCTGTTCTTTGAATTTAGATGAGCTAGATTTTTCTTTTATTGCAAGAAGAAAGCAATATCAGATCAGAGGCTTGTGACAGCTTCAGGAAGGCGAGTTATTTGTGAGCATCTTATCAGCAGCTGTGGCAGCAGACGTATGGCGTGAGTTTATCTGGGACAGAGGGAGCTATTGCGCACCATCGCACACAAACACATGACGGAGGTGGGTCTCACAGCCTTCAGACTAACTCTTCTTCTGCGTCCATGTCATCCTTCAGATCTGTTTACATTCTGGAACTTTTACAGGCTGCACACTGGTGTATTTTAGGATGAAGTACAGATATTTACAATTCAAGTCATTCATTTGCTGTGCTTAAAATGCAACAAAGACAAAAGTCTGAATGGTAATTGAATGGCACCATATAATGTTTTGGGGGTTAGAACGATTGCAAAAGGGGAATGTCTAATTTCCTCTAAGCTTTTTGGGGGCCAATGAGAGAATTCTTATTTTTCTCGAATTTCATACTTTTTCATATTTTCATTTTCATATTGCAACACCGCGTCCTGTCTCTAACTTAAACATGGAAGTATGAAAATGTGTCATTGCAAGAGATTCTCTGAAAAGCTACATTGTGCAAGCTTCTTTTTGCCTTCCCGTACTTGTCTGTCGTTTGGTTTGACAATGCTGATTTGACAGTTTACATGAGTAAACTTATTCAAGTTCAGAATATCTCTACTTTCAGTCTGTACTAAGACTGTCAATATCCTGGCCCAATTTTATCTACCTTCGGCCTTAGCAATTTTGGAATTTCTACAACAATTTTGGACTTTAAAGGTCCCCTGCAAAAGTTTCAGAAAGACTTTGGACATATGGCTTCCTCTTGGGTTATTCTACATCAGAACACAGTGATAACCAGACAGCGTTCCAATTAAATGAGCATCTCAAACACCTTTATTCCTGGTTAGACCTGGTCTATACCAGAGTGCCCTTATAACAAAGGACACTGCATGATTTGGAATCTACAGATGCATCTAACATGGGGTGCAGTCTGTGTCAGTGATGATTTGTCCAGACATTGATCTTTTTCTCATCTCTGATGACATATTCTAATATTCTATAATATTCTTATAAGCTGCGGACAGTTTGCTCTGATGGATCAAAAAAAGATCTTTTTGCCTACCAAGATTCTTCCCACCATGCGATCAGGTTAATTGAAGCCTGGCCACACATGTGCATATTCGGGGAAAGCAGCATTAGGTACTCTTGATTGTTTCATACCAGCCCACTACAACTATTTCAGAGTTCGTGGGTAACTGAGATTGCATCTAAGAAGGGCCCTCATCTTCCAGGAGCGGGGCTCTTTTTGGTCCCCACGCCAAGATCTCCAGTTCCTCCATGTCTGGGACAATGCTGTTTGTAAATCTATTATTAGCGGGAGTAGATACTCAGGTTCAGTCTCTACTGTAGAGACACAGGATTAGTATGCAGCCTCTACTGTACTTAGTGGTTATACAACCTGAAGTGGTATGCCAACAGGTATCTACACAGATCTCTGAGTATCACAGAAGTCTCTGAGTTGTTCGATTAGGTTGAAGAGAGATACTGTTTTAGATAGACAACTGCCCCCTTCCTCTGCAATAGTGTAAGGGCCGACTATTTCAGCCTTGCATTTCAACAAAAGTCAACTTAATAGCCCTAATATCTATTTAATGTTTGAAAATAATTAACAAATGAATACAAAGAAAATTAGCAAATAAACCAACCAAAACAACGAGTTGGAAAACTAAGGCAGTAGTTTTCCACTAAGGGGGTGGGGGGGTAGCAACCTACTTCAACTGCTCAACACAACCAACTCCCTCTCTAAAGAACCATTGCTTTATATAATCCAAAGGAATACCATTTTACATTCAAACAGGTGAAACACCAAACATGCAAACAATTTACATTTAAATATCCAAATAATTTCCAAACAATAGCATTTAAATAAAAACAACAATTCAAAATACTTAATTACAATACAAATAATTCGTTTGTATCCACGACTTAAAGCTGCCTACTGCTCGAGGCTTGTGTGTGTTCCCTTCTGTGTGTGTGTGTGTGTGTGTGTGTGTGTGTGTGTGTGTGTGTGTGTGAGAGAGTTCATTTAAAGAGCACAGTGTTGATGTGGTGCCTGTTCTCATTGAAAGCAGCCCAAATAGAGTTTGGTTCAATTGAAATGGGTGTTGTAGGCAGCAGATACTGTACTCAACAGTCAACCAGCAAGATATGTTGCATGAACAGATATGATTTCCTTATGCAGGTTATCCAAGGAAGAAGTAACTGTGTGCTAATCCATGCAGTCAATTCACGCTTTATCATTGGTGCTTAGAAGCCATAGAAGTCAATCGAGTTCAATGGCCATTTTTCTAGTACATATACAGTACGTATGTATTCAGCACAACATCACATTTCTTTCCTTCTTGAACCGAGATTAAGCAAGTAATCAGCAAGATATGGTTTACGCTCACATTTTGCCTGATTTTCTCAGGTTTGCAATGGTTTCCATTAAGTTTCCAGTATTCTGTAAAAATGCAATAACCTAATATGGTGATTAAGATATAATTTGTTCTGTAAGAAAAAGCTTGATGGGTTTCCAAACATCAATATGTTTTTTTGACAATAGATTTACTACAAATCTTTGGACGAGAACAAATTGGTATCACACGTTTATTAAACTATCCAATCTTTGTCTAGATAAAATAAAAACGATGCATCTAATATTTGATTCTCCATTCTTTTAAGAATGGACCCATTACATTGGATTTATAAAACCTATTAACCAGTAGCTCATCAGATATTATTTTACTCTGGTACAGCAGCACGATGTGAAAAACCAATTGTGGGTGTCAAACTCGCCTTCAGCATGTCTGCTGTCCCGGCCCACGTTGCGCAGAAGGATGGCATGCTGGGTAAATTCAGCTGATCTGTGTTGATTAAGGTTGAACTGAGGGCAGAAGAGAGCAGAAACTGGAAGGTCACCCCCTTTATCTATAATCACATCACAGCAAAGCTCTACCGGTGGATCTGCGTCTCTTAATTACTCATTATTCATGAGCTGGGCAGAGAACGAGAGATTCACATGATATAGTGGTCTCTTGCGCTCCGAAATGGCAGCAACCGGAGATGTTTGGTTAGAATAATGGCACTAATGTTAATTGTGATGTTCTGATTGTGAAGAAAAAGGAACCTGCGTTTGTTCCTGGCTGAACAATAAAGTGTGTGATTAAAGGTTAAAAACATCTTTGAAGACATGTTTCACTTGTCCTGTGGCTAGATTTTAATGTTGAAATGATGCCTAGTGGATTTGAAATGGATTGGGTGCTTTGAGATTATCAATATCCAATCCTTCTTATTACTGATTAATCCTTGAATATCTCAGTATAATTAAATATTATGCAATGCTTGTGCTGCTTATTTCTTGGCAGTTGTCGTCCAGCAGTAGTGAGTTGGACCTGGTAGATTCTGTCTGTCTGTACATCCATCCATCCATCCATCCATCTATCTTTCTACCTATCTTGTCTCTCTCTATCTACTTGTTTACTGCCTTTCAAGCGATTTTTCTATAGTTGTAATTATCAATCTGTGGGTAGTAACAATTTATATGGTATATCTTTCATATCTTTTAGAAAAATAGTTTGTGAAATATTTAGTTGTGAAACAAGTTGTATTTTGTTGTGAGGATTTCTTTGCAAGTCTCAAAAATACAAAAGGTTGCCTGATCGGACGCAGTGTTCCAGTATTTTTTTTTTTCTCATATCACATCTCTTGTAATTTCTACTTCATTGTAGAAAAGGCATTCTATCCAGCCGGTGAATGCTCCGAAGAGAAGTATCATTCCAATGAGTTTTTAATGTGAAAACAACCCCAAGGACAATCTTGTTTGCACTGCTGATTTCATCAGTGTTCCCCAAGTCAGCGGCCCATTATTATACATGATTATCATTGCACAAAGAGATGCATCAAAAGATTAAGAAATAGAATTATAAACTCAGATCTTATTTATCCTCTAATAAATCCTGCCCTCTTATATCAGGCCTGCCACGGGGAGCTTAAAAGATCGCAGTCAGATTCATCATCTCCAAACCCATGCCCGTATCTCACATGGAGCTCTGCGGCAGCGCACATGGTTCATCACGATGCTTTATAAAGCCGTTCCCACAACGTGCTTGACTGACGCCTTCAAATGCTTTTGAAGTCGATGTGAAATTCAATTGTGTTGTCAAAAGTGTCCCGAGGTGCTTGGTTCTTGCATCTTCATCCTTGCCTAATGTCAGACACTTCATTTTCACACTATTATTTTCTCAAAACAACACAGTACGGCACTTAGATTAAATGAAAAAAAAAAAAAAGAAGAAGATAAGGTGACTGCTAAAGACACATAAAATCTTTGCAGACACTTTACTGTTGGCAGAGAAGCCCCAATTGTGGGGCCAACTTTATCATTATGGGTGAAAAACAACGTGGGTTCAGTTTCCACACTTTATTGGAATGGTTCGTAAGTGTCACTACGTCACACTTGTCCCTGAGGTGTGCTACTCCGTGGTGAAATAAGTGCTGGGTGATAAAAGTAAATGTTCAGGAAGTGGTGTCGTGGCAGAAGGAGCCAGCCAACCCTGAAACAGACCTACACAAATCTGTAGATCATTGAATGTTTTCAGTTCATTGGCCTAATATTAAAATATTCTATATTTTGGAAGGCCAAGCTGACCCACTTGATTGTGAGAAATTGAGTTGTGACAAAAACAAAATTATTTGTTTTAAATTTTCACAGAAATGGGGGGAAAACCTTGCAACCTGATTGTAGGGTGGTTTTTTTGAATGTTACACAATCTATGGTGGATTTATAAGTCTCATAATGGATGCAGTCAGTTTATGCAGAGAGACTTTTTAATATCCATGATTAATGCAGAAAGTAATGTGGTCGGTGTTACAGGCTAATTGCCGTTATACATTTCCCCAATGTGCATTTGAATTTTCTGATCCTCACACATATAAATCAATTTGAAAGCCTGAAGCTAAAAGTATATAGTATTTGTAGGTCGTGCTAAGTATGCCGCAGAAGTGAGTGTTCTGAACTTGGATTCAGATGTCTTCCGAGACCTGAAAGTGCTTAATTGTGCTGGTCAAGAACATAAAGGTGGTTGTAATAAATGTAACTTTTTTTGCTTGATTTTGAAAAACGTAGCACAATGTATTGTTAATTCATGTTTAAAATCCTTAACTGTTTCAACTGTTTCACCGAGACTGTTTCGACACCAAGTATATAAAATATAAGAAACATTTGGTTAAAGCAAAGAACATAATTGTGTGTGTGGGTGTGTGTGTGTGTGTGTGTGTGTGTGTGTCTTCTACTGTATGTGAGAGAAACTGTTCACAATCCCACATAATACCACTTAATAAAGCAATTCATTTGAGATCGTTCTATTGGCCCTAAAATAATTATGCAAAATCTTCAAAAAAAAAAACATAATGCTCAGCTTTTCAGTCATTTAATACCTTGAATCTTTCACTTTGTGTTGACTGCGTGTACACTGCACTGATTCCAGATCTGTCAGATCAGTTCTTGAAAGAGCCAGAAACTGATGTTTGATTAAAACAAATGGGTTTGATGTGTTTTTCCTCTGTGTTCAAGGACTTTACTGCAGTATGCATGTTACTTTACTTGTTTTCCTATTCTCTCTCATGTTCTGTTTGTGCTGAATTTTGGTCCAAATAAGTTCAAGTTTATTTATACAGTAGAGTGCTTTTCTTTGTTCGAGACCAAGCAAGATATATAGGGAAATATTGTCTTTAATGGAAACATGTCCATTATTTATCTGTTCACAAATTAGGAACAAGAGTCAGTTCAAAAAAGAAAAATGTGCATTGTTGTTCAGACTATGGGCTATGACCGACGACCGTCTGTCTGTCCGTCTGTCTATCTTTATCCAAATACCAATGTATATCAATCTATATTCAGCACTAGACTTCTCTGCTATTTGACCGCTTCTGATGTTATAGAGATGCGGAAGGTTCATCTGTCAAGCAGTTGCCCCTCAATGACCTTTTCCATCTGAGGCATCTGTGGCTCAGTGAAGCATTACCTGGCGTCACGTGCTCTATCATTTTCAAGGACGGAACACGGCACCAGGCCTGACCCCCCACCACCAGGATTCACCTTATTCCACATCCCAGCTGACCCCGGAGGGCTAGAGGTCAAAGGTCACTGCACACAGAAAGTCACCTTCTTTGATTGTAAATGTATCCTGAATATTTTTCACATCACTTTATGCATAATATTGCATGTATAGATGCATGCTTCATTTAGCTGAAGTGACATGAATATGCAGATTGAGTAAATGTACAGTACATTTTGCTTAAATTAATTCATTACACAATTACGCTTCAAAATTGTAAAAGCAAAAATTAGTATGGTTATAGTCTTGCTTGTTGGCTTTCTCCTCAAGTAAAATGAAATACCTTTACTTTTACCCATTTGACAAACAGCTTTTCAAATCCAAACTGACCACACATTTTAACCTTCTGATCCTGTAACTTAAAGTCTTTTTAACTGAGATCGATACTTTTCAGATTTACAAACAAAACTAACCTGGTTAGTTACATAACCTTAGTCTCCAAGGGTAAAGTTAGCAGACACCGTGCCTAGTACTGACACTAGTAGAACATAATGCCGTGATTTTTTCTGCCTTTGAGAGCAAATATCAACTCGAATTGGATGCACGACCCAAAAAAATAGAAAGTGTATGCATTCTTGAAAAGTGTCTCATTTGTTAAAGTCAATTGGAATGTAGAGCAACTGTCCTGATATGGCCAGGGTAACTATCATAAAACTACATCTCAACCCCGTAAGATGTGGTAAACTGCATCTAATCGTATTCTGATGTTATTCCACATGATTAACTTTTTCATGTATTACAAAGCCATTGGAACAGGCTTCCACACATTAAATGTACATTCAGCAATTAGCAAGGCATACACGTATGAATATATAAATACATGTGATTACAGTACACAAGGACACAGTGCTGGAATTTTTTGAAGGACCCACAAGGGGCAGACGACAGGATCAGTTGATTTGCTGGAGGGAGTTTATGATTGTGTGTCAGAGTCTGTCAGTTTCCTTCTCAAAAGTGTAACTCGGTTAGACTTCAATGGAGATAAGAAGGACAAGAGGTTCGGAAACTTATAATCGGAAACGGAACCCATGGTTTAGAAAAGGTGAGCCTGTTGGGGCAAAGAATACATTAAAAGCAATGTGCCAAAGCAATTTTTAATATACAATTTAAGATGCATAGTCAATTTCAAAATAGTCTAAACGTAATGGTTTCTCTCACTCCTTTGTGCGCCATGTTGCCTCAAATTGTTTCTTTAATCTTTCAACACAACAGAGCCGTACCCGTGCCAATCAGTACGATCCTTGTGAATTTTGTCTATTATGTGAATTGGTCTTCTACATCAATTGACAGCAGCTCAAAACAAATAGAATGCCAAACGTTTCAGGTGTCCTGGACATATCCAGCAGCAACTGTCCTCTAGAATCAGAGCGGTTCTCTTGGAGATTACCTTCTTTATGAAAAGATGTATCCAATGTACACCAACTGATAACAGTTAAATAGTTCAGTTCTTGAAAAAAATCTTTAAATAGCACAAAGCATGGAGCTTGGAATTAAGAAACAACAAAGCTGCAAGCAAGTAGATAATCTGGGAGCAGTAGAAACACACATCTACTTGTGTGAAGGCAAGAGGAGAAAAATAATAATAGCATGTGGGAAACAGTCCAAATCCCGAAACACACATAAGCTGGCCTGAGAGGGAAGCACTCTGGACTAAAAGGCTTTCTGGCAAAGACAGGACACGTCACCTGAGAAATTGTAGTGGAGAATAATACCAAGTGTAGATCCTTGTGTTACTATTTCACTGAAGCCACATCTTTGCTTGTTTGCCATGAGAGAAACAACAACCACAAAGGCAAATGAGGTATGTGTGTGAGTATAGGAACCTTGTAGCTATACGTAACCTAGTGTTCTTTACAGTGCTGAGCAGACTAGTTTAGTGTTCAACCAAAGGAAAGTAACTGCAAATATAGCAATAGACCTCATGGGGACAAACCTGATTATACCCTACCAGTATTGTACGTTTCCGCTCAAGACAAAAATTGAGTGGAAACCAAACCTGCACCTGGTTGCAAAAGAGGAACCACCACTCTGAGCGGAAAGGACCCTAATGTCCAGGAGGTAAGAAACCAGTTAGTCCCACGTGGTAATCAAGGGCGAGTTACAACTTGGGTCATCTTTCAAGGAAGAAAAAGCCTGTAGAGTCACCTGATCCCATTAATGGGGAATGGGCATTTTGTATACAGCTACCCCCTTCCCAGGAATGAAAAGAACTTGGGTTTTACTCAGTCTTGAAGAAGTCTTGTGTCAAGCCACAGAGCTCTGGAATGCAGGCATTATAATAGGTATTGGACAAAGGTGAATAATTTGTCCAAAGGAAACCATCTTTATCAACCCTTCTTCAACTCTTCTCGAATCAGGAAAGCCACTGCATTGAGGAGATGACATCCAGAGCCAGTGACAGTAGTCAGAGACTATTCAGAAAGAAATTCAAACCAGCCAGGGAAATGAGGACCAGTGAACCAGAAGGACTGGTCCTGCCATGCCAACGCATCATGCACCTCAGGAAATCAAGAAACTGGGCTGGGCTTTCTTCAGGCCATTTGCACAGGAACCAATCATCCAACCACAATTGGCTGGGATGGTGTTTGTTGGGATTTGCTACACACCAATGTGAACCATGGTTTGAGAGGGGATGGTCACAAACTGAGCATTAAGCATATTGCCATCATTAAATCAAGTAACAGGATGAGTAATTGAATCAGAAAGTGCCAAATTACCAACAAAGATGATTGTTTTCCATTAAATAAATCTAGTAAACTTTTTTTTACTCAGTCTGTGGTGCAGTGGTAGGGGACATGAGCTCGTGCCCTACGGATGGTTCTGCAACTAAGTGTTCTTGGGCAAGACACTGAACCCCACATGCCCCCACGGCTTTGGCTTCCCTATTATCGTTTGTGTGTTTTTTCACTTCACTGTGTGTATGTGCACTTTGATGGGTCAAAAGCAGAGCACAATTTCGATATGATATCTAGGGCCATTCTCATTCACTTTACTTTACTTTGATTTAATTGTTTACCTGTGCCCCTCAAGCTTGTGCATTGTGAACAGGCACAAAACTGTTTGGTGGACTCATTTCAAGCATGATAGTAGTCTGTCATTTAGGCAATGCTGCAATGTTATGGTCAAAAGTGACAACCTTGCTCAATCTAGTGATTTAGCTATGGACACTTCAATAAAAGAACTTCTTTCTGTGAGACTCCAGGGTTGACCCACATACATACTGGTTTGAGTACACTACTTCCGGTTTGAAGAGACCCAAACACCAGTGTTAGAGATTTCAACACTCAGTTTATCAAGATTTCTACCGATAACAGGTACAGGCAAGAAAAATTCAAAGTAAAAGGTCATGGTGTGCAAATTTATGCATATGGTATTCATGTTTTTTTTTGGTTCTTAGAAATAGCATGTATGAATCAGGCTCACGTAGTCGACAGGACTGAGAGACATGCTACGTGCTATGCAAGGAATTTCAAATAATTTGGTTTATTATAATTATACAGAAACAATAGTTTTCAGTCCAAGATTTTTTCAGAATTATGTCGTTACTTGTCACTTTTATTTCATATGTTTTGAAAACGCTGGGGTTTGAAACACCGGATCATGGGTCCGATTCCCAGGAAAAGCAAGAATTTGTTGAATTGTGAAAGTTGTAATGAAATGTAAGTCGCTTTGGATAAAAGCGTCAGCTAAATGACTGTAAAGTAAAGTATCCTTTTACAGTTCTCAAGTAAACTCAGGTATTTCATTGTTTTCTAAAAATCCTTGGTTTAGGTGCATTAGAGCTATTTCTTCACTCAATTAGTCATAAAATATTTTATTTTATTTTATTTACGTATATGTTAAAAGGCACAATTTTTAGTCATTGTGGTTAGAAAAAGAAATATATATTTGAAAATTAGTGTAATGATCAAATTTTGAGTCAGAGATGCTGATGCTTAGTAATAAGGCTGGTGGCAAGGCAGTAGTATACATGCACCTCAATATTCATATTTATGCATATGTGCCTGCACTTGTCGTGTTTCATTTTTTTTTTTGATTGTGAAATGACTAAATTTACTTTTGCATTATTTGTGTATATTGGGTATTTTTGTTTAATTGGGCACTGTGTTCAACTAGAAGAGTGGATTTCTATATAATTTAATGTTTATTTCCGCCACATTCTTGTATTTTGCAGGAGGTGTTATCATTTTCTGACCGCTGGATCTAGCTATAAGGATGGAGAGGATGTTGGTGCATTCAGTTTCCATGGTAATCCAAGTTAGTGGACCACATGCAAGCAGGACTCACAAATGAAAAATTGAAAAGATTCTGAAATGAACTGATGAAACAATCTGCAGGCAATTACTTCCCGCAACTGCTTGCTTTCAACTCCTTGCGTTTGTAAATGAATGCCTTTTCTTTCAGCTCATTTCCTCCACAGTTCACACTATATTTCTCAAAATTAACCTCACTGATGTTTAATGCACGTTATTTGGCTGCATTTTGGCTGTGTGCATATTCACTTCACTGCTAATTGTTGTCATTATTCACCAGTTGGTTTTCTTATACACTTTTTTTGTTTAACACTTCAACCGAGATGCAAAAATATACCTAAATTACTTCAGTTCAGACATATCCTGTAAAAGTCAATAAAAATTATCACAGGGGGATGAGGTGATGAACTTGAAACAGCATAATTTGTAGTTCTGAATTGCCTTTTTAGGAAATAATTTATATACAATTCTAAATCCTGTAAATGCTACACATCTTGTCCTTTGTTTAGAAAGCCTGGCTGATGTCCTTG
The DNA here is from genome assembly GCA_028031935.1 of Paedocypris micromegethes. Lineage (NCBI taxonomy): Eukaryota > Metazoa > Chordata > Actinopteri > Cypriniformes > Paedocypris > Paedocypris micromegethes. Next base: position 8,098,608 of record CM051496.1, read on the forward strand.
AAAAGAATGGGAATTTTAAGAGAATACTTTTCCCCCGACATTACAGACCTTGTTCTTGACAGGACCTTGACACTTTGGTAAAATGTCAGACTCTGACTCCTAGTGGTCGGAGAAATAGAGCATAGGGAGACATTTATTAATTCTATCAGGTAGACCTGATCAAGGCGACTGCCTTGCTGCAATGTAACATTGATGCTGCAGGTGTTGTAGTATAATGAGCATATACAGTATTCCATCCATTTAATTGTTTTTCCAATTAATAAAGTATGTTTAATGAAGCACTTTAATTGAATTTATACATTGTGTTCTGTGCATCATTTTATATTATAATAATGCATATAAAACATGTACGTACAGTATGTATAGATACTGCATACACACACTACCATATACATAAAAATGTTATGACTTACAAAAAATGTTTGTTAAATAACCAATATTTACATTTTAGTTTTATTACATAAAATAAAAAAAGACTTTTATTCACTGCTTTGGAGGTTTCATTTTGAAGTAGAGCAATTAAATTCATTATCATTATTATATTTTTAATGCAACATCAGCATTGTTTTTATATTTCAACTTTCATTTATTTATTGTTAGTTTTTTTTTTTTTTTACTTTAATGTATATTTTCTTCCTCGATCACCCCTTTTTTCAGCTGCTACACTTAGGATCAGTGGATTTTTGTCAACAGCCAACACTATGTTGCGATCAAGTGCAGTCAGGGCTAAATATTTGATAGCGTGTCCCTCTGTGTTTCATGTTTGTTTGCTCTTGTCACACTGAGGTCAGATAACCGCTGTTCCTGCTTCTACTGGGGAACAACACAAGCCCAGATGGTCTGGTGAGATTGTGTGTAAATGCCGCGGTTCCGATGAGCACCTGAAATATGGTGTTTTGTCTTCTTTTATTTATTTTTTTAATTTCATTTTAGAAAGAAAAAAGGCATGGCAAAGCCCAGCGACAGGTTTGTAGCTTCCATCCACTACTATTGAGAAAAACATGTTTCTTTCTGCTCTCATCTTTCTTGAGCATCCAACTCCACTTGAAAAACAACAAAATAAAACCGAAACAAGAAGCCCACAGACTAACATCCAGCAGAGAGCACAACACCACCGACACCGCTGCGTCGTCTGATTGCTCATGCAGAAAGCAATAAACTGCATGGATCTGGCAACCCGTGACCCCTCTGCATGTGGCGCATTGAAATCCAGCTAAACGATGCCGCTGGGTGGCATTTCCTTGGCAAAACGCCTGCTCTGGTTATTTGATATGCAAGTCTATAGATCCGTGCAGCTGATAGGGTGTTTCACCCGGTTTGATTTACAGTCTGTTCAGGATTTTGCAGTGATTTGTAATGGCACATGCATTAGAAGTGGATTTATCAAGGCCTGCTGGATGCGGCGAGACCACTGACATTTCAGAGCGTGAAAACACTCACTCGTCCCACATCTAAACCCCATTACTTATAAACGATTAACAAATTCATTACCCATAAGCACTCCGCCAACTCCCAACGCATGTACTCAGAGAGATGCTTGTTTGTTGTTTCCCCCTGCGGTGATGGACGGGGAGTGACGTCTGCCTTGTTGTTTAATGGGACAGGACTTTTGAGAGCAATTTCCCTATCTGCTGGATCACTAGGGAAATCTTAATGGGAAATCGTTATGCAAATTCAATGTAATTAAAGTGAGATTCACGTGACTTGAAACACGTGAAGGGCTGAATAGAGGGGTGGGCAGATAAAGAAGAGATAGAGAATAGAGAGACAAAATAAGAAGAGTATATGTCAAAAAAATAACGCGAAGAGTATGTAAAAGTGAGAGCAAAAAATTTGAGTTTTAGAACAAATGAGACAGAGGATGAAAACGGAAAGAGTAATCACAAAAAAAGCAAAGACCATTGAAGAAAGAAAGAGATGGAGAGCGAGTGGAGAGGCAGATAATAATGGAAAGAGGGAACAAAACGTGTATATGTTTTTGTGATGAAATTGCAGCAAGAAATAGCTGCTGATTAGTTTAGGTCTGGGTGTGATATTGTATTTGGGAGGGTTTAGGGCCACAACGCCATTAACAATCAAGCTGAACGTTTCTCAGAAATATAATTCCCACCCAACAAGGTCTTGTTTTGTAGTCAGTTAAAAAGGAATAATGTTGTGCATTAATGATGGTTTGAATTGAATATTAAGAAGCAACACACACAGGGGCATAATGAGGGTGGTCTTTCCCGCAGTGGGCCATTATTGACATTATTACGCAAATCAGGAGTAAGAATTCATTTCCTGCAGCACTGGCTTGTTTCTGTGCAGCTCTGCTAATTACTGAGACTTACTAAATCATTTTAGAGAAATAATATCCGAGACTGACGCCTTTGGTCCAATAAACTTTCTAAAAGAGCTAATGCTGCATAAATAATTTTTTTGTTGAAGAAATCAGCTACTAAAGATTTAAGGTTTCGTACGTACAACTTATATCGATTCATTCATTTAGAAAATGCTAAAACAATTGTGCTAGCTAATTCCACAAAAATTATAACTAAAACATTAACTACTGTAAAGTGTTACTAAAATGGAATCTTTAAATTAAACAAAATATATTTTTGAAAAAGGAAAAAAAGGAGAAACATGGAAAGTACTGTACTTTCCAGGTACAAGCGTATGCATGCATCTTTCACATTTTAGGAATAAATATAATTCTAAATATCTAATATGAAGTATATTTCTAGAATTAATTTCATTGCATGTTGTTCTAAGTAATATTATGTTTGTGACAAATAAAATTTGAATTTGGTTTTCTGTTTACTGTTTGAAGAGGTCTAGCTTAGGGTGGATAAGTTCAAGTATTTTTGGTTCTTATTTAGTAATAAGTGAAAAAAGAAGCGTGTGTTCAACAGACTGATTGGGGCATCAATCAGTGTACTCATTCGTTGGTATAAAAATTGTACTATGCCTAAGTACAAAGGCATAGCTCGGAATACCATTCAGTCTATGATCCAACCCTCAACAATAGTCATGAAAGGACAAAGGTATGACAGTTTTTCCACTGGTTGTCAGGGCAAACCCTAAGAGATATAGACCCTTATAGTAAGAGAGCATGCAAAACACAGTTTGAAGGCTCCAAAGATGGGCAACATTGACTTTTTTTAATGGCAATGACTGAAATGCCAGTTGTTAATTGCTTGAATTTGAATATACTTGTCTGGAAGTAAAAGTAGGTAAAGAGGAAGTAGTCAGCGTGTTAATATTCAGGTGTGCTTATAATTGTGCAAGACCCAATAGAACATTAGTAATGATTTTTTTTTTTTTTTTTTTTTTTTTTTTTTTTTTTCAAATTTTATCATTTCTAACAATTGCGAAACACTGCCAAAATACTTAGAAAATCCATTTGCAGGAGATGAGTTTTTTTTTACCGTGAAAATATTTGAACAAAGACAACAGGCAGAACATCGTAGGCAGAACTATCATGTGCAAAAGATCATACAGATGAAAGCCGTAAAGAAAAGCAAACAAACCAGTACAGGTAATTCAATAATGAGTTATCCAAAGAAGACGCAAAATGTCCTCAACAGGAGTACAGAACAGAACTCTGTGCTATGAACATTAAAATAACATAAAACCGTGAACCAACTATGATTGGCACGTGTCAATGCCACTTCCTGGTTAATATGGCTACTGTGCAGGATGCCACTACTGAAGCAGAAAATAGTGCTGTAGGCAGAGTTCAAGCAAGAGCTCCCTCTGCCTGTGTGATCCTGAACATCCTTTTTTTTTAACAATTTTGATATCATTAAAATGACGATAACTTTATCATTTTAATAGCTTTAACAGGTTTTGTTAGTTTTACATATTATGGTTCTTTTTTTTTTTTATTTTCATTACATATTGATATGATACAAATATTTTGTGGATGTATTCTTTTTTTTTATTTACTTGGATTTTTTTATTTACTGTATTTAATTTTATTTGCCTATATGGGTTGATAGGGCTGTCGTAGCAACGGCAGATTTATATTGTATTTGTTCATGCTCATTTAAACTTCTTGTGTTCTCCTTCAGTTTCCTGGCTAGAACTTGTGCTCTCAGCGATGACAGTGAACACTGAAAAGCGTTGAGTGAAAGCCAGTCGACCTAAAAATACCCTTGATTAGAGGTGCACGTGCATATTAGACAATAACACATGAACTATGCGTCATGGGAGGATTGCGTTCACTTTTTTCCTTCTGCGTCTGTCGACAGCTGCCGTCCCATAGCCCAGATTCCAGTCAAGGTGTGTGTCCTTTTACTGTCCGATCTTTTCCCTCTCCCGCCCTCTTTACATGCACAAACAACTGCCAGAATTTAACATCACTAAACTAAATGATCTAAATGATCGACATTTGCCCATCGATCGGAAGCTTTTAGCCCAAAAGTTTTCCTCCCCGTCTGCATGAGAGGTGATAAATGTGTTCTGTTTTTCCTAGTTTATGGCTCTACGCTGTGATCTATTTTACTTCCCAACCCTCTCAGGGTGATTTTCACCTGTAATTAATGCACCGCTCCACTGAAAAGCAGCTCTCTCATTTCAAATTCAGGCCTCCGAGCGTCAGTGAGTTATAGTGTCAGACAGCTCTATAAAATGCTCAATTAAGCAATTATGTGCATTTCTATCTGCAGCAGCTTATTGAGCAACACATTGTGTTGCTTGGGGGGGGGGTCTTCATCCCAAGAATATGTGAAATTATATAAATATTTACATGAAACTTTTTGGGTGTCAGAATTAAAGTAATGAGCAGGGACTGTATGTGTGACTGCAGAACTACTCAGAGTAAATCGCGGGAGGCGTCGCGCTGGGTTATTTTGGTCAGCCATTCAAGTGTGAGAGGTAAGGCCTGAATCAATCATTGAAAATCCCTTTGCGTCCTCTCGCTCGCACCATCACTCCTCTCCTCTTGCTCCTGGACTTCTCTTCAAAGGTAAGATGCCTCTGTCCGCACTCTGTCTCTTTGTGTGATCACGTCTCAGAAATCAAAGGTCCACTTCAGATTTCTTTTTATGACAAGAGCAGAAGTGCGGAAATCTCTTTGATTTCTGCTCTTTCACTTTGCATTAGATCGTGTTTATTTTAGCATGATTATTGACACATGGCCCTGAAGTGAAAAGGGCATCAGTGGAAATAAAAAGCTGGATGAGAAGCTTACGGCAACAGGCGGAGTTTTAAGCATTTGAGAAAAAATCTAAAAGGTTTTTATTTAATTTTTGAATTAAAAAAAAAAGTGTTTTGCATTACAGTATGTATGTATGTGTATATATCATTATATATCATATATAGTGTGTGTATAGTACAAATATTTATAAACACTCATAGTATAGGCAAAAATATTTCTTTTGATAATACTGTAGAATATTTTCATTTTTTAAATGAAATTATTGCATATGGCATGTGTACTGTATAGAGAAAGAGAGAGTTGTACAATGTGTTTTTGTTTTATTAATTTGTGATTGTTGATTGTTGATAACTGGTAATTTTGTTTTGTTCCGTCTTTTTCGCTCTCCTCCTCACTTCTCATTGTAAATTGTTACAATACACAATTTTCATTATTATTTAATGCATACGTATACTCTTTATATGAACATATAAATTCATTAAAATATAAACTGATGTAATAATACACAAATATGTAGGTTGCTTACCAGTGAATGGTACACACGAGTCACACCGGTTTTATTAATGGCATTAACCATAGCCAAACAAACAGAGGAGACGTCAACAAGGCGCTGAGTCTCCGTTATTCACGAGCGATGCCTAAACTGCCATTATGCATGACTGGAATCCTTCATGACACCCTTTAGATGCTAGATGGCATTGCTACGTCCTGGCCCGGATTGTTTCTTAACTTACTTTTCACATGCTCTTCTGTGCTAAATTTCCTCCCTCAGCTCCATTTTTCCTAGAATAACCCCATTAACCCCTGGTCCAGGGTCGTTCGTCCCGCTGCGCAGCGTCCTGTGAGACAGCCAAGGCCGTGTTTTTCTCCACAGGGCCGAAATGTCAGGACATCGGTCCCACTGAACCGCTCGCTTTAATGAATTCATCTTTGCAGGCGGCGAGAAATCGCTGATGTGCACAAAGAGATAGTTTGTTACACTGACAGTGTAAAGGTCACGTTTCTGCCATGTCTGATTCATAACAGCCATCGCTATTAAAGCAAAGCGTGGAACCCTCTAGAACCAGTAGCTCCACATATTAGCTTTTGATTATGTTATTTGCTTAACATTTTCATTTAAAGAATTTAGACTCTTTATTATACATTTTTGGATATACATTATATATACTGTATCTATAATGTGACTCTTTGACCTTGGCGCCTTAATCCATAGCAGTTGTCTGACATCTGACTGCCAGTGCTTCACTTCGGCAGATATGAGCAGTGAAGTGCTGACCACAACTATTTTGGCTGTGTTTCAGGTCACAGTGTGTGTCGGTCATGTCTGAGGGGTAAGAATTTTTATTTGTGATCTTTATTAGCCCTGCTCACCATCACTGGCAGCTCACAAGTATTGTGAGGAGCTTGTTGAGTTCCTTCTTTTGGATGTATGAATCATCATTATGTGGGCTGGTAATAACAGGTTTGCTAGTGTATACAGATTATATTTTATTGATGTCAGTTTGTACCCTCTAGTTGAGGAGAAACAAAACAGCAAAACCCTCAAAGTATAGATACGTATACAAAATGTGTACCAGTGAATCTAACAAGCACAAGGTATATTGTGAACAGTAAATTATGATTATGCCAATATGTGTATTGTTTCCTATTTATGGGCAATTGTGGCCTAGTAATTTTAAAATTGGACTTGCGACAAAAATTATGCAGGTTTGAATCCCAGACATTCACTTCACTGTCTGGGTTAAGAACATGCCATACTTTACTTTTCCTTTCTTTGCGAATATTGAAATACGTTATAGGTATTTTCATAAACCTATACAAAATGAAAAATATTTAATAATATTAATGTATTTTATATGCACACAAACAATGAATCTGTTCAAAAACGTATTCAAATTACTATAACATTTGGGCACAGTATTCATAATTATTTTATATATAAATTACCACCTAGGGTAGGTGTGCTTAATTATAACTTTCAAAATGTAATTTCTAATATATGAAAATTTTTCTGACGCTTGATTTGTTTTTATGTGCTGTTTTTTCATCATAGACCGGTAAGCGATCTTTTGTATTGTTCATTAGCTTGTGAAATAAGAATTTAAAAAGACAGAACAGAGAAACAGACTAGAAAAATCTTAAATCACAGTTCGACCTGATTCTTTTAAATTAAATTCCCTAAAATCTACAAGCTCCAGTGAATTATTTAAATGTTCTTTCAGAAAAAGTCTAGGTATTCAGCCACACGGAGACTTCTACTGAAGGTGAGTATGTTAATCATGTGTGTGTGCGCGTGTGTGTGTGTGTGTGTGCGTTTGGTCAGCAAAGCGACCACCAAAGACAATGAATCTCAAAACTAAATTTGAATAAAAATGCTACAAATTAAATGTGTTCATGTCAATGAGTAATTTACCCTCAAGCTTGTCAGTTTGATAAATTTTTTTCACTAATATGGCTCCTATTCCCTTCAGACCAAACTGCTGAGAAAGGCAGAAAGCTTGCTGGTGAAAGAAAAAGAGCAGAAAGAGTTGGACCGAGAAGACACCCTGAGAGAAAGAGCACCACCGCTGAAACTCTCCGGCCTTTCTGTGCAAGAACTGCAGGTGCTGAACCAGCTGCATGGAACAGCTGTACAGTAGAGCCAAGGCGTCTGCTGTGTGACTGCGTGACTGTGTCTGTGCAGGAGCTGTGCAAAGACCTGCACCAAAAAATCGATGCTGTGGACGAAGCACGATATGACCTTCATTTAAAAGTACAGAGAAACGATGCTGAGGTGTGTGTAAGGCCCATATTTACACCTCTATGCAACCACACAGTAAAATGATTTGTATTTTAGAGCGATAACATTGTAAAAATAAATACAATTTAGCCATTTTAACGATTAATAGTAAATCAAATTATGTTGGAAATTATATTACATGGAATATATTTTTATTATATAATAATATAATTAAATATATCCATACATAAACTAAGTGTAAAAGAACAATATATTTACCTGAATTTTGTTTGAAAAATGTCAGTTATCGTCACGCTAGGGAACAGAAACCAAAAGAATGCCATTAAACATAGACGTTAAAAATCCAATTGGTCTAGACAGGACCAGAACAAGACTAGAGCATGGTGACCAACTTGGACAACAGACGCACTGAAAATCAAAGCAAGCAAACACAAAAAACATACCAAACTCCGAAAACGATACAGCTCCAAACAATCAAACACAGAGCCTTAAATGCAAGAAACATGTAAATACACACACTCAAACAAACACACGCACGCGCACACACACACACACACACACACACGCGCACACACACACATTATTCTGTTTCAATTCCATCAATCAATTTATTAAATCACATAATCACAATCTTTTTTTTAAATGTTGGATTGTTGTTTTCATTATATAGTTAGTTAGTTAGTTGGTTGGTTAATCAGTTAGTTAGTATTTAGACAAACACTACTTAGATCAAGTAAAAATTGTGAAAAGGTAAAAGTGACAGAAGCCATTCAATCGCATAGTAACTGCAAATTGTAATAAATTATTTTACTGTAATATATACAATAATAAAAGTAATAGAGCTATGATAGGTGGTATTACAATGTCTGTAGAATTAAAATCCATATTACACTGTATACTGTTAAGTAATCTTTTTAATTAATGTTTTTTAATTCATTGAATTCATGTATGTTAGTTGTATTATTATAACATGTTGTTCATCTTGTATCTTGTCATTTCTATGGCTTTTCTTAACTTGCAATTAAAATTATAAAATAAAAATAAAAATTGTATTATATTTTGTATTCACTTTTGCAGAAATTGTTCATGTATCTTTTATCAACATTGCAGCATCATGCGATTGACTGAAATGTATTGCAGATTCTGTCATTAACTCAGAAGATCTACGAGCTGAAAGGGAAAATGAAGCGGCCGAACCTGAGAAGAGTGAAGAAGTCTGCGGATGCCATGCTGGGCGCGCTCACCGACACCAGGCTTATGAAAGCCGACTTCAAAGCAAACCTTAAAACAGTCAAGAAGGAAGATGAAAAGGTATCGCTTTGGTTTTACATTATAACATGTGGTCTGAAGACCCCCGGAGCCGGCTGGCGGGACAAGCTGTGCTGTCAGCTCATTCGCTCAGAGGCTCTGAGAGTGTGAGCTGGTATTTTAGAAATCGAGAGATTTCTTTAAAAGCCCAGCAGTGATGAAATGTCGACATTTAGCCCACCCTGCTTGTATTCCAACATCCGCTGGTCTCGTGGTGCTTGTGCAACCACTTCTTTTGCTTTCATCTTCTTTTTATGTCTCAATTTCTACCTTCATCTCTATCATTGCAGAAGGAAGAGGTCACGGACTGGAGGAAAAACGTGGAGGCCATGTCTGGCATGGAAGGTCGCAAGAAGCTGTTCAACGCTGGACAGTAGACCCTCATAAAAGAGGTTTCACTCTTGCAAGATAAACATGTTGTTGGAATATGATCTGCCTTTAATAGTATTGAGTTAAATTAATTAATTTAACCAGCTGCTTTAGATTCTGAGTCCGCAGTCTGCACTGCAGCGTAACAATCAGATCATATCCACTGTGTAAATATTTGCATCGTTTTCTGTTGATTAAAAATCTATCCTATCTTCCTCCTTGACTTGCTTGCTTTATAAGCTGTGTTGTTAGAATAAGAGCATAGCAGTTTATTTTGTGAATCAATTATAAGTAGCAGGTTAATAAATATTAAAGTGCTTTTTAAAAAATACAGTTCGGAATTAATACATATTTGTGTTATGGCCTACCGAAAGCGCTATATCACAATAATTTAAAATGCTGTTAGCTTCCTGGTGGATCACGATGTCATGACCAAAAGTCCTAGGTATGACTCCTTTATATGAAGAATGCCAAATAAATGTACGTATAACGCCACATTTGATTCTATATTTAAATGTACATTTAAATCTGAAGAAACGTGAAGCACAGTTATCAACACCAGGGGGCGGCAAAGTAAAATATCTCAATGGTGTGCGCATAATGAAGAACATCAATTCTTTCAAACCGTGCAAATGTTTTCAAGTTAACAACAGGAGGTTGTATTGTCTTTGTAATATTGCCTAGCATCAATTTTAGTGATGCCTGGCCTTACGTATTGTCATCTAATTTGGTCTTAATGACACTTCTTAACAATACTTTTAAATACTTAATTCATTATCAAATTGAATTAGTTATTACTACTTCGATAATTGAATACTCTGAAATGTCATATTGTGCATGTACGTATTTGATGAAACCACAAACATGGTTAAGTTGATTTAATTTTTCATTCAAAACAGTTAAAAGAGAAATAAGTTTAGCTTTTAAACTTTACAGTATATTGCCAAAATTAACGATAACACCCACTGTGTTTTTGATACATTGACGTTTGTATAGTAAAGTCTTCTAGAAAACAAGTAAATGTAAAGAAATGAATGGGCTCCAGACTTCAATAATAAAACTGTTATTATGGCAGTAGATATGTGAATGTGAACAGTGGCGGTTCTAGGGCATGGGCAAACGGGGCACGAACGCGTCCGCTAAGCGATTTTATATTACATATTCGCGGCGCCTTGTTTGTGTTTACTGAAGGAGTCGTGCACAGAAAATGTGAGAGAAGTGGAAAATGGAAGCGGAGAAGTAGCGCACACGGACATTCACGTTTCTCAAAAAACGAAGCCGGCGGCCGCACTAAACTAAGTCTGCGGCAGTATTTATCCGTATGTTTCCTTTCATAAAAGCAGTAAAATCGCCCAGCCATTAGAAATTGAGAAAAAGATAGAAAATCCCCCAGTCATTAGAAAAAGATAGAAAAAGTTGGAGAGACCAAGGCCATGTGTTTGGTCTTCTAATATTCATAAAACGTGCTGCATGATAGATTAGATACTAGCTTACAGTGTTTAGTTTTATCACATTTTTAAGTCTCTGTAACATAAAGTCAGTGTTTGTTTCTTAACAGTTGTCAGAACAATGTTGTCTCTGCTGAAGTTATCACCTCAAACCACGCTACAAATTTTCTCTCATTTGTTTTGGTTTTTGTCTGATCAACTGGTCCTGTAGATCGCAAAATAAATAGTCAAACAAGTGCAACAACAAGACGAGACACAAAGACAGACTCTGACGAGACGAGATGCACATCGACTAGTGCACAAGGAATGAGGAACAGGAGTCTGGATGTCAAGGCTTCCTTCATTTTCACTTGTGGACGAGTGGTCCGATGTTCTTCATGGCACCACTGTAAGAGAAGCAGAAACTACTGTAATATAATTTAGTAGACTTTGTATTGAATTTGCAATATATTTTCTTTGTTTCTTAACAACATATTTGCAATAAACCATCAAGAACCTCAAAATAAACAGTTGGTTGGATCTCTTAGAGAAAAAAACACAGGTATGTCAGATGAACTTCAAAACAATCAAAGCAATAAAAAATATTTTCATGTTGAAGAGGATTCCAAAAAAAAGTCCACAATATAGGCCTGGCAAATATGTAAAGTAACAATGAGGAAAGAATAATAACTCATTATAAAGTTGACAATTTGTAAACAATTATGATTTTACGGAGCCCCGGAAGAGACATGGAAATTTTGTTTTACCGCAATCTCGCAAAACTATTACGAAATCACCGCTGGATGTGTCTAACCGCCGAGAAGACGGACTTTGTGTGTGTGTGAGGAAGGTGCAAGGAGGAACGAAGAACTAAGTCATTTAGCAGACGCTTTAATCCAAAGGAACTTACGGTATCTGTCATTACAACTTTGACAAATCAACGTCCTGCTTTCCCTGGGAATTGAACCGATCTGGTGTTTCTAACTATGACTGAACTACAGTACTAAAAATACTGTATACGGTTATAAATAAAAGTTTCTACATTACTAACAAGCTAGTGGTCTATTATTTTCTGACTCTTTCTAAAAGGTGAATTTTTAGAGCTTTTTGTGGTAGTACTAAACACATCAAATGTTGTAATTAGGAATGGACACAACACATCTTTATTAATTGATTTTATTAAGAAAACATTCTCTACAAATATATCGGCCAAAATATAAACAACGCTTTGAATCAGGAACTGCAAAAAATGTTTTCATAACAAACAGTAAATGTTTTTGTACATAACATTTAAAAAGAAACAACATTTTTTTTCCTGAATAAATATCTTAAACGTAAAATATTTTGTCTTCCATAAAAACTTATCAAGTAACAGAAATACACTTATTTAGAACATGAAAATGCTGAAAAATAAACGTTGAGTATATGTCACAAATTTGAAGTCAATGTTTCTACAAGGCAAGACTGTAGTTTGAGTGTCATCGGTGCTTCATATCACAAATATCAATAATAAATGGGTTCACTTCACATCATTTGGTAGATTCAGATGAAACTCATCTGTCATGAAAATATTGCACAGTTGTAAACATCTGGATCATGTGGAAGGGTTTCATCATCAACAGGTTGTCACTTATCCTTTAAATCCAGGCGAGGCAAACATCCCTTTTATCTTAACATGTATTGCTCCTAGTCAGAATAGGAGAAGACTCACGCTTCTAGACTCACACGCTCAATTCAAGCTGCGCGCGCTCAATTCACAAGTTGCGCTCGTTCAGTTCGAGTTGCGCTCCTTCAGTTCGGGTTGCGCTCATTCAGTTCGAGGTTTCTCGCGCGCGAATCTTTTTGGCACTAAATTGATCCCATAGGAATTAGATTAAAATTCAAAAATCGCAATAGTTTTGCGATATCGCGCAATAGTTTTTGCGAGATCTCGCAATAGTTTCTCAACAATGTCCATGTCCCTTCCGGGGCTTTGTAACAAGTCAACTTAGTCTTTCCTTACATTCAGTAAGTTGCTGAGACAGATCAGTCTGTTGCGAGTGAATAGAACAACTTCTTTCTGTCAACACGCAACTCACTGTTTCCTTAATTCCCTCGATCTTCGGCTGGACTGTGATTAATGTGCACGACAATCTTGCAACATTTCGCAACTTTACATCACTGCCGTGAATGGAAACCGTAACAGTTCGTTATGAACTGCATGTGGTCTGTATGCAGGGCATCTGTATGCGGCGATATATTTTTGCGGGAGAAACCGTGTTTCCAGAAACTTGTTTAGCTCAATCATGTTCATAGTGTCTATTGGTTTAACTTACAAGAAATAATAATTTATCTCAATAGACGTACCATACATGTTTCGATGGCAGACTTCCGTCTTCTTCAGAGGCGTCACTAGGTGGAGTTGTGACGTGGTTAAAAACAGCTGGTTGACTCCACCTTTTACTAATCTCCTGCTGCTGGAGGATGTTGCTCCAGGTGTGTGAAATTGTAAAGTGTTTGAAATTGCTCTCCAGGGCCTTTTCCCCATTTATGATGTTTTCATTGACATTTTTGAGATGTTTTCCAAAGCAGAAAAAGCACAATGCCTAGATGTGCCCCTTCTTTCCAGAATTTATTGCCTAGATGCGCCCAGGCTCTGCATGGTGTCACTTTCATTGTTATGAGAGCAAAGTAGCTGCGATATTAAATGTTGATCAGTTTAATTTCCTGCACCGAGTCAAAGTGCTTTTTGTTATAGGGCTTATGATTTAATAAAACTCAAGGCGCATGCTGTGAAATATGTGTAAGATTTGCTTCCTCGTGTTAAACATGCATTTACTTTGCTTTTTTTCTGGCTCCGACCGTAAGTGCATTGATCCATCTGCCACACCAGGGTGTTTCTGCTCTCGGCCGTGAGGGAAAGTCTCCTGTTTGAAATGTGTTTGGATTGTTTAGAACAGAACAGGTTTAATACAGCATGTGTGGTGGTTCCCAGGGGGCTTCTTGTGTCAGGACCCTGAAACACATGTATGAGCCTGGACGCAATGCGCTGGAATGTTATTGAGATTTGAAGGTTGATTGGCTGCTGTTTGTGTTTTTAAATGTGACTATGAAGTGTCTAATTTGCCGTATCAGCTCAAGGTGTTGAGCAAAGGTTGTGTGTTTGATTCCTAGGGAAGTTAATGGTCAATATATAACGGTGATTCAGCATCTCTGTGGATAGAACTTTGTGATTAATGTAGAGTTTAATATAAGTTATAAAGAAGCATAAACAATCAAGAATGCAGCTCTCCGTGTGAAATCATCGTCCCTGAGGTGATCCAGGGCGTCAACAGAGCAAGACTTTAGTTTATAGCATTCCTGTCACACTCACGTCCTCGTAGGAGTGTGAGTGTCATAGGGATCCAAACACAGGGATGTGAAACACAAAGGGTTTAATGACGACAAACACTGAACACGGAGAAACTCGGGACTCTAGAATACACAGGGGTCTGACCTGAAGAATACGGAGCTACATTTACGTGCTCTCACACTGACGAGACCAGACAAAAGACAAGGCAAACACACAGGGACATATAGTGTCCAAAACGAGACAAGGAACAGGTGTGCAGTGAAGAATCTGGGTCAGGGGGCGGAGTCTGGGACGGTGAGGAGGTGAAGAGGGGATTTTGTGACATTTTGTTGACTCCCCATGATGCTCAGACGGGCAGGAGGAACAGAAAGGGTGATGGAGGATGACGATCTTAGGGAGCCGGTGGAAGAGGCAATATGGATGAGATCCGAGAGATACGGTGGGGCGAGGTTGTAGATGGCCTTAAAAGCGAGGATGAGAATTTTGAAATTGATTCTGTAGTGAACAGGAAGCCAGTGGAGTTGTAGGACGGGGGTGATGTGATCAGAGGATGGTGTTTTTGTGATGTGAGCAGCGGAGTTCTGGACCGACTGAATTTTATGTAGAGTTTTCTTGGGAAGGCCAAAGAACGGGGAGTTACAATAGTCTATGCGTGAGGTAACCAGGCTGTTAACCAAGATAGCAGATGAATGGCGGGTTTTCTTAAATTCTTAGTGATTGCGCAATTGGTGGCTGACTAAATACTTTTTTGCCCTACTGTATGAATATCCCCCACACACACACACACACACGCGTGCGCACGTACACACACAAACACACACACACACACACACACACACACACACACACACACACACACACACACTTACTACACAGATTTGTTGATTTTGTTTTACAACAAATGTGCGTATTGTTCACATTTCAAGCGTGTGTTTTCAACATTTTTTGGTTTTGGTTTGGATCTAAATAATGTAAACAATCAGACTGTTCTTTTGGGGGTTTATCATTGGCTCTTTCACCACCTCATCTTTGGCTTTTTGACCTGAGATTAAAGGCACAGTATATTAACTGTACACACATATGCTCCCTGTTTTCTTTCTGCTTTGTAGCGTGACAGAGGAGGAAGAAGTTGCTGGAGATGACTGTCTACAGAGCTACAATATGGATGAGGAGAAAGGGAGCAGCAAGGAGGTAGGAAAACCACTGGATGATGAGGATGTTGCTCTTCCAAGGCATGAGGAAATATAAGGAAAGATCTTACTTATGAGCACAGCTGTGTTCATACTCTTCATGATTCCTAATGATTCTGCAACTTTTCTCTGTGTTTTATCGAACCTTTTTGAGAAACTAACACTACCCTCCCCAAATTTTTGTATTACTCCATTCCAGATTTTAAACGGCATGCAGTGAGTGTGCGGCCTGTGAATACACACCTCGTCTTCTCACGTTTTAGCATCTACACAGTGTGTGAACCAGCAGCACCCCCATTGTTCATCTCCATCATTGCAGAAGGAAGAGGTCACGAACTGGAGGAAAAACATGGAGGCCTTGTCTGGCATGGTAGGACGGAAGAAGCTATTCAACGCAGGAGAGTAGACCCTCATAAAAGAGGTTTCAAGATAAACCGTTGCAAGATAAACAGGCTGTCGGTGTTATTTGAATATGATTCGCCTTAAATAGAGTTGAGTAAAATTACTTAATCAACCTGCTGCTTTAGATTCTGTGTCCACAGTCGAGAGTGCAGCATCATATTCTGTTGATTAAAAATCTATCCTATCTTCCTCCTTGACTTGCTTGCTTTATTAGCTGTGTTGTTAGAATAAGAGCATAGCAGTACGTTTATTTTGTAAGTCAACTATATGGAGCGGGTTAATACATGTTAAAGTGAAAAAAATGTAAATTCGCTATTAAAAAACAGTCTTTATTCTGGCCTACAGATGGCGATATATTACACTATTTTAATATAGCTTCCTGGTAGATCATAAATTCATGACCAAAAGTGTTAGGTTTGATTCCTAGATATAAAGAATGCTTTTTTTGTAACAACTTTATAATTCACAACATTTAAATACGAAGAAACGGTGCAACACAATTATCAACACCAGGGGGCGGAAAAGTAAAAACAAAACTCAAAGGTGTGCGCTTAATGTCAATTACTACTTAAATTATTTACCGTGCAAATGTTTTCAAGTAAAAAAAGGAAGGAAGAGTATTAACCCCATTCTGTCTGACGTTTGACATTCTCTGTAGATGCATTGTTGTTCTAAAAAGGAAACTGGAAAGTAAGGGCAAAGATTTTGGGTGGCACTGCATCCCCTTTAGCAGACAGATGGCAAAGTTTTTCTCTCTCTCTTATATATAATACAGTAAGTGTGTGTAAATATATATATATATATATATATATATATATATATATACTGTATTTTTTTCAGAACCAATAATGTTGGTGAACAAAGCCTAAGGTGTGCAATATCTTTTAACAGTCTTATTAATGCAGTATTCTCATTTTTACAATTCACAGATGTATTTGCTTTAGATTGGTTACAGATGCCGTTTCTTTGGTAATGTTTATATAAGCCTTATTATAAAGGGAAATATAAATTATACTCCGAGACTGAGAACAACAAATGGAAAATTCCGGATTTATCTTTGTAGCTTCGGATTTGGGATTTACACTATAAAAAATTGTCATGCACACTATGGAAACCAGGTGTACTGAAACATTCAGTAGGTGTGGTGTTGCTTGAACAATTATACAGAACTATAATAATAAATATTTTAGTAAAATTATGTATTGAACCATAACTAATTTAATGAAAAAATGTATTGGAACTATAACCAAAGAAATATATACAACGCTAAATAACGTTAGATGAAGTTCAAATACATCTCGACACGGCTGTTCAACAATGTTAATAGACGAAAATAAAGCGACCTCTACAGGGCGAAACCGGTTAAAAAGCAGAACTTCCACCGGAAATCCAGGATTTGGTTAATAAAAAAACCCCAAGAAAACTAGAAGTCCTTTGGGAAGACAGTCATTGTCCTAAAAAATGAAATCGATCTGGCATCAACCGGTTTCCAGATAGAATGATGACGTTAAAATTTAAAACCACCGGCATTTTTAAATTTTTACTATTTTTACCACATAGTAGCAATGACTGACGTCATCGACGCGCTTTACGGTAATACAAGTTTTAAATCCCAAATAAATATACGGAATACTGTATGTACACACACACACACACACACACACACACACACACACACACAAACTTTCTTTTTACAATAAACTCATATTGACACCGTTTTCAGCTGTCATAAATCAAGTGCACAGTATAACAATGAAAGAAATGCCATCTATGCAAAACGTATCAAATAAAATTACACCAAAATCACCTGATGCAAATTAAATTCGTATATCTGGTAGTATGGTTGTCCAGAACATGTCCGATAGATGACATTAAAATTCAAAACCACCACGAAATGCGTCATGACTTCATCATTTTGCGGTACAAATGATACATTTTATGTATTAATAAATACATTTAAATGCATTAAATATGCCGGAATATATAGAACAAAAAAAATTATAACAATAAAACAAAAGTGCAACTTGTATCGTTAAGTGGAAGATCCCACAATTTTTGAGGGCGTCACATTAAGACTAGCATCTTCCTGCGATTGAAAAATGACATGGCACATAATGCAGGAAAAAACAATGCTGGTTTGAAGGCTATGCCCATAGATACATTTTACCGATTTAATTTTGCATTGCTTTCCATCTACATAAAAGTATTGTTAAGACCTAGTAACAGCACATTGATCTATAAATTTTTTTACTATAAAATAACATTGCTTTTCGAGTAATAGAGTACTCCTGTGATTTTCCTCCAAAGAACTCAGTCTGAGGTTATCTGAGGTCTTTCTCATAATGAGTTGCTGTAAACCAAAGCACATTAGAAAAGCAAACAGATAAATTGGTCAAGACAGTCTGGAGATCAAAAGATGGGCAAAAATGCTCGACAGCCTCTTCTTCCTTACCAAATTCTAGGCAAAATCTCTTGATTTTGGTGGGAAAATGCTAGAAATTATTTCAAGATGACGCACCAGCTCTTCTGCTGATGTCCTATTCAGTCATTTTAACAAATGATGTTTCCATTATACTGTTCTAGTTTTTTGGCTTTTCAGTTTGTCTTTTCAATATTGCCTAGCAACAATTTTAGTTATCTTGCGATGTCTGGCCTTAAGTGTTGTCATTGTATGTCAAGCATTTCATATTTTAAGTATTTCACATTGATACTTAAAATTAGTAATCTAATTAGCTCTTAATGAAAATTCTTAACAATAATTATTAATATTAAACTAATTATTAAATGCAATTAGTTCTTACTAATGTCTTGTCACCTCACAGCAAGAAGGTTCGCATGTTCTCCGTGTGCTTGCGTGGGTTTCCTCCGGGAACATTGAACACAGTTAAAGTGAAAATAATTTTTTTTGTTTTTAAACTTTACAGTATCGTGTAGCTAAAAAAAAAAGAAAAACAGGACACGCCCGTGATTTGTTTTTGACACATGAAGGAAAATATAAAGTTTGTGTTGGCTAAAAGCGTCTTCGAAATGTCTTCTGTAAGCGAACTGTAAAGAAATGTATGAGTTCCTGACTCAGACGCGTGAATTAAATCCGGGCATCTCTGAGTGGCGCGTGAAGGCGGATGTCGGGCGGATGGGCGGAGCTTTTCCAACTCTGGCTCCAGTTACCGAAAGCTGGAGTTTTGGGACAGAAGGAGCCGCTCCAGTCGCTTTTCTCCCGCAGGTTTCTCCGCACATCTCCAGGACTCACGATTTCTCCTCAATATTGAACAGGTGAGTTCCTCCTCAGGTGTTTCACTGCTGCTCCGCCAACAGGACGTTATTTGCCGCACTGAGAAGTTTCTGTGAAGTCTTTTTGCGACACACGATGCTGTTGTTTAGTTGCTGTAAAATCAATAATATCATAAAATATAAAATAATACAATTAAACATGTGTTCGGAGAAGCAGTCGAGCTCATTGTGCCGTGGATTGAAAATCAGATGCTGTACGCGAAGTAACTTAGTGTAACTATATACTGTAAATTCCATTAGATATTGATTTACATGTCTTTCTCACATCCCATGAGTTAATTTTTACATGTATTCGTTTTATTTTAGTTTATTAATGAGCTCTTTTCAACGTGTTTTTTTTTTTACACATTGTTTAGCTGTTTGGTCCACTGTTGATTTTCAGCCCCCATTACAGTGTGATGAGTGTGTAGATTTAGAATTGTTTAGTCCTGTATGGTTGTTCTCCCTCTCTCTCTCTTTCTCTCTCTCTGTGTGTTCTCTTGTTTGAATGAAGTTCCACTGCATTGTGTTAATCAATCTAGTGTAAAGGACGTGTTGTTATTTAGGGATGCTGTGGAACCGTAGAGCCTCAGCGGTTTCGCCTAAAGTAAAGTTTGTGTTTTCTCTGGCCGCCGGTGTCCCCTTTCAAAATATTTGTGGTGTGGAATTGCCATGCATGAACGTTCTCATTTAGTTTAATTCACTTCTGTTTTGGGATTAGAGATGTGGACGAGGAAGTGGAGGGTTTGGAGTGCATGCTTTGGGAACAAGTCTCTGCTGGGAACCATTAGTGCTTGTTTTACTGGAGTGATGCATTTGTAACGGATTTTGATTGTTGGTTTTTGTGTTTTTGGCAGCCAACCATGAAGTCCCCTCTGAAAAGAATGTGATCTCTGTGCTTCCAGCAGATTGTTAAATTAATTTTATGGCCTGGTTTCTAACACGGCCGCACAGGCGTTTACACTTACCGTTCAGCGGCTGCGTGTTTGGCCGGATCCACCTATATATACGTGCTGCTTAGTCGACAATTTGCGCAATTTTGATACCACATTGTTTTTATTGCTCTGACCTTTAGTTGTGCAAGTTCGAGCTTGAGGAAAGTGATGTGCTGTCAAAACAGCAGCACAGACATTGCCACACTCTCCCCAAACCACTGCAGATGGAAACGGACCAGTAATTGGCCTTAAAACGGAATCTGATAAGAGTGTGGCGTTTGGAAAATATGTTGGGAATGCCCTCCCCTTGATAAAAGCAGTGACAGATGATTGGAATAGCCTCTGGAATGCAAAACAGCACTGTTTTCTCTTTTCCCCCCTCTTAGCTCCCGCTCAGGTCTGTTGCCTTGACAGATCGCCTGTAGGGGTCTCGAGGTAAATCTTTGCAATGATAACAAGATTTTGAACAAGATCCGTCTCCAGCACCTTGTATGGAAGGCCGTATTGAGGCAAAAAGAGCGTTTGCATAAGATTATGGATCTAAAATGCACAAAGAAGATCCTAATATTCAGAAAACACAAGGTCGTGGAAGCCGACTAATTCTGACAAAAAGTCGATCGTATTAACAAAGACTCTTTTACTTCTCTGTGGAAAACTGTGAAATGAAAGTAAAGCTTTGCATCAATTATCGGCTTGTTTGTGTGCAGACGGCAAGAGGCCGATAAACCGTCTCAGCACATTAAACCAGGTAAACAGTCTTTTCCTTCTTATGGGATTCAACATGAAGCAAACTCTTTGAATTATGGTCTTCATCTTTCGGCAGCTGTTTTGATAGCAGAGCTCACTAAATATTGTCTATTTGCCTATATAGTTGTTTTTCCTCATCTTTTTCTTCAGTGCATCTTTTCAAAGGATAAAAAGAATTTTCAAAAGTTCTTCACCTACATGTGTTCAGTCTGGTCGTGAGCGCCGTGACCGCATAGATCCCGGTTTGTGTTGACATTTTGCGCTGATGTCATGGGTGTAGTGAAACATTAATCTTCTTGAGTGATGTCCTTCTGGTTCTTATCAGGCTTAGTCTGCAGAAAAGCATCGCGGCCTTGTTGAAATGTATACATCGCACTGCCAACGCTCTGGTTTTATGCGTTAAAACAGATTTTGAATTATTCTCTGTTTTTATGGCAAAGCCGCAGCATCTCAGAACAAGAAAATACTCGGAAGGTCGTAAAGAAGGAAACAGTTACTCAAAAAACATTTAGTGTAATTAACATTGGGCCGAACTTGAAGCTTTTTTGCAGTTCCCCTTCCCCCTTCCCCCTTCCGCTTTGCCGTTCTCCTGCTTTGAATCTGATAGCCTGTAATTTGACAGCACTTGGTCCAGCAACCGCAGTTGTATAAGACAGAAACATCTCAACTACTGAATCCTTGAAGCTCCAAACCTAGTAGTGACAATCAGGAAACACGGCAGAATGTTGGCATTCCTCAATTGTGAAGTCAGAGACCCCTGAAACTTTAGCTGGTGTTTAGTTAGGTTTCCACAAACACACAATAAGTGTCCAGATGTTTAGTTAGTAATGTATAAATCTTACATCATGTTTAACATTAAGTACTTCTGCAGCATGAAGACTCTTCTGCTTTTTTTTTTTTGCCGCAATTTGACTTTGTGGTCTGTTTGTTGTCCTTTGGTGAGACGACAGGTTTCAGTGGGAAAAGTCTGATGGTGGAACGACAAATTCTGCCTGCGGCTTCGGCTTTAAAGAGAGTTTAAGTGTGCTAGCTTTTCACTCAGACCACCGATCTGCTGAGAGTTTCTCTGCGGTGTTTGGAGCATATGGACATTTTTGTCCTATTTTTGTCCGATGTTAAATGCATTTAATTATTAGATCTTTCAGAGTCCTTCAAAAAGCAGTCCGGTGTCTTACTGTCAAATAGTCAAAACGCTTTAAAGTTCTTAAAGGTCTACTTTAATGGTCTTAACCCTAAACTGCATTTAAGAATATTCCTAATCTATAATTCATTTGACAGTAAGTTCTAATAGGAATTTGATATAAATATGATCTATTTTTTTGCCCTGGTATTTTTTTCTTAGCTATTATTTTTTCGAATCCCTTCTTAAACCATTGCAATAAATAACGTTTAGCCAAGTTGGGCTTTTTTTCCACTGAGCTGATTCTCATCTGCAAAAACATGAACAGGAAATGTCTCCGCAAGCCCATTTTCCCCGACCTCTGCCTCTGCAAACTGGAGGGCCCATAATTCCCTGCTCCACCCCTCTCTACATCACCCTGCTCTGTCCCTAAGCTAAACAAACAAAACTAATCAAGAGACGTCCGTAGCATTCCATAAGAAATCACTCACTTAAGGGGAAATGAAAAATAAGGGGACGTTTTTCGAGTCACGTGTGATGCAGGACTAAAAGAACGCATGGAAATCGACTTGGAGCATGAGGTCATGTTGATATAGTGGATCTAACTTTCCCATAAAGGTGATGGGAGTGCGCCAGCGAGCGGTGATTTTGACAAATGCCAAATCTGCTGAGGTAACAGAGCTGCTAATCCAACCAATCCACCTTGTGATCTCCGAAAATGTTCCTCGCTGCTTTTCTCAGCCTTACATGGTCTGATCTATATTCGTGGTACGTGCATCCATATCACAAGCCAAGCTGGTCCAGGTAATAAAAAATCCAATCCGGTGAGATGTTTCAGTTGCGTGAAGTTGAGAGAAATTGAGATCCACAAACCCGAAGACCCTAAATCATTCAAATGGAATTTGAAGCTTATCATAGTGAGCATGTCTCTTGGTTAATTCTGTAATAGACCTCAGACTTTTTATGCGCGTCTGGTAATGGTAGCTGCGGTAATTGTTTAAGAGCGTCTTTATAGACTGAACTCATTGTTTTCTAATCAGAAGCATATTTACTTGTTAGCTTGAAACCTCATAGGGAGCTTCAGGAATGCGAGCATTTGCGCACTCTCGACTTCTTTTTTTTTTTTTTTTCACGTTTGGTTGCATCCTTCTGAGAGAGCCAATTAAACCTGATTAAATCCGAGATCAAAGCAGTCACTCAGGATTCACTCCCTAGATGCTTTTCGCTTCTCTGTTAAATGAAATGCATCCTGACACCAAGCAGAACTGTTAGAAACTTTGTGGTGTACGAGCTGTATTTGAGAACGTGGTGTAGGACTGGAACGATAAGATGACATTGGGGTCAAATTTTAGTTTTGTGGGAAAGTCCTAATCATAACTTGTTTCCTAATGTTTAAGGCTGTAATACCACTGTTTGCCGATTATGACAAAATGGCGCTGTGCATTGAGAACCTCACTGTTTCATTTGTATTATACAAAACTGTGTTTTACTAAACTTTTTATTCTGATATGTTTACCCTATTCTGATTTATGAAATATTTAGCTTTAGAATGCTTTCATATAGAAATTTTAAAGACGTAACGAAGAATATAATCATGTCAGCTACTTTTACAGATGTACAATTAATGAAGTGAGAACGGCCCTCACGTGGCATTTATGGCGACAGAAAAGTAATTACTCCAATATTACTATTACATATAATGGTTTGCAGATTTAGTTTTTCTCATTAGTCATCAGAATTTTTCACTATTATTGAATAGAAACAATATTTATATTTGATTGGAGAATATATATACCGTTTGTTTCAAATTATAATTGTTTAAAGAGATTGATAATCAATTTAGTCAATTAATCACAGGAATTAGTTGAATAATTATAATCCATAATCAAAGGCTATTTTTAAGTTAAATGGATAGTCTGATAGGTTGGTAAGTAGTTATTTAAATAGTTGGGCAGTTAGTTAATTGGTTTGTTAGTCTACTAAGACTGTTTGTTAGGGTATGATTGGGTTGTTTAAGTAGTCACCTCATTGACATGTGCTTAAGAAACGTTTTCATAGGAGAGAAACGTTCTCATGGTTAGTTTTAAATCTACACTGTGTGAGAAGAAGAAGAAGCTATCGACTGCTTCTTGCCTCATAAGAAATATTATTAATGCTTCCCCATTACAGTCGATAAACATCCCGAGTCTGGCTTTCTTAAAGCGATTTTATTGCCTTTCAGTTGGAGTGAAACATAGCACAGACTCTTATTCGATCGGCCTGCTGCACTTTTCAAGGTTTGTGATTCTAATTGAGCTGAAAAGTCTGAAATGTTGAATTTATATGTTGCTTTTCCCTATAGTTGTTAAAACACGTAGACTCTGTTTGAACAGCTGTAATCGTAAACGTATATGTTGTTATAGTGGAAAACAAAGCACAAAGAAGCGTTTTCATGCTTATCAAACTCTCAGTTAAATCCAATAAAATTTAGCAATGCACAGATACCGTTTTTAAAGAACTAGTTGTTATTTATGTGCTACAATATTTTCTGTACGTTTATTTTCTATGAATCTCACAGACTCAGCACAGACTCACAGCACAGGTTTCAATATCCCTATTCAAGAAAGATAACACAAGGCTATAGATTTTACCTGTGCCAACACGACCTTGGTGACGGAACATTGATCACGAGATTCGCCATTAACAGAGACTGGAAATCTTGTACTTTGAGACTTTGAAACATCAACGTGGTGACAAAATCCCAAATGTTTGTTATACAGTCAATGGTTCACAGCTTTTGGTTTGCTATTTATTTTTTGTTGTTTGATCGATATTTATGATTCAGATTTCAGCTCTGAGCTTGTGAAAAATTTGGCACTTTTTTTTTTAAAGCTGCAACAGAACTTCATTTGCTTTTCCCAGTTTCGTTTAATGAATGGGGATTCAGCAGCCATCACAAACAGGTTGTTGTTACCAGCGTGACGCATTGAGACGTGTCCCAAGCGAAGCAGGTCCGTTGGCTTTTGAGCGATGAAACACTTGAGAGGGTTTGATGAATGTGATGGAGGTCTAGTATGGTTGTGTTAGGTCAGGAGACCTCATTACGGTTTACTTTAATGACCACACGGTTAACCGAAACAATGGCCGCTTGTTGCCGCCACGTCTGGCAATCGGCAGCGTATGTGTGGCAGCAGTGCCACTCAAGTCGTGACAGACGTCTGCTAGACCACCGTGGGTAATAATTGCCCTTCATTATTTCAGGTTAGAGTTAATGATTCAGAATGGAGTCGCAATTGCTTGGGTTCTTCGGAAACGCAGTAGCAAGTCGTTCAGGATTCATCAGTGTATCCAGTTGGCCAAATAAATGGCTTCTTGTGCGATGAGGTGTATTATTTATAACTAATGATGTGGGCCATAAATGTTGCAGTATTGATGAGTATAGGTTTGAGTCAGAGAAAATACAATAATGTGTCTCGAGTCTGAGAGTCCAAATCCTAAGATTCTGTCAGAAAACCGTCAAAGTCACTTCATAGTGTCATTTTTAGAGCAACTCATAGTGCTGTGGCTATGATTACACGTATATGATGCAGTTTATACCGTGTTGTTGTAATAAAGGTAAGATATGAACACGTGTTTGCCTTTTGCATTCCCTGTTTGTACATTGTACTGTTTATTGTTTTTTTTTTTTTTTTTTAATAAATGTGATGTGAGGTTATGATTAACTGTCCTTAAAATTCAATAGAAATAAAAAGGCTTTATTATCTGTTTATTGTAATTATAGTTTTATTGATTAAAGAAAATATACTAGCAGCTGTGCTGTTTGATCCATCCATTTTTTTACCGCCTGCTCCATTTTTGGGTCACAGGGAGCCGATCTCATCCACTCTGGGCCTGAGGCAGTATACTCACTCTGGATTGGTGGCCAACCATTTGCAAAGCGGGACACACCGACACACACATTTACACACATTTACTCCTATGGACAATTTTCCAATGCCAATTCACCTGAAATGCATGTTTTAGTGAGAGAAAATTGGAGACCCGGAGGAAACCCGGTCAAGCACAGGGAGAACATAAAAATGCACTGACGGGCCTCAAATTCGCACCTCGAGTCTCAAACTGTCTTCTAGCTGTGAGGCGACAGTGCTACCCACTAGTCCACCATGTAAAAATACACTTCCCATGTAAAAGATGTCATTATATTTTTGTTTTAACATTGTATCTACATAGTATTTAACATGGTACCGTATTTTCTGCACTATAAGCCACACCTGCATACAAGCCGCATCCACTCTATTAAAAAAAGTTCCCTTTCCAGTCATTCACTGGACACTATGGACTCGCTCCGTCCTCTCAGGGAACAAGGGTTTCAGTGAAACCTGGAGAGTTTTGCAAGCCACAGATATGTATGTTTTTGGATTAGTTCGACTATTGCGGATTTTTTTTCTTTATTAGGAATGTTCGCGGATTCACGGCTTCGCAGATTTTTTATTACATATGCATAAAATATAAAAGAAATATATCAAAATATTCGTGCGAGAACGTGCGGTCTGCTGATGTCGATTCTTGAGCCGTTACCCCCGAAAAACCCGCCCGCGTCTCGCGCGCAAACGACCGGGCGTATCTCGGCGGAGGATGCACGTAGAGGCTCGAGAAGGGCGTAGGCGGTCGCGTCTCGGCGTGGAGATGCGAATAGCTATGTTGGACGTCCCCCCGCGACCAGCTTAGTCAAATTAGTTCAAATTTTTAGTACACACTGCTTAACAAACTTCTGCACTTACTGTTTTATTACTTGACATCTGTTCATGTGATTTTTTTTTTTTTTTGTACTGAGATGTTTGTTAACATTACTTTAATAAAGAATACTACATGACAAAAAGTGTTTTAAAAGTCTGAATAAGTGTTAAATAAATACGTAAATGTTGTGCCTCTCCTACCCGGATTTTCGCGGAACTACCGCAATAAACGAGGGTTCACTGTATTTACTACAGGAACAGAACGATTTTGAATTGTAAGTGTAACTTAATAGATAACTAAATAGATCCTAAATAGAACTAAATAGAAAAAAATTCCGCAGAATAGCCGCACCTTTGTATAAGCCGCATGGTTAAAAACCTATGAAAAAAGTAGTGGCTTATAGTCCGGAAAATACAGAAACTTTTTGACAAAATGGTGCTAGTATTGATTAATTAACAGAAACAAAAATAAATATATTGTAGTGGATTTCCAGCTTCTTCAAGACAAATTGTGAATTTGTTCACAAAAATCCTTTGAATAGTTTTTGTTCTGTTTTTTACAGGTTTAAATTAACGCTTGGACGTTTAACTTATAATATATAAGTAAAAGCAGTATTGAGTTTCAAGCTGGAAAGACTCCAACGTTTCTGGGGCCTTTGGAGCAAATTCATTTCCAGTTCAGTCTTTAGACATGATGAGGCAACCTCAGGCAGCAACTCGAAACCACCCTGTAGCTGCAATATTCAACTATTTACAATTTCATGCTTGCCTGAGATTTGTGTTTTTCTTGTAAATGTAACGATTATCCAGCAGGAGTCCTTTATGTCAAAGTCTGAGGTAATGATTTGTGCACTGTGTTTCCTTAAAAGGGTTTTACGCTGCTGCAGAATGGAAGAGCACATTGTGTAGAGCTGCATGACGGAGCGCTTCCAGTCCAACATTTCTAGGCTTAACCGTGGCTGTGTTTCACTCCAGTAAAATCAAGGAATTCGTCGTAAAGCCCAAAAAATCGCGGTGTAAACTTGTACTGCACAAAGCGGGAGATTTTTGCTGAAAGTGGCAGTTACCGTTGCGTTAAACGGAAGATTTTGAGGTTTCCTGAGCGAGCCCTATGGCACTGTATCCAGACGTGGAGAATGTTCCAGATGCGACGAGGCTAATGTGATGACGAGTTGGTCTGTGTTTTAGACTGTTGCGTGTGTGTGATATACCTGCGTCTTGAGATTTGCAGGCCGGTGTGTCTTTAATGTCCGTGGGGGCCACACAGCGCTCAGCCTCCTGAAAAGACTGGCCTGGAGCCATGCTAATAATAACAGCCAGCAGAAATATGCACAGAAGAGCGGAGATCTAGTAGCATTGCTGGAGGAGAGAAGAGAGGGGCACTGGAAAGGGTTCGGCGCTCGCACAGGAATGTGTGATCTGAAGGAGTCACGCTGTACAATGTATTGTGCTGGGAACATGCATGCAAAAACTGAAATTGCTTTGGCCCGAAGCGTCATATTTGGAAAACGTGTGAGAACAATTGGTTATTTTATTGCTTGAGAAATGCCTGGTATAAAATGTCAACAAATTAATAATAGCTACATTCTCAACCCTGCCACACGAGGCACACTTGTAGCAATGGCTGAAAGAAAACGCTTCTTGTGTTGTCACATTAAAGTTGTAAATTACTATTCACGTGATGTCTAGAATGGTACAATGTCAGGAATTGTCTTCTTTTTTTAAGATTTTTTATTAAGCTTTTTAAACTTAATATTAACATATTTGACTATTTAACCTTGTCTTAAATTACAACTGTGCATAATATGCTATTCAAACTTGATAAAAGTATGAAGTGTAATATTTAGTGATGCACCGAAATGAAAATTCTTGGCCGAAACCTGAAAAAGAAGAAAGCCTGGTCGAAAACCGAAAACTGAAACACCGAAAGAATTGCATTTATTGCTATGATGGTGTACTAACTTTACTAAAACTAAGGCATTGCAATTGCATACATTAATAATGAAGTTTCAAAGAATACATGAAACAAAATGTGTTACACATATGCAAATATTTATCAAGTATAATGCAACACTCAAGAATATAAAATACAATTCAAACTAAAAAAAACGTATTAGAATTATTAGAGGTACTTTCTTGCAGGATTTCACTGAACGTATTAGACAACGAGGGTGCAAACCCCTTAACTGGTGCAGAGGGATGAGTCTGTTTTCTG
The DNA here is from genome assembly GCA_028031935.1 of Paedocypris micromegethes. NCBI lineage: Eukaryota > Metazoa > Chordata > Actinopteri > Cypriniformes > Paedocypris > Paedocypris micromegethes. The sequence continues at coordinate 8,127,517 of CM051496.1, forward strand.
CTCTGCTCAGTCTTGATCTTTGCGTCGGTTCTCTGCTTCTATTGTTGCCATTTCTCGCGCGCGCTGCTTTAACTCCTCATCTAAGTACTGCTCTTTATAACGCGGATCAAGTACAGTCGCGATGAAGTGCAGAGGATTCGAACGTATTTCTACGGATAGTGTGCGAACAGACTCTGAGTGCAGACTTTTCATAGTTTTTACCGTGGTAATTTACCGCCACTTTGGCCGTTTTAGGGCTGCGATAAAAGTAATAATGTCCGCTACAGATGCATCAAATGAGTTGATCTCTTTAGTTTGCTGCTCAAACAGAGTAAGAAGAGAGAGAATGTTCTCTATTAAGAGCCACTGGTGTGAAGTGAATGTCGCGGGGAGCTCGTGATCTGCGCTGCGCTATATGCCGCCTCTCGTGCAGCTCTCACGGTCTCTGCTTACGTCATCAACTTTCTGCCGTTGTTACGATGAAAAAAGTATTTCGGCCGAAAACTGAAAATGCACTTTTTGGCCATTTTCGGTGGCCGAATATTCGGTACATCCCTATATTTATCCCTATATTATATATTTCAGTTGAATGTTGTAAGAGAGGACATGAGGTTGGCTGGGGTCAGAGTGGAAGATACTCAGGATAGAATGAGGTTTTACAAATGTAAATTAGTTGACGTGTTGTTTTTGTTTTGGACTGAATTAGTTCATTTTTAATGTTCATCATCGGGGTTGAAAGAGGCCAAATGCATCGAAATTATAAAAAAAAAAAACACAAAGCATTCATTTTTATAAGAAATTATAAATTAAATAATAAACTAAAATAAACCACTTTCAAAAATGAGCAAAAACTAACAGATGGAAGTGATGCTAAAGCTTTGAATTGTAGTGTAAATAGAATGGTGTGTGCATTGTGAATTCTTGCGAAAATGCTTCAGAATTTAATTTGTATTAATGGCATCTTCATATTTTCTGTCAAACTAACTGAAGAAGGGGTTTTTGGACATTCGTATGGACAATACTCAAGGCTATGTGAGGCGGTATCGTGTTCACTAGACATTTCTCTGGATTTTTTGTCATTATAAAAATATACACTTGGCCCTCTGTGCGGTAAACCTGCAGAAACTGCAGATCCTGGACTGGAGCGTCTTTGATTAATGTCTTCCAGTGGGGTCATCTAGATCCCAGCATAATCTTATTACCCCATTTTTTATTTTTTTTTTCACGCCCCTTCATTTTTCACAAATTTCTCATTACTTAATAAACTTTAACAATCTAGTGTGCTTTAAAAAAGGACATTCCAGAGCCTTAAAACGACAGCGCTGAGGAAGATTAATATTCCGGCTGGATGGAAAAATGTCACCGTCCGTACTGACGACTTTCCTCTGGGAACGGTTGTTTTTCACACTGCCCGGAGACGTATCAGACTTAAACGACGCGACATAAGTAGCTTTCCGAGGCTTTATGCACTCTGCTTGTCCCGCTCCATGTAAGGCTGGACGAGAACATATTTCACCCACTGTGATGCTGAACAGAGTTGTAAATCACTCATGTGGTTTTGATCCTTTCTTTGTTCCCACACTGTTGCCTTCAGGTTGCCCCGAACGGGCAAAATTAAGTTGAAACATTAGAATTTTTCCTAGAATTATGTGTACATTTTGTATTTGTTTTATGCATAAATATTTATATTTATGAATTACAGCAAACAATTAAATTTTTAATAGTAGTACAAGGAAATATCCTTTTTTGGGAATCAAACCTTATAACCTTGGAAATCAAGCCTATGACCTTGGGAATCAAACCTATGACGACCAATATGCTCTACTGAAAGCTATTTATTAGTTAATTGTACAAGTTAACTGTTAAATAATATTGCAAGTAAATTTGTGGTAAAAACTCCTTGGACTTCAACGTTTTGAAAAAGTATGCATATTAACTGAATATAATCTGACGAACTGGGTTATTTTTTTAACAGTATTGTGATGGATTTGCATTTATGTTGGATGTTTTCATTTCTAATTTGCATATGTGTGTGTATGTGTATATATATATATATATATATATATATATATATATATACTTATATATATATATATATACTTATATATACATACATATACAGATCTATACAAAAATAATTTGCATATCCAGGTGAGCAAAGTTATCTAAAATATTTAAGGAAATAATTAAGTGGTTTAGAAAAAAATGCAGCTACTAGTTTTAATGATTGGTTTGCTTGTCACATTTAGACACTGGGTCAACATTTTAATCGTTAATCACTACATTACCCACAGGTCCTTGCACTCTGATACAATTTTGGAACTCAGCATCTTTGAGATTAAATAATGGTGAATTTGAGATTAAGAAATCAAGTACTATTAAATAAATGTCATGTAGTAATCTAACTTTTACATTACATTTAACATGATACATTTTGTTTTTCCAAAATGTGTGAAATGTGATGCTGCTCAGGAAACATGCCCAGTCAGTGTTTTTCTAGAAACGTATCTAGAGTGACATCACGCTGAGCTCATACATAAACAGTTCTGATCACTAATGTGTGTGTAAGATTCCTGCTCCAATCAAGGAATCATTACATTATATTTCACTGTTCAATGTTTTGCTTCACAACTTCAAGGAACTTTCGGTCGCAGCCGTCTTAGTGGCTGAAAAGTTTTGGAATGAAATACATCTTTTTTTCCCCTTTGCACTCTAGCAGTTATGTAACAGCTCAAAGCTCAAACCACTCAGTCTTGGACACAGAATACTGGGAGGGAAAGAGCTTTTTTTTTCGTTCTTGCTTTTCACTGTTTTTTTTTTTTTTTTTCGTAAGAATAAAGATTGTATGGAAAAAGATTTTTTTGTGGGTGAAGACAGGGAATGTGGTGAAGACAGTGAGTGTTGGTTGTTTGAGTAAACTTGCGTGCTATTATTTGGAAGTTGCTTATCACTCCTGTAGATCCCCTACACACACACACACACACGCACACACACACACACACACACACACACACTCTCTCTCTCTCTCTCTCTCTCTCTCTGTGGTCAGTGAGTTTGAACGTGAGGGCTCTATCTGTCTACACAGCCTGTGAAACCCTTGAGTTTTTTCTCATCTTCTGTGTATTGCTTACGGGAAAGAGAAGCTTTTTTCCTACCATATTTGGTCATGTGGAGTGGAGCCAAAAGGCAGCAGACTTTTGATGCCGTCAAGCATCTCAATTTGGCCTTTTCCCTCTTGCTCCATTTTTTCAGTGTGTGTGTATGTGTGTGTGGAGGGCCATGCGTGCCTATACAGGCCGATAGTGGTGCGATCTTTGGACATGCATGAAAGGACCATTTGAAATCAGGATTTGAAATCACAAGCCATTAAAATGTCTCTGCACCTGAACTCGGTTTCCTGAAGCTGTTGGGCAAAAATCCATTACTGCCAGTTTAAGGAGGTAATGTGTCTAAACAATGCACCTTCAGAAAACTGGAAGTTAACGCATTATTTAATCGCCTGAAAATTATAGTTTATGTAAGTATTGTAGTAAAATAGCTTATTTTATAATATAATGTAGATTTTTACAGAAAGTTAGTCATTTTTTACTCGAAGGCCGACATCCAGCTTTAATCTTTGTACTGTGTCTGTGTTCAAAAACCTTTACAGATTCCAGCTGCAAGTGAATGAACTGACTTTTCGACATGTAGGAAATGGCATCTATTGTCTGGGAATTCCTTTTTCAACTCCAAGTGGAAATTCAATGGCTCACAACTATTTTTGATTTTGCTCGCATTATTTGATTCCGTTTTTCTCCAGTATTTCTCATTTCATAAAACCAGTGTTGTAAAAATGTGTTGTAAATTATAAAGTGTTGTTAAGTGTTTTAAAATTCCTCTTGTATTGGGAATTCTAATTTCCATTGATTCTTAGAACAACTGAATGATACCACTGATTCAATTATAATAATGATGTACAGAATGTATTGTACATATGTATATACAGTAAATAGTATTATACACAGTCTAGTGTACATTTTAATTTAATATATTAAATGTGTTATTATTTAATATATTAATATGTAAGAGACCTTTCCCCTCCATGATATCCCATGTTATCTAGATCTCACCTTTTGATGGATTGAAAGCAACAGGTTTGATCCAGTGTGATGTTAGATTAGTAGTTGCTTTCTAAATGTTTTTTTTTTTTTACATCTCAGCAAAAAAAATATTTTCTCTGTTCCTGTTTTTCTGATAGAAGCTGGATTTATAGCAGCACATCCTGCTCATTTTCTCAGTCTCTCTCTCTCTCCATGTCTTCTCTTACTCTCTCAATCCTCCTGTTTCAGCTCGAAAGCCCGAGAGCCATAAATGTGCTGATGTATGAAAGAGTCTAAACTGAGATTTTTGGTTACGTGGAAACAGACCTCAATAAGCCATATTGCATTGCCAAAGAAATCATTCCAGCATTCACATATAATCTGGCTCAAATTCCTTTAAGACTCGGATACTGTTACTAAAGACTGTCATAGCTGAGACTGCTGAAATTTCTTGCTGCTTTTAGAAGCCCAAAAAATGTTAATATGTCTTTAGAGTGATCAGAATGTGATTGTGATTTCGGTGTACAAAACATATTTCAGAAAAATATTCAAAACGTATATTTCAGTTTTTGAACAATGCGCCGAAAAACATAAAAAAAAACTCTTTGAAGTTGACAAAGTTGTAGTAGTCATCTCTGAAACCCACGAAAGTCAAGTTGTACTCTAGTAGTGTACAAATAGTAGTAGTGCACTAGATGTGTGTGTATCTAGATTATGTATCTAATAGTGTATCTAGATTGTGTCTAGATCGAGTGATGAATGGAAAACGGTGGTTAAAGTTGGTTAAAGTTGATGATTGGAAGAAATTTAGAGTGAATTTCATTAGAAATTTCATTAGAAGATTAGAGTGATTGGAAAGATTAGAGTTGGATAGGTATACATTTGGATGAGTAGGTAGGATAATGGGTTAATAGAGAGATGTTGGTGTTGGATTTTTTTTATTTGGGAACTTCCTGGATAACAAAATCAGACATATAAACACTAGAAGGGCATCTGACCTTCAGACATGACCACAACTGTGCTAATGGGCATTGTTGTCCTGTCACAATGATTTGTTATGTTGTACCAAGTCCTGGTGCTGAACTTCTTCCATCACTGTCCGGCGAACCTCAGGCATCAATCAACCAGCTTTATAGGACATCTCCGGCTGGACACCAGTCAGCTTTATTGGTGCTCTCAAATTCGTCCGTATCTCAGGATACACTGTACCATAATGGATCTGTAGTCTCCTCACTGACACAGACGGATGGTTCTGGAGACTTTCTGACGCTCCAGCAGTGTGGATTTCATCCTCCGGCTCCCACTCGCCCTTTTTGATCTCAAATTCTTTTCAGTGAAGTACAGTCTGAGAATAACGAGGGAATTGGATTCTCTTTTGTCTGTTCAGTGAGTTATGAATTTGTCTTTTGAAATTTCAACCTGTGTTTGAGAGCTGAAGCTGAAATCTTCTCAGGAGAACTTTAGATAATTGACGCATTGGAGGTCCAAGGGTCAAATGGATGCTGTGGAATGGATGGAAAATTGTTGGAGGAATATTCCAAGAAGAATTTGCACTTGGTTTGGAGTGATCGATGAGTGACGGTGGAGGATATTTGTCCAGGTGGAAGGGCAGGGTGCACATAGCTGGCATAACTTGTGCGTCTTCTGTTGAGAAGGCAGGTGTGTGGGAGTCTGAATGCTGCTGACACTGCGGATTTCTGGGATTCCATGCCGCACCTGGTTTCACCTGCTGGAGTGAAATACGTGGCTTGTTCAGTGCTGAATAGTGTAAAAATTGTCCAGGAACATTTAGTATAACTGGAAGTGTTGGTGGTTTTAATGATTTGTATATGGACATTTTCCTGTTTTAAGAATCAGGGTTATAAACCTTTCATAAGCTGGGGCCAAACTTGACTTTCTTGGGCTTATACTCAACTTGTATTGAAAATGAAGTATTTCTTCATTTTATATATATATATATATATCCAATTATAATATAAAAGAATTTGTTTTTCTGAAACATCTGAATGTTGTCTCCAATTAAAAACATTCTAATATTAGCATTTTGTCCCAACCCCTTCTTCCGAATGATACGTGACTTATAGGGCGGCAAGTTGGGCATCACTGATTTAGTATTTAGATCAAATGGTAAGATTTTGTTGTTGATGAAGTCAAATTGCTCTGATTTTATAATTCTGGAAATGAGTCTCCCTTAGTCTCTCTTTACTTTTGCAGCACCTTTTCAACATCTCTTTGTCGTCACCCTGATGTCACCTAATACTTCATCTAAGTTTACATGGTGGCATTTTTATAGCAACATGCTTGTGGAGCTCTTAAGTTTCGTTCCTCCCTAATACCGCTGTTTTAACAGCAAATTGCTCGCCCTTTTCCTCTCAAATGCTTTTAAATGTATTCTATCTACCCAGCTTCCACAATTGTGAGGATCTTGGCTCTAAGAGGACGGTTTGATTCTTCTTCCAGTGCCAGAATCCTGCCGCGCAGAGTGTGTTAGCGTAAACTCTTTATGCAAAGACAGCGGATGCTAATGGACCTATATTGACAGACATGCAAAAAAGCACGACAGTTTGTGTTGGCAGTCTCTGCGCTCTTCTTTAGTCTCTCTAAAGTCGTCCAGAGGGTCTGATGTCCAACAGACAGTGGGTGGTAGGTGCAAACATTTAGTTATTTAATCCCTTTGGCAGTGAGGTTGGAGATCACATCAGCTTTGGGTCTGATTAGAAAGAAGCCAGTTACCTCAAAGTTTATCTCCGCGGACCTTTCACTAATGATGGCTTGTTAATGCTAAGTGTGTTGACATTCATTAGTTTTACTGCAGAATGTGTATGAGAATGTGCTTTTGCCTTTGACCACCGTGAAAAGCTTCCATTATTACTGGAAGTAGTCGCAAGATTAACCAATAAAACGTCATTACAAATCAATTCTCAACGGGCAATGCCAGGCCGCCTTATGAGGTAAAAAGTCTCGAACGTGGCTGGGTTTTGACATTTATGTCTTCAGCTCCACATAAACCAAGTGCAATTTTTCCATCTGCCATCTTCATTATTAACCGGCTGTTTCCCCAGCTTTAAACGCTCATGAGGTTTGGCACGGGCACCAACATGAACGTTCCTGACCCAGAGTGCGAGGCAGATGGAGGCACTAAGACGCCTTTCCCATGGGTCATTGAAACGATGAGCTTTGATGAAGGGGTTAAGCACCATACTTATGAGGAACATAGTAATTTAGCAGGTAAATGTGTTATTACAGCGCATGCTCTTTAGACAGGAGGCGTCTCAATGCTTGTTGGAGGCCCGGAGAGGAAGCCAGATCTCCTCATGAAACACTCGAGATGTAAAATGGGATGGAGACATTAGCTTTAGCTGCACACGGGTGGTCCACAAAAGGAAGGAGCAAATCCATTCCTGCATTCTTCTTCTGAAGAGACGTCTCATTGTTCCACATAGGTGTCGCCCCACACGGCCGAAACACAAACAGGGCCTTTGGTCTTTGGAGTCGTACATGAGGTCGGCGTGCATCGTCATCCCAGCCAGAGGATGAGTCAGTTGGAGCAGATTGTGCACGGTTGTGACAGTTTTATTGAGCTGAGTCAGTGCTGTTTGCTCAAGGGCTCCGATATAAAGAGCAGCCGTGCTCCTGCAAACAGAAGATCCGACTGAAAATACACGCCATTCCTGCGGTTTGTGAACGCTGTCTCACCAGTTCTGCATGATAAGGAAGATCGGCTCCATCTCTCGCTCCCCGTTTCTCCCGCACGTTCTTTGCTTTTCATGTTGCTGTTTTTGTTTAGGCCATTTCAATTTCTCTCTTCATTCCTGTTTTCATTCGTCCAGTGTCTGGTTTTGTTCTCATTTTCTTATGGTTTGTCTTTTTGATAGTGGAAAATTTCTAAATGCTTTCCTTCTCTTCAAGCTGAAAGTAAACATCTTTTTCGTCTGTATTTGCGTGTGTGTGTGTCATATTGGTGATAGCTTCTCAGATTGTTTGTAAAACTTTTTTTCTAAGAATAGGTTTTTCAACATGTTTTTTAAATGTTTGTATTATATTTTTGAGGCACTTTTTGAAATTTAGATTTTTGTGCATGTGTATGTGTTGAAATATTTATTATATATCCATAAAATTTATATTACTTATGAAGTTTGTTAAATTACACAAAATATTATTTGATATGTATTTATTTAGTGTTACATTTACGTATGTAGTCAAAAATCTGGACACTGTATTTTGCAGACTATGATACGACAAAATTAAAAATATTTTTAATTTCCAAAATGTTTTTTTATGATTTTACGTATACCTTATGATCCAAAAAGTACTGTAATTTTCAAATTAAGCACAATTTACGACGTTAAACTAGCATGGTAGTTCAACATGGTGAACATAGTTTTAACTTTGTTAAGCTTAAAGCTTTTTATAAATGATTTGTTTGGTCAAAAATTGAGTCAAAAAGCAAGAATAGAGTCTGTTTAGAAAAGAGAGAGAGGGAAAAAAGTGCAGGAGGAGGTCAGACCCATGATTGAGAGTTCTCGCAATAATGGAAGAGAGGAAAAAGCGCTGTGAATGAGTGCAAAAGGTCCGGCGTTGGCCCGTTCCCGTCGCTCCAGCTGCAAGGAAAGAAAAAAGGCAGAAGTAATGGTTCTGCTGGAGGTTTATAGAGACGAGAACAAGTGAGTTTCTGGCATATTTGGAAATCTAAGCTGTTCTACAGGTCGTAATCACGCATCCTAGCATGTCGCGATGGCTGAACGTCCCATTTGAAGCGCAACAGGCCGGAGATTAATGACGAGAGCTCTGTATCTCCTGGGTGGGCTCGGCTCCTTCAGCATCTACCCTCAGTATATTTAGTCAGAGTCATTCTGCTTGACTGAGTGAACATCCTGTGCTAACATCCTTTCCTCACGCGTCCATTCTCCCTGTCTTTCTCTCCCTTTTTTCTTTTCATTCTTCTCTTTCTCCCTCACTATTTCCATTTTAAGTGGTATTATGAAAACAAACTTGTGATCTGTTTGATGTCAGGCTGAGAAAAGACCGGCAGTAAATGTCTTGCATATGGGAATGCGTGATGTTTCGAAAAAGGTTAAGCAAATACTCGCAGCTGCAGCGGGATCCAGGCGTGCGCGACCATATTCAGTAAGGCCCGCGGTGCATTGATTCGGGGGCTTTATGTACGATCCGTGCATGAAACTAACAAAGCACATGTGTTCTTTTTTCCAGGGCCGCAGTCTCGGGGTTGAAGCATGGACGATGACTTTGAGCGCCGCAGGGAGCTCAGGAGACAGAAACGCGAGGAGATGCGGCTGGAAGCAGAGAGGTAACCCAACGCTCGCTTTTCCTCGCACACCGATGAGCGGTTTTGCACTGAAAGCTGAGGCTGTTACAGGAAGAGGCTCATTAGATTCGCTGCGCACACAGAACCGCTTCAGATTATTGCATTTTTGGGGGGTTGTTGTACTCCGGTTATTGGTATTCCCAGCAAAAGGATGGAGTTTAAAAGCTTCTTTGGATAAAACCATCTGCTAAATCCATTGCACACGAATGCAAAACTGCACAATCTCAACTACCTCTTATTTTCAGGGATTTTTTATTTTCAGAGCCGTCTAAATTCCTGCTACAAGTTACTATTTAGAATACCTGCTATTACCGATCTATAATCATGAACACACACATGGCATATTTTGAAGACCATAAGGTGTGCTGAATTGTAAGGAGCACTAATAATAATTTAAATTAAAATACTAATAATATATATATATATTTTTTTAATTATTTGGCACACAGTCAAGTTAAAAACATTTTTCACATACTAAAATGCGCCTTATAGCCTGAAAAAGAAATTATAATAATAATCATATATGCCACTAATAATAATCATATAAGCCACATTTTTTATCCAATTTTTTGGCATGTCAAGTTTAAAACATTTTTCACAATTCTAAAATGCGCGTTATAGTCTGAAAAATATGATAATTATAACAGAAATCAACCTTTAAAGACCTTTATTTACATTTAGACAAGACTCCTAAATAAAATGTAATTTATTACCCTCTACATCGTGATAAAATGGCATCGCTATAATTAAAAATTATAGTTTACGGTTTATTGAGTTCACAACACGTCTCAAGTTAAATGGTGATTGAGTCCCGTTTAACTGCGGTTAAACTAACAATTGTCGAACAAGCACAGATTGGCTCATTTGCGAGACACTTGTCCATTTAAGGAAATGCGACACTCCCATAATCATCGTTGGCAATGACCCGGAGAGACGTTTTGCATCAGTACTACATTTCCTGTGAGCGCTGTGCAGCACAGACAACAGCTGGTTTTCGGACATGTAATGTCCCTGTCCGATTGAATCATGGGTAAAGGCACATAAACACTCAAGCTGAGTCAGTATCAATCTCTAAAAATGTACTTTCACGTTTCATAGACTGCAAGTTAGCCATATATAGTCATCGGGGCGCACTTTAAGCGACAGCTTCCTGTCTGCACCCGTTTCCGGTTTATTCATAGAATGAGGATTTTTTTTTCATTGTTTTGTGGTTTTATCAGTCTTTTATCCACAGTTTTAATGTTTACAAGCTTGTACACTGCACATTATGTAAGCTCTCACAATAGTTTCATTTATTGAAAGACACAAAAAGTGTTTGTTTGTTCTACTGGATGTGCTAGAGTTAGTGTAAAGAAATGAAATCTGTCTGTTAAACTCCATTAGTCATTGTAGACTAAACGATCAATATGTACTCTCGGCCTGTAATTGAGCTATTGAGCTGTCAGATTTTAAAGATGCAGAGACTGACTGTAATAACACGTACGCGGCTGCTCTTGGGCGCCAAGTTGCTCCTGTGGGTTTCCATCAGGCGATGACGGGTTGAAATACACCAGTCTTTTCTGCTGAACGACCTGCCAACATTTAAAGCGATAGAAAAAGTTGGAGAGAGATATAGGCCATGTGTTGTCTTCTAACACTCCTACAGTAAGTGTGTCGCGTGCTAGATTAGATATCGTACCGTATATTCTTCATGTTGGGGTTTTACTTCATTCTGAGAATTTTATTACAATTTTAAGTCTCCGTAGCAAAATGTCAGTGTTTATTTCTTAACAGTTGTCAGAACAATGCTGTCCCTGCTGAAGTTCTCACCACAAAGCACGCTGCAAATTTCCTCTCATTTCTTTTGGATTTGTCTGTTCAACTGGTCTTGTAGACCGCAATTCCCTTCCATTGGAATAGATTTCCTCTTCGGCCCATTGTGATGCCATTTAAGATTTACCTTTTCCTCCAATATTGTGTATAAACGGTGTCGTTTATAATTTCATGATTGTCAGGCGGGCCCTTCCTGCGAGCCGTTCGTAGCCAAAATAAGCTGCGGAGTGGAGCAGACTGTTGATAGTCAAACATCTGGCTCTGTGAGAGCCGAACAGCAAGTTCAGAGATCAGGTCGGTTGTGTTTTTGGTGAAGAGCTTGGTCAGAGCCACTTCTGATGACTGGCACTTTAAGGGTTAGTGAGTTCATGCAGTTTTTAAATCACCGTATATACAAATACAGACACTCACTGGCCTTTCCCGGGACAGTCTGATGTGTTCCAGCACAGAGCCGGGTCACTGATACTCCACATACACACTGGAATGTTTTGACTACGTCTCTGCGTCCTCGCTCACCGCGCTGGCGGAGAGTTTCGTCTCACGATTCCTTGCTATTCCTGGGACTGTCAGAGCACTGCTAATGCAGGAGAAATCAGGCTTGTTGTTGTGTTTGCGTGTGTGTGTGTGTGTGTGTTTGTGTCCTTCATGAATTGACCAGCCACTTTGCAAACTGGCCGCACTTTGGGTTTTGCCCTTAACATAAAGTAAATCTAATTGTGTGTGGAAATCATTTAATATTGTGTTATTGTATAGGTTTTTACATCATAACTTCACTACTTTCAAATGTTATGGCTTATATGATATTGACATTTCTTGCTTTTAACCTATAGTCATTCAATCACTTCCCAATAAAAATTCAATTCAGGGTTTTTTATTGTATAAACAAATTACATCATACAATATATTACAGCATAATGTTTTATGCAGTACATGCGTGATGCTCACTTTACTTTGCTTAGTAGAGCATTCGAATTTATGTGTCTGAATTTATGTGTGTATGTATATTCGAATCTTTTATGTGTCAATATACAGTCATAATAGTTAATATGTATTTCAGCATAATGGTATTTTTTTGGTTAATATGGTGCACTTTAAATCATAAAGGAATGCTTGAAATTTCAGAAACAAATGTGCCTTATGTGTGTGTGGGGGGGTACAAATATATAACAAATGAAAATTTATTAATGGTGCCTTCTAATCTTGTGCACCTTATAGTCCGAATAATGTGGTGTACAGACTTTTTGCAGAAAAACTGATGTTTGGGTTAGTTGTGTTGGTCTTCATCTTGGCGCCAGACATCACTGCAGTTCCCATGAGAGACCAGGAAGACCTGAGGAAATAACACCCATCCTCAACCAGTGGCCTATTCCAGTTGCTGACACACTTTTTTTCTCGGACTGCTTGAAGAAAGGCCTGTTATGAGGCAGGTGAACGGCACCAGGACTGTGCTCAAATAAGGAATGAATGGACGTGTGGAAATGAGATGAGCCTGGGGTCAGTAGGTGCTTCTAGGAGGAGGAAGAGAAACGGCCGAGCGTGGGAATAGTACAGATATTTGGCAGTTCCCCTCAATTCCTTCTCTCTCGGTCCTTGTGAAGTGTTTGAAATTGCTCTCCAGGGCCTTTGCCCCATTTATGATGTTTTCATTGACATTTTTAAGATGTTTTCCGAAGCAGAAAAAGCACAATGCCTAGATGTGCCCCTTCTTTCCAGAATGGATGCGTTTATTGCCTAGATGCGCCCAGGCTCTGCATGGTGTCACTTTCATTGTTATGAGAGCAAAGTAGCTGCGATATTAAATGTCGATCAGTTTAATTTCCTGCACCGAGTCGAAGAGCTTTTGTTATAGGGCTTATGATTTAATAAAACTCAAGGCGCATGCTGTGAAATATGTGCAAGATTTGCTTCCTCGTGTTAAACATGCATTTACTTTGCTTTTTTTCTGGCTCCGACCGTAAGTGCATTGATCCATCTGCCACACCAGGGTGTTTCTGCTCTCGGCCGTGAGGGAAAGTCTCCTGTTTGAAATGTGTTTGGATTGTTTAGAACAGAACAGGTTTAATACAGTATGTGTGGTGGTTCCCAGGGGGCTTCTTGTGTCAGGACCCTGAAACACATGTATGAGCCTGGACGCAATGCGCTGGAATGTTATTGAGATTTGAAGGTTGATTCGCTGCTGTTTGTGTTTTCACATGTGACTATGAAGTGTCGAATTTGCCGTATCAGCTTTCCTGTAGCTCAAGGTGTTGAGCGAAGGTTGTGTGTTTGATTCCTAGGGAAGTTAATGGTCAATATATAACGGCGATTCAGCGTCTCTGTGGATGGAACTATGTGATTAATGTAGAGTTTAATATAAGTTGTAAAGAAGCATAAACAATCAAAAATGCAACTCTCCGTGTGAAATCATCGTCCCTGAGGTGATCCAGGGCGTCAACAGAGCAAGACTTTAGTTTATAGCATTCCTGATATCAGTCCATATAGAAGGAGATGAGCTTTTTCTGACAAAAGACTCAACAGATATTTAAGAATCTGTGGGAAAAGTTTGCAGAGTTAAAATCATTGATGCTCAAGGAGCTGTATCTTGAGGGTAATAATACTAATACTGTTTAACAATTTAGTTTTCTATCTGAACAATTTTTTATAGTGTTGCCGTTTTTCTGGCACAACTGTTATTTTTTTGCACTTTTGATAATGTTTGTTTCCTTTTGCACATTAGTCCATGTGTTATTATTTTGTTTTATTATTATTTGATTATTTGTTTTCGCTGCTTTAAACACAAAAATCTTCCTATTGTTGGATGAATATAAATGTATTCTAATACTAATGTGGAGGTGTGGCAAACAGCTTTCTACACTGATTGGCTAACTGATGATAATAAAGACATCCGGGTTAAGAAGCTGTCCCTCAAATACCGAGTTTCAAGTACAGAAACTACATGTCAGGCATCAAGCAACTATCCTCCTGTACAGGATGGCATACCGCCGCACTGAAGAGGATGAAGAGGAGGCTGCTCGAGAACGCAGACGACGAGCACGACAGGAGAGACTGCGCAGTAAAGACAGCGAGGAGACGGCAGGCCCACCCGAGACCCCAGAGCTCAACAACAGCCACAGGTGAAGCTTGAAATAGAGTGTTGTGTTGCTTTAAGAAATGACACAAATCATTTGTGACAAAAGAATGTGACAATAAAGAAATATTTTGAATGTGAAAAAAATATACAAAATTAAAAAAATATATAAAGCCTAAACTCTGCTTTGCACAGTCACAATTGTAATACCTGTTCAATGTTCAAAACGTATTTTCATGACATTTTATTTCATTTCAATTCATCATAACATCAATTTATGTAAGATCTATAGCGATAGTTAAATGAACTTGTGAAAAGCAATAACCATTGTGCCATTAATATAGCCATCGGTGCTAAGATGTTGTAAAAAAATAAAAACTTATTAAGTACCGATAGTCAATAAAAGGTAATTAAAGAAATTCCGCATGTCAAACACTATTTGTAATCAATTTTTGCATTCATTAAATCATTTGCAAGCATTTTCTCCATGAATTTTTACAGTATTTAAAGTTCAAAGATTCTTTTGTTGTAAAAATGTTCTAAATGAATATTTTAACCAAGGGTGTGATTTTATTACGATCAATTAATGTAGCAAAAAGGAAAATGTCGCTTGTATTATGTATCCATCTTTTATGTATGAACTCTGTAGTGTTTACATCTCTTCACATCTCACGCATCGATCTTCTATGTTGCATTTTGGTTAAAAAACGTACGAATCTTTGGTGAGCAGCACTAATAAGTGACTTCCTGTAGTGGGTCAGCGTGGCGGAAATGGTGAGCTGGCCAGACACTGGGGCTTTGTATTGTGAATGGACAGAGAAGTGGTTCAGACAACAGCAGAATTGTTCTGAACGTGTGAGCCGACATTGCTGATCTGTTGTCAGCGGTGCTGACGCAGGGTAAACGTTTGCCAAACTCTGCCATCAGACTATATTAACCCCGCAGCTGTGTCCTGTTGCCTGCAGAACTCGGTGTTCGGCTCCATAAGCACACTTATGGAAATTCTATATCTACTACAGTAACTTGACTTAGCTTGACTGCTTGATTTTGTTTTTATTGCTTGTACTTTGAGAGATATTGATTGTGCACACTGATGTTAGCTCAGCCAAGGTCATTGATTCGATGACGTATGATTTGACTGGGAAACAATGTTGTTTTGGATGAGAACGTTTGTCAATGACTTCAATGTAAATACAGTCATTTGCAAGAAAAGAAGGTAAATTCATGGGTCCTTTCAGGTGTGACATGTGTATATATATACACGTGTGTAAATATACTGTAGATATATATGTATTCTATGTATATATGTGTAAATATACTGTAGATATGTATGTGTACTTGCTACACAGATTTGTTTTACAGTAGTAAGATATGTTGTTAACATCTGAAATGTTAAAATAATAAAATGCACTTTTACCCCCACTAAGTTAAAGGCCCAGCACTAACAGCGCATACATGTTTTTGCTGTTTTCCTTCTGCTGTGTAGCGTGAGTGTATCTACAACAGCGGTGTCCTCCAGCGGGATGGGAGAAGATGAGGAGGAACAGGCCCTGCAGGAGCGACTGGCAAAGCGTGAGGAGCGGAGACAGAGAAGGATGAAGGAGGCACTGGACCGGCAGAAGGAGGATGAAACCAGCCAAGCTACACAGCACATCCTGGAGGAAAGCAGCATCGATGTCTATGAGCAAAACCGTTGTCTACGGAGCACTGCGGTGGATGAGGAGAAAGGGAGCAGCAAGGAAGTAGGAAAACCACTGGATGATGAGGATGTGGCTCTTCCAAGGCATGAGAGAAAAGAGGAAGTGGTTGTGGAAAAGCCCCGGAGATCTTACATACGAGCACAGGTGTGTTAATACTTTTTTCATGATTCCTAATGATGGTGCAACTTTTCTGCATGTTTTACTGGACTTTTTTGACTGTAGGCATCTGAGGAGGTATCTGAAAAACCCAGTGAGGTATGGAGATAAGAAGAGCCTTTATGTATTTTATTTCCCGCATTTCATGTAACTGCAGTTCCGTTTGTAGGGCAATTATGTTCAAGATGTTGTGCCACCTTCTGATGTAAATGAGGTGATTTTGAGTGAAGATGTAGATGGTGTCACTGTTGTTGTGGACGCGGATGTGGGAAATGGAACTGCAAATGTGCTGGAAGAACAGAGTGATGAGATTGAGCGACTGGATGGAAATGGATTGGATGAAATGAAAGAGGCAGAAAGCTTTGAAAAAAAAGAGACAGGCTTTTCAGAAAATTGCAAGCTTTTGGTAAGAGTCAAAAGGTGTGTGCACAAACGTATGGATGGTTTAGATTTTGGGTGAAAAGATGCTTTGAAAAAATTGGCATAAAATATTTATGTGTCCCAAAACAATGGAAGATAAAATAATCCTCCCCAAAATCTTAAATTACTCCATCCCAGGTTTTAATCAGTGTGCAGTGTCTTATATCTTCACTGCTTGCTGCATGTGTGTGTGTGGTGAGTGAATACACACCTCGTCCTCTCACGTTTCAGCATCCACACAGTGTGTGAACCAGCAGCACTCCGCACTGTTCGACACAGCGTTCTTCCAGCGCTCACATTTCACACGCATCCATCCCTCACTCTTGCTTTTGTGCTCAGATGGAAGATGAAGATGTGATGAGGAAGAGTAAACATCCAAATGGAGGAGTGTATGAGGACAGCCCTGCCAAACACAAGAAAGCTGAGAGGACTTTCAGGTCAGTGCTCAAATAAACAATTAATGATTGTGCGAAGAATGTCCAGGCTTTCTTTTTCCAAACAGTTTACAGTATCCAGAGTTTATCCATATTTGGAGGCCGGTAGGGGTTTAAATCAACTGGATGAAAATGATTTGGATATCAGATTTAGTTTTGATTTTTAAACTTGTGCTCAATGTAGAATTAAAAATAGATGAATGGGTGATTAGACTGACAAAGAGAAAGATGAGTCTAGACATAGATCAAAGGATAGATGATGGATGTATGGATGGATGTATGGATGGATGGAAGGACGGGAGAATTGGGAGACAAATGGATGGATGGATGGATGGATGGACGGATGGGACAACTGATAGGCAAAATGATGGATGGATGAAACGAACAGAAAGACTGGCAGACAAATTGTTTGATGGATAGATGAACGGACGGAGGATTGGCGGAGAAATTGATGGATGGATGGTCGGATGGGAGGACTGGAAGACAAATTGTTGCATGGATGGATAAACGAACGGATGGACATACAGGAGGACTGATGACAAGACAGGAGGGTAAACCAGGGGTGTCCCAGCACCTACCACCGGAACTGTCTCTCTAACACGATGACTGAACTTTAGTCACCACTGCACACTGGGTCACTTTAAACGGGACACTTTAAATCATCACTTGAGTCACTTTTTATGCTTTTGTCATAGCATATGTCTCATCTTTTTATCATATGTCTCTCCCTTATTGTATTTTTTTATCACTTGTATTTTATTCATATTTTATCTCTCTCTTTTTATTGTATTTAAAATATTATTGCTTTTGTATTCTTGTATTTTATTGCTTGTCTGTTCTATTTTTTATCCCCTATCTTACATTTTTTTGTTCCGCCCCCCCCCATGTTAACATGCCAATGCAAAATACATTTCACTTTACGTTGTTGAAAAATTAATGTGGATGTGACAAATAAAATTTGAATTTTAATTTGACTGATGGACAAATGGATGGATGAATTAATGGATTGGATAGACAGGCAAAGAAGATGAAATGTTTTACAGACAGATAGAAAGCTAGACCGATTTAAAGATAGACAAAACAGTTTACACCATGTGTAAATCAATTTGTGGTTCACAATTAATAAAACAGAAATGTATGTCTTTTTATAATTTGTGTGTGTTTGTCAGCCGAGGCAGCTTACGATCTGTGGAGGCTCCGGAAAGTGAAGAGGTGGACGGGGAGGATGCTCGTTTGGAGGCTGAGAGAAAGCTGGAAGAACTGAAGAGAAGACGGGATGAGATTGAGAGCGAAGAGTTTGAGAGGATGAGGCAGAAGCAGCAGGAGGCAGAGGCAGAGCTGGAGGAGTTGAAGAGGAAGAGGGAGGAAAGACGGAAGGTGCTAGAAGAGGAGGAACGGCAGAGGAAGCAGGATGAGGTGGAAAGGAAAGCCAGAGAGGAGGTGAGGTCAACTAACCTCAACCCTTCATTTACTGCTCAGGTCACAGTTCAGGGAACTCGGGAGGGGATGCACTCAATCCTGCAATCCTTGCAATTATTAGATCATGTCTGTATAGTACAGAAGATCTTTTTTTTAGCATGACGCCATGTCATTTTATGACACATGACATCTCAAAAAAGTAATGTGAACATGCCTCTTAAAAATGCAGAGGTTATTATTAATTCATAATTAAATTAAATATTTAAAAAAATAATTAAATATTTTTTATTTAAGTGTAATTCCTCTACTAGCAGCCTCAAAATTCAGACTTTTTCAGTTCTCGATATTGCAAAAAATTCCAATTTCTGCCATCTGTATTGGCCTGATTGAACCTTCGGTTTTCCAATAAAATCAAGATTCCACTGCTTGTAAAACTATGCTGATAAACAACCGTCAAAATGTATTTTAGCTTATCAGTAAATAAATGCAAAGTACCAGTTATTACAGTGACTGTAGGATCATATCCCATAACCATAAAGCTTAAACTCCACATTGTACAGTCACAAATTCTATACCTGTTCTATGTCAATGGCTCTTCAAACATATTTTATGGCATTTTATTTCCTTTCATTTTATCATAGCATATATTTAAGTAGGTTCTAAATCAGAAGTTATGAAAAAGCGATAAGAAAGAACATACTGAGTTTAATCCTTGATTGATGTTTAGCATGAATGTCCTGCAGAGGTACCCATAGAATGAACTGATTCTTTTCTTTGAAATGTGAAGAAATGAGGTAATTTTATGATTTTTGAATTGTTTAAATGATTTCATATTGTCTTTTTTCTCATATTTGTTTTTAACACGCAGGCTTTGTACACAAACAACCGGGTTTACGCCCTTTTTGATTCTAAATATTCTACTATAGTTCTATATTTTTTCAAACCTTCCAACCACTAAGTAAAGGCCAAACCCCCACCTTGCTGCTGGCAGCTCTATTTAAACCCTGTCTTTGCATTGAAAGCAGAAAATATGATGGGCACATATGTTTCAGAGCCAGACTACGTGGTGACCCGAGACACTCCGCGTCCCTTGCTTCGAGTCCCGCTTTTAGCATTGTGATGCTAATGTGTTCCTTGTTCCTAATCAAAAGAGGCAGTAAATGTAAAAGGACTAATTGGAGATTAGAGGCCCCGTGCTGATGCCAGCAGGTCGTGCCAGAAACCTTGGTGTAAATAAAAAAGGCTTCTTTATGATTCCCCAGCTGCTGTGGAATGCAGACGCCTGCCAGTTTGCATGTTACGCTTGCACAGACTAGATTTTGTTGTTGGTTTCTCATTGTGATCTGTGTTTAGACGTTTTCTGGGACGCCAAGATCCCAAATCGCTCTTGAGCTTTTGTGTCCTGAAGCATGCATGGGGATGATGAGCATGTTTCTTTTGTTTTTGAGGAGGAAAAGAGGAGGATGAAAGAGGAGATCGAAAAGAGACGGGCCGAGGCGGCCGAGCGGAGGCAGAAAGTAGAGGACGGCGTGGATGGAGAGGCCCGGAAGCCATTTAAGTGTGTCAGTCCCCGAGGATCCTCCATGAAGGTCAGCTGCCCTTCTCTCTCTTTCTTGTCCATCACGGGGCTTCTGCGTCAGCTCACCCACACATCCACCCTGCTAAAGTAATCATCCGCGATGGTTACAACCTAGAGAAGAGCTTCCGGAAGGTTGTGCTGAGATGTGTTTTTGGCTGGTGTTTTGTGGTGAAGCGTTGTCCATTCCGTTCTGAAATGATGACACAGGGATGAAAAATGAAAAGAAGTTGTGTGCACTTATTGGGAATTGGTGTCCAATTATATTGTCTCATTTATATCTCACTAGCATTGTGTGACCCATCATCCGTTCTAGGAAAATGTGTGATTTGTTCAGAACAAAATACTTTTTGATTTCGGGTTAAACCAAAGATTTGTAATTGAACGTTTCTAGAACAATTGACCATTCATTCATTAATCATATAAGGTTAGATTCAGCTCTTAATTCCGGTGAATATTTTTACTGCATAAATGGCCTATTTCTCAAATATTAGTGATTTTATAATTATTTAATATCTGGATAACATTATTTGACATACAATTATGTGTTGATCACACAGTATGTGTGATTTGTTTATACTGTAATCTGTAATAATATATCTTATTATAAACTTATAATGTTATAATAATTCTCTTTAACCATGCAGATTAAATCATTAGATTAATAATGTTTGTCTCCATATACATAGTTTGTCATTTATTTCTGTTAAAAATAGGCCATGCTGTTAGAATGCCAGTTAATCCTAACCATCTATATTGACATTGTAATATTTGACAATCTATATATAGCCACAATATGTCTGTTCATAAAAGAAATAAGAACTATGAAAGATTAATGTATCTGTGCATTGTGCATTCCACAACTTTACCCATGAAGTATATAGATATAGCTAATAATCCAGAACAGTTTCTTTTCTCCAAATATTACGATTGAGTCACGTTTCTGTTTTTTTTTTTTTT
>CM051496.1:8148467-8174188 GCA_028031935.1 Paedocypris micromegethes
TTTTTTTTTTTTTTTTTTTTTAATTCAGCTCTTCTCTTTTAATTTTCTTCTATAAAGGGCAAAATGAGTGGAGCTGTTTTTGAAAGATAAAGCCACTCTGTCTCCAATCCTTGAGCGGCGAGGGGACGCAGGAAGACCATTAGACTAATAGGATTACTGTAACCACATTCTGACGGGACCGTTCCAGTCCTGCCTGAGAATGGGGAATTTCCTGCTGAGGAGTATTTTAGGAACTCCCACACTGGGTCCAGATAAAGGAGTGGATTTTTGCGAGATCATTTGTGGGCGTTTTTCGATGTTTGTGTGTTTGTCTGTGTGGTTTAGGCTGTTGCTTCACAGGAACTCTCCCCTCACCCCAACACTGTAGTATATCATAAACACAGGCCCTGGTTCCCACAGACAAAGAGAGAGAGAGGCTGGATTTATAAAAGGGCCCTGCTTTTTCTGGCCCCGTGACAGTTTATTACGGAAAAGGACAGACTAGTCTCTTGCTGCTCAGAATAGCCGAGCAGGACGCTTGCGTGTGTGTTCCACGTGACCAGTCCGATGACCTTTCTTTAATGTATTTTTACCTTTCTCATCACAGATCGGCGAAAGAGCGGAATTTCTCAACAGATCTGCACAGAAAAGGTGATCTCTGCCACTTCATTTTCTCACCGACCTTTCACAAAACTAGTTTTTACTCCACTGACCTCCACACAATCTGAGAAGATCATATTTAAGCACCCTACTTGTGATAAAAGTACCACAACAACTTGAGGTCACATCATCGATATGCAAGAGAAAAAAATCATGTTGTGAAATTCAGTTATTGGGAAATTTTTCTCATTTTCAAATGATTTTGTTTTGCCAAGTTCTGCCATGTTTGTATTTTGCATATACATGTCAGTCTTTCTGTCAGCTTTTGACATGTAAAACTGTCTTTGATTTTTCAAACCTTAAAAAGAATTTGAGCAGTGAGCGAAAAGACATGGAGAAAGAAAGAAAAGACCCTGACTTGATGGTGCCAGTCTTCACTACAAATATAGTCTGAAAACAAGATGCATTTTTAGACTTAGATCAGTATTTTAATAAATGAAATACAATACAGACCCAATATTTAGACACACCTTCCTTCTCATTCAAAGTTTTCTTTGTTGTCATGGATATGAAAATTATCGATTAACTCTCAAGGAATCAAAACTATGTATTAACACTTCTATTATATACATGCTAAAAAAGTGTGGAACAACAGGCTTTTTCAGACATCTACTACTACTTTTTGTCCTCATCTGTATTTTAATATTATAAAGAAATGGATGTAGAAAAATGCACAAAGTAGCCGAGTAAGTCTGAATTCTTTTGAAGTTTATGAAGTGACTGTGTAACATGTGTGTTTGTGTCAGTTCTGTAAAGGCGTCTCACTCTCCCGTGGTGTCTAAGATTGACAACAGACTGGAGCAGTACACCACTGCAGTGCAGGTGAGCCAGACATCACCACAAGACATAGAATAAATCATCACTCTTACAAGACACCGCCGCAGTGCAACCCCCGCCTCTCTGCTTTCTGTTTCTACTTCTCTCGTTTTAGGGTCAAAAGGAAGTCCGATCTCCGAGATCAGCCGCTATAGATCTTCCAATGGTGACGGATGGAATTCGCAACATCAAAAGCATGTGGGAAAAGGGGAACGTGTTTGGCTCAGGTGGGAGCCTGGCATCCACCAACAAGGTTTGTAGTGATCCATCACGCAGATCGATGGATGAAGATGGGGGACTCCCGTTTTACATTCGGTCCTGATATTGAACTTTGACAAGAAGTGTTTCTCGCTTTTTCCGATCTGTGCAGGATGCAGCTGGAATAAAGGTGGGAGTGGCTGGACGTATCAACGATTGGTTGAATAAAACTCCCGAGACAGGGAAGATGTCAGGAGGACGACCTGCGGTAAGACCACTAAGACCACAGTCCTGTTCTTTTGACCCCTGGACTGCTTTGGTCTAGAGTTGACTTGTTATTTGGTGCCACCTAGTGGTCTTGCTGATTCTTACCTAGAGGAGCAAAACAAAGAGCTAAAGAGGTTACAGCGAGTTATGCTGTGATTATTTTTTTTTCTGACTGGTGGGACCTACAAAATAAATGTACATTTAAACTTAGGGGCTTGTTTGATTAAAGGGACTCCTGATTGAGTTATTTGTCCCTGCAATTTTTCATTGCTGATTGGCCGTTTATTTTACTCTATTTAAGCCTTCTGTGTTCAAACGTGCATGCAAAGCAAACGAATAGTTAAACATACTCATTCATAGTTGTGTTTTTTTAAGCATTCGAGCAGAAACCCTAATGACCTGTGAATGTCATAGTTTCAGGAAGTCCATGTTTTGCCAAATGTATATTTGTGCAGCCATAAATTACAGAGGAAATACAAGCCAACCAATCAGCAAAATAAGATTTTGGGAATTTGCTATTTTTGCACTTTTTTTTAGTTCCGAAACTCTTGAGTTCTATTTGCATTCGTTTATATAATGAGCACAACTTCCGCTCATACTTTACAGCTGCAGTTTCTCTTTTATGAAATAGAATGAGATTTTCAGGGTGGGTGTCAAATCGCATTTAAGCATTACTGCAGAAGGAATGACCTTTGAGAAATCTGCAGGATGGCTTGCATAAGAAGAGGTCAAACTCACTCTGAAACAAAGACTGCTTTCATTTATAATGATGTCTTTTTTCAGTCACACCACTAGAAATAATTTAACAAAATGAAAGTTTTGATGCGCTCTGTTGTCTGTAATTTGTCACGCCTACACATTTACTCTTGCATTTCAATCAAGTCCTATATATACCTGCTTTCCACTTTGGCTTTCATTTTTCCAGCTCTCATTTTCTCTTTTCCTTCACTGTCAGATTTCCTTTCGCTTCTTCCCCCCGGGCCTCTCTCCCCGACTCTCTCTTCTGCTCTTTCTGTCTATCTTGAAGACGAGGTAATTTTTCATCGGACTTAAAGACGGCGGCAAACCTCGACATGATGTACGTACCGTTGCTGGCACATGTCTGTCTCAGTGGCTTGTAGGTGTTGGTTCAGAGTCATTTGGCGAGAGACGTCACATGCCTTTTCCCTCCCGCAGGACCTGAAACCTGGCGACGTGACCAGCAAACGGAGTCTATGGGAAAATAAAGGCACCTCTGCTACTAAGGTAACCAGACACTAACTCTTTCCAATCAGCCGACACTCTCTGCTATTTATACACCTTACATTTTTCATCTCTCTCCCGAGAGTGAATTAATAAAGCACTTATTTCTCCAAACCACGGGCTGTGGGTTGTTTTATAAGCCTTCAGGCATGCCACTTTCCACTTTAGAGACGGTTAAAAATCGCAACACCCCTCGTGAGCATGATATCTGCAGTGTTCCCGGATGATGAGAATAATAACGTTGCCATAACATTGCCTGTGTGTTTTTGTTTTAAGCCATCCCCTTGCTAATTGTCTTCAGATCTGACCATCTTAAGGAGGTAAATGTTGCTTTATCACCCAGGAATGCATCCAGACGCTGCTGTGATGGCATTAATCTCACTCACCGGCCGGATGGCTGGAGGTCACTTGGCGAGAAAAAAAAGTGCTTTTTGGAGTAGCCCTGTCAGCACTCGGTGACCCCTTGCTAAGCCCACCATGGACACCATCATTTAGTTTACTTCACTTTCTTTTTTTAAATAAGTTTAACATTTTACGTTACAAATATATTGCTTGGTGTTTTCAATTCAGCAAAATATTGTTTTCAAATTCAATTTACAATGAATTCACCTTTAAAGTGAAAAAACAAGGCAATGTTAACAAATCACAGCCAAACATGCAATCAAAATGTATCAAAAATGATACAATGTATCAACAATTAAATAGCGTATCAGAAATAACACAGTGCACCTTTTTTGCTGCAGTACATTAGTGCTACAGTAACAAAACAAATTCATCTGTATCAAATATTACATTTTTCTAAGGTCGCTTGCTTGTTAATTTTATAGTTTGGACACAAACTTCCATTCAGAATTTGTCACAGTGAAAAATTAATTGCTGTTGTTTCCCAAATCTGGGACTCAAATCCACCTATAGTGTCACTGCTTTCGCTGATATCATGAACTATGAACCACGAACTACCCTGCCTAATGCACAGACCTTTTAAAAAAAATGGAATTGAATTGGAATTGAACCTGTGAGTCACTTCTGGGATTAGCAAAAGGTCGGTCTTACTTTTCCTGTTTTTTTTCCTTCTCTCAACCCGCTCATCCAAACACGGCTTCATAAACACTCTTTTTCAAAAGACTAACGTCCATTGTCTATTTTAACTCTGGCATGACAGGAACCCATTTGACCAAGCATGGTAGCGATGCACGCTTGTAACTCAGACAGACACTTGCCAATCGCAAATAGTAACAAATTTCATTTCTATAATGAGTCGCTACCGTCATTAGGACCCGGAAAGGTTTTTTCCGCCGACCCCGACTCTCTGAAGCCACATTTTTATACCTGCCTATCAAATTGGTAATAATGGAAGCTATTCACAGCCTGCAACTCTATCTTTGGCACAACCGAATGCACTACTGGACCGTCAAAAGAGACGTCAACTCAGGCCAAGACCACGGTTAGCCACAGACTGCAGTTTTGGCCCTAAATGTGAAATGACTTGTGTTTAGTGACGTAAAAAGCCTAATGAAGAGAAATCTGTGGTCGTAACCACATGGATGTTACCAAAAACATGCAGTGCAGTTTGGTCAGAAGTGGAAAGAATGAAAGGTTTGCCTCTAAATCAAAGCATAAAAATGTGCTAAGCATGCTAAAGCTGTCATTGTGCGCGCAGGATTCCAGCCACAAAGTCTTTCTTTGAATATTGGGGCGTATTTGTATCAAACATAAAGGGGAAAACTGTAAAATGAGGCGGAAAAAGTTAAGTTAAATACCAGAAAGACGGCTTGGTAAATTTTATGGCTACACTGATTAGCGCATTAGCTTCTTAATCCTAATCTGCTTTTTCTTTGTCTGTTCTCTCTACCTGTTTCTGTTCAAACTCTACATCATGCAGGTGACCAGAGGAGAAACCAAATCTGTCAGCAATGGTACGAGATCTGTATTTGTCTAATTTGGTTTCTGTGTGGTTGAATATTTTTATCGATTTATTTCTGTCACTGGTCCTGGGTTAGTAAGGTCAAATTTAAGTCCTACTGTGAAGGTCAGGTGTCTCCATATTATTGAACACCCACAATGCCTCAGTCGGGGATCTCTGTCCATGATAAATCATCCCTCCAGCATGTCGCTCTCAAGCTGGAGTGTTTTTAAAATGCCTCTTTGGCATTGTATTCTATTTTAAACGCAGGCCATTTGTTCCTCTTGAAGAGGACACCGCGGCCTTCTGGCTTGCCACAGGGTTTTATTTTTTTTATGCTTAGCAAGAACACGTGGATATGAGTTTTCCTCACAATCTTCTCAGCAATATTTTACCGGGCTAAAACATTACGGTGCAAAATGCAGCTTTTACAATTTGTTGATTAGAAATACAAAGGCTGCAATGAGTCAGTTAAGGTAAAAAGACTACAATAACTACAATAACTTACAACATATGATTATATAACAAAATGTGATTTTTGTTTTATTTGTCAGAAATTGTTTGAAATGAAATAATGCCTTTTTTTTTTTTTTTTAAATCATACAGAATATCTACAGTGTTTATGCGATCTGTTTTACATATTTGCACATTCATGTTTTTTTTTTCTTTTATCAGGAATGGGCCATTAACATTTCAAAGATGCCAGAGAAGCAGGGACCAAGAGAATGCACAACATTCCTTTTTTATTATTATTACTACTATTATTATTATTATTATTATTGCTATAATTACGTATTATTATTATTATAAACTTCGATCAAAACCAAAAAAAAAAAAAAAATCAAGCAATTTATATTGCAAGTAGGATGTGTGAGTACTATATACAGAATAAGACATTTACCAGAAGCATCTGTAAGTTAGGAAACCACAGGAAGTTTAGGCAAAGATTTACCGATCACCTTATGCCGCATATTTGATAAACATGGTTTTATATCAGGTTTTGTTGAACTCAATGGAATTTAGTCAATCCAACTTTTTTCCAAATTGTTTAGATTTTAGAAAATGCTCTGAACATTCCAAATGTCTTGAATCGTAGAACGAGGAGAATTTCTGAATCGGAATTCTGAATTCATCCAACCACATTTTAAACACGTCTAGTCTCTTATATACAGTACTTTACACTTGTTAATTTATAACTCCAACAAAGCTTCACCACGCGGTTTATAGACATTATATAGAGAGTTCCAGCCTGCGTATGAGCACCATAGAATAGCTGAATTTTGTACTTGTTTTTATTTTTGTTTTTTTAAATCAAAATTCTCCTAATAATATATGTTAGCACAGTTTTTGTAATTGAGTATATTTTACAGCTTGATACAAAACAGTGTCGTTGCTTTTGCTCTCAGCGTTATTTTAATATCATAGTTTTAATTCAGGCCACTATAGTCGACACGTTTCATTATAACACTGACGCTTGCTTTTAAGCTTAGACACGTCTAATGTCGTTTGCTACTGTCTCCATGAATATTTATCATTCTTTGTCATGTCAAAATTAAATAAAAGGAATCGGTTTACCTGGTTCTCTGCACGCTTGTGAATGGGAAGTTATATTTTACAGTGTTATTACAGTGTGTAATGCACAGTCAGTCCATCCAGTACAAACCACCTTAACATGGAAATGACACGGACCCCTGTCAAGTTCAGCTTTTGAGCGTTTTATGTGAAACTTGCTATATGTGATCATGTAAGCCACTTTAGTACAGTTGGCAGGACTTTAATAACTCCTTTTAATGTCACTTGTATTTTCCCTGACTCTTTGTCAGACAAAGAATATCCTGTTCTGCCGTCGTAGGTTACTGCTAAAGTATTGGACTTGTATTTTTGACAATCAAGTTTGTATTGCTTTGTAAACACGTATGTATTGTCTCAGAGTAGCACTATGCAAGTCGCACCTCCTTTACTGTCAGTTACGCTGTGGTAGATAAGACCGTGTGTAGCCAGTAGAGTCATACTGAGCAACTGTTTCAGCATTGTATCATTGACTCGATGACCCACAATAAAGAAGCCAATGAAACGGATTGAGTTCTCATTGCTGATTTATTTCTCTGAGCTCTCGACAATAGGTTTTGTCTAGCCAATCAGGGTGGAGCGTGGGGTCACATGACCTAACAGGTCTGTATTAGGTGAGCAGTGGGCTAGTTTGAAACTGTCTGCTAAGTGGACCATCGTGATAAGACCCTTCTCTGTGGGACCCCAGGTGAGTGAGCTGTTTTAACTTCTGCAGTGGATTTGATTTAAAACAGGGGCATGCTGGGAATTAAACCTTTAGTTTTGCCTGAACCGTGTCAGTCCTTTGCTCTTAAATGTGCTTCATCAACTCATCTTCACCAGAGGCTTTGCATACCTTTGGTTCTGGTTTTAATGCTGCTTAATACAGACCGTATCAATGGCAGCATTCCTGCCACGCTCTGCTTGGGATGTTCCAGCCTATCAGCAGGAGAGTTACTGGTGTAAAACGTACGTAAGACCATTAATCTACTGCAAAGTCTTGGTGGATCGTGCAAGAGAGCGTGCGTCTATACTCTCATTATCGCCAGGAATCGCTCCCAGTCTTTGAAATCAAAATGGAATGAATGAAAAAGTAAAGATGGTTTCCCTTTAAAAACATATTTTGCAACTATGTAATGTACTTTTATTTGCCCCAAGTTTTACTGGAAGTAGTTCTGACGCTTTTTTTTTTAAAATAATAATAAATACTATAATATATAGATATAATACAGTAAATGATTACTTTTGACAATTAACTTATTTCCACACCCCCCCAAAAAAAAAACTAAATTAAAGATTGTTGTTTTTCTCCGTAACCAAGCTTCTGTCATTTTTGCTGTTTATGGTGTTTTTGACTTTTTAAAATCTCGACCATTTTTTGTGTGAGATGGATTATTCGTGGTTTATAATACACCGTTTAGAACTCAATACTCTTGTTCTATAGAATTATTTTTTTTTAATCTTTGCACAAAGTCAGTTTTAGGGATTAATGTAGCTTAAATCTAGTAGTAGTTTTGTAGCTAATGTAGTTTAAATCTCAACAAAATCACAAATCCAAGTCTCGACAAAATTTTTTTCTTTATTGTTTTACGTTAGTTTTTTTTTTTGTGATTACTAAATGTAATTCTCTAAACAAATCACTGCAACGTTTACGTAACTGGTTTTAATTGGGGCACTTGGACTTGTGAACAAGAGATCACAGGTTCGGATCCAGGATCAGCAGGTGCCACAACTGAAGTGTTGTGACCTTAAGGCTTGTCTGTGTGTGTGTGTGTGTGTGTGTGTGTGTGTGTGTGTGTGTGTGTGTGTGTTAAAATGCACAGCACAAATCCACATGGTTTGGACTCTAATTATCTATTCCTTAAATTTGCTTTACAACTTTCTAAAGAACGGCGTTTTAGCACAAGCATGAGTACCGAATTGGTTTTATCGATTGTTGTGTTTTTTTAATGTAGAGTTAATGTCAGGAGAATGTTAGATGCTGAACGTACGTGAAAACAATACAACGTCTGCTTCAAAAATAGATGACAAGGATAGCAACGTTTTGATTTACACAGCGAGGAAGCAAGCCAAGCCGATTGTTTGGGAAAGTATGAGCAGCTGTTCCCAACAAAACTTTATTAATAACAAAAATAGCGCCATCCATCCGTCATGTGTTCCAGCACAACACTGTCAAATAAACTACAGAATACGGATGTTTTTATTTGAATGCTTTTATTTGACGCATGTCTAAAATGTAACGAATCCTGTTTCTTTACGAGGTATCAACTCATCATGGCTGACACAGAGGAAGTTGTGGAAGAAGAAGTGCAGTATGTATAGTTTTAATGGCTTGTCATTTTTTTTCTTTTATTCTCCTTTTGTAAAAATCTTTTTTTTTCTTCCATAGGGAAGGTAAATCAGCGTTATTTAAGGACTCAGTCATGCCCTAATTTTACACTGTTCATAAGCCGAATGAAAGCTCGAGGCATTCAGAACTTTCTCAAAGCATGCTTTAGATGTTGGAACAGCTTTTGTCCTCATGGCTGTGGAATTGAGTTACTCACACACAACTGGTGCACTAACAGAGCTTTACACGTGAGTGGCATTATAGCAAATATATATACGTATGTCCATCTGTGTCTTACCTGTCTGTGTGTGTCAGTGATGTCTGCAGTAAAGACACTTCACCATTGCCATCACCAGCAGTTAAAATGGTGATGAATCTCAATGTTCTGGCAAAGATTGAATAGCGTTTATTAATAATGGTATAAATGGACATATTTGGATAATTGCATGATTCAGCTCCCCATGACCCAAAATTGGAAGGTTTGAAGATGAAGTAAGGGGGTTTAAAAGATGATTGAATGAAAAGACTGTTGATATTTGTCTTTTACCTGAGATGATTGTCACTAACTGATGTTCTATCCGCACTGTAGAGGAGGAAACGCAAGAAGGTAAATCCACATTTTTCGACATGTTGGTTCAAATTGCATGAAAAAAGTTGTTCAAATTCAATAACATTTACCATATTTTCTGGACTATAAGTCGCACCTGTATATAAGCCGCATCCGCTCTATTTTTGAAAAAAAAAAAAATTAAAAAAGATAAACAAGCCGCATCCACTCTATTAAAAAAAGTTCCCTTTCCAGTTGTTCACTTGACACTACTGGGGACAACATTACCTGACAGGGAACAAGAGTTTTGCAAGCCACAGATATGTATGCTTTTGGATTAGATTTTTTTTCTTTATTACATATGTTCAGGGATTCACGGCTTCGCCGTTTTGTTAAATTGGGTATGCATATATTATATGCATAGAATTATATAATTATTATATAATATATAGAAATATTCGTGCAGGACCGCGAGGTCTGCTGATGTCGATTCTTGAGCCGTTACCCCTAAAGACCCGCGTCTTGCGCGTTTAGAGAAAGGCCTCTGCGGACGCGTCTGGCGCGTAGATGTGACTGTCGGACGTCTGCAGAAGTCCCCCACGGCCCCAGCGCTTGCGCCTGATATTCCCCCATTCAAACACTTTGAAAATTAATATCTCCACGGACACGTGCTAGCGAGAAGCAGGGAATATTATATATTATATGTATATATTATATAATATTTCGTTCCGTTACTGTACGCAAAACAATTTTTCGTTTTTACGTGGTGCAATTATTTTTATTTTTTGCTTGCATTCGTTAAGTGAATGAATGTATGAAATTGTATAGTACTGGTAGTATGATAATTTTTTGTTTTTTTACGTGGTGCATGAAACAATAAAACACTTACTGTTTTATTGCTCGACATTCGTTCTGTTGTGCCAGGGGCGCCGATAAGGGGGGGGAGGTTAGGACAATTCTGGGGGGCCGTGGAGTTTTTGGGGCCCCCAGCGACCAGGTATAGGGCCCATCACATAATATTTTCATGGGGCCCGAAATTGCTATTAGCGCCCCTGCATTGTACTGTATGTATCTAAAATCTTTAGTACATACTGCTTAACAATCTTTCATTTTTTTATGTTGTGCACTTACTTGCCATTATTACTTGACATATGTTTCTGTGATTTTTGTACTGAGATGTAATACAGAATACTACGTAAAAAAAGGTGTCTGAATAAGAGTTAAATAACTACGTAACTGCAGATTTTACTTTACTTTACAGTCATTTGGCAGACGCTTTTATCCAAAGCGACTTACAAAAAGAGGAGCAAGTGAAGCAATTTGTCTACAATAGGCTACAGTCGATGTCAACACAGGCTATATAAGAAACCTTACTAGACAGAACAGCATGACAGTCAACAACAACAGTGAACACAAGACAAAGATAGCCGCTGACAGCCGCTGAACGAGTGAAAGAGAGATTTTCACCTATTGCGGTCGGGCTTGAAACGTATCTACCGCGATAAACCAGGATTCACTGTATTTACTACAGGAACAGAACGATTTTGAATTGTTAAATGTACATGTATGTAACTAAATAGATCTTTTCCTGACCTGTATCTTAACACCAGCATCTTTGCTGATTAAAACTTATAAAAATTATATCTGCTTTTTCCACCCTAGCGGTGGAAAAAAATCTGCAGAATAGCCGCACCTTTGTAAAAGCCGCATGATTCAAAACCTATGAAAAAAGTAGCGGCTTATAGTCCGGAAAATACGGTAATTTGATTTAATTAAACAAAATGTAAATGCATACTATCTAGATATTTTGTTCTAATTAAGTTACTGATTAAATTCACTGACTTTGTTATTTTTGTCCCTTTTTTCCATTTAATACATCTCTTCTTAAAGTTGAAGGTAAAAATTGTTTTAATTACATTACTGCAATATTGGGATGGTTCGGCCATTTAAATTTTTTACGAAACGTTTTAGAGAAGGTATAATGTAATTATTTTTTACGAATATACATTGAAAGACAATCATCTTGATTTTTTTGATAATATTTTATCTTTAATAGTGGCACCACCAGCAGATGAAGGTAATACATGTATGTGTGTGTGTGTGTGTGTGTGTGTGTGTGTGTGTGTGTGTATGTGTGTGTGCATTGTTATTGTTAGATATTTTTTTTGTATTGAAATTGGAAATGTTATGATTTGTTTTATCATCATTAGAACCAGCTCCAGAGGAGGAAGGTAATTATGTTTTTTTGTTTTTGTTTTGTTTTTATGTAAATTAACATATATGCTGTTCTCGCGACAGAAACTCCTCCAGCTGTAGAAGGTAAATATTTTTATAATTTATCAGTTTTTATCAGCATTAGTTTTACATTTAAACATGTTTTATTGTGAATCATACTTACAACCTCAGGTTTTTTTTCATTTTCATTTAAATCGCATACATTTTAGTATTTTATTCATTTTTTTTTTCAGTTATGGTGGACTGTGCTGAGAGCAAATACTGTGCTTAGTTTCTGTGACGAATTAAGACGTTTCTCTTCTTAAAGCAGATTTGGCAGTAACAATGTAAAGTAGACTGATTAGAACATGAATTAATTCAGACGTCACAATGATTTACTTTATTTAATGGTACAAGACGAAGCTCCGTAGGGTCTGAAGGACGGAAATTGCACCTTCATACGATTTGTATCACAGAAAGGTTGCATGCGATAATGACATTTTCGATGGAGTGTCAGAACATTGGGTCACTTAGCTGCACAATTGTTTCAAGGTCAACGTAAAGTTTAACCCTTTACTGCAAGCTTCCAGACTGTAAGCTTAAAACTTTTTTTTTTTAGATTCAACGTAATAAATAATAAAAATATAAAAAAAAAATGAAAAAAAAAAAAAAAACAAACCGAAAAAAAATATATTATTAATTAATTATAAAATTATAAAATATTTAATAATTTAAATATTATTTTAAACGTATCACCAGAGGATACAATGTGGATACAAATTTATCAAGTTTTTTGAAAAACAACTTTAATTTAAGGCCCTGTAATCTGACAATAAACAAAGCATATCAAAAGTGATGCAAAACATATAGTTTCAATTTGTGTCCTGATAACATTGTTTAATGCTTTAATGGCTGTCTAACAGAAGCCCCTGCTGAGGAGGAGATCACCGGTAACCCACCTCTTTTATTTTCTCACTACATTGTTGTTTTCTACTTATGAAATGTTACATAATAAACAAATTGTTCTATTGTCCTTTGTTCTATTCACAGATGAGTTAAAACCAAAACCAAAGTATGTTCATTGTTGTTTTT
Organism: Paedocypris micromegethes; assembly: GCA_028031935.1. NCBI lineage: Eukaryota > Metazoa > Chordata > Actinopteri > Cypriniformes > Paedocypris > Paedocypris micromegethes. The sequence goes on from CM051496.1 coordinate 8,161,263, forward strand.
TCTCCTAAATGTTTTCATTAGGTTTTGTCTTATTATTTACAGCATTTTGTATTTTATAGATTCATGCCCAACATCACAGCTCCAAAGATTCCTGAAGGAGACAAGGTGGATTTCGATGTAAGTGGAGCTGTTTGGCTTTCACTGCCAATATTTTGTCAATATTTTAACAAAATGATTTGCCTAATATAATTAACCAGAACACTGGAGGTCCTTGTACTATTGTAATATGTGTTATGTTTGTCATAGTCATAGTGATAACCATAGCCATTTACTTAACACCAACAACCAGATGATCAAATGAATAAAAAGCAACAATTCTCTTACATATTCACATGTGCACTTGAGACAGTTAAAACTGTGAAAAGCGCCCTACAAATGCTCCGAACTTAAATATGTATACTCAATTTTTCTCCATTATTTTTTCAATAATTTGTTCTTATTATGTGTGTGGAGGTTTTGTGTGTCTTGTCTAAAATCATTCATCTTGTTTTATATTTTGAGCTTTTCTCTCTCTGGTGGTCTCTCTCTGTTAACCCTGTTTATTTAGGTTGGTATTAATCTATTATATATATATATATATAGAGAGAGAGAGAGAGAGATAGAGAGGAGAGAGAGAGAGAGAGAGAGAGAGAGAGAGAGAGAGAGAAGAGAGAGAGAGAGAGAGAGAGACTCGGAGATCTGAGAGAGAGAGAGAGGAGGAGAGAGAGTAGAGAGAGAGAGAGAGAGAGAGAGAGAGACAAGGAAAAAACCAGTATGCACGTGATACTTTGCCTGTAATACACACACTGTATTTAATGTAATTATATACACATCACACCACACACACACACACACACACACACACACACACACACACACACACATACACACGTGTGTATCTATATATATATATATATATATATATATATATATATTATAATTAGGATAAAATGAGAATCTATATTATAATGTAATACCGTAGATTTTTGTTTTTTTTTACTCACTCACTCACACACTCACTCACTCACAACCATACACAACCAACACACTGATTTTGTAGTGTTAGAATGGCAGATGAGACTGGCGCCAGTGAGCAGGGTTCTCCCCAGGGCTTTTTGAATTGAATTGAATTGAAAAATCCTTTATTAGTCCCACAGCGGGGAAATTTCACGTCACAACAGCAGCAGCAGCGAGCTTTTTCCTCGTTTAGATAGGTTTTTTACCAGGCCACTGTCCATATGTGCTTGCTCGATGGTCATAGTTATAGTCATAGTGATAATCATAGCCATTTTCTTAACATCAACTACTAATGAATAAAAAGCAACAATCCTCCTACATTTTCACATGTGCGCTTTGAGACTGTTAAAACTGTGAAAAGCGCCTTACAAAAGCTCTGAACATGAACACACACACACACACACACACACACACACACACACACACATACACACATTTCCATGTTTATACTTATATGTGTGTGTTTATACAAAGTCAATGTTAAAAGGTTTGCTTTAATGTGAACAGGACATTCACAGGAAGCGTCAGGAGAAGGATTTATCAGAGCTTCAGTCTCTTATTGAAGCTCATTTCATCCAAAGAAAGAAAGACGAAGAAGAGCTGATTGCTCTTGTCAACAGAATCGTGAGTCCTGCTCAACCTTTTGTCAACTGTAAAAATACAATAATAATGCAGTTTTTAATTATTTACAGTGGTTTGTCAGTGATTGACATACTGTATTTTTCTGATTGATGCAGGAGAAACGTCGTGCAGAGAGGGCAGAGCAGCAGAGGATCCGAGCTGACAAAGAAAAAGAAAGACAAGCTCGTCTGGCTGTGAGTAACATCCAAGGACTTTCCACCAACAAGCTATGAGAAGAAACAAACAACGCGTTCTGTCGTCAAACAGGAAGAAAAAGAAAGGAGAGAGCAGGAAGAACAGAGGAAGAAGCACGATGAAGATGCCAAGAAGAAAAAAGCTCTCACTAACATGACGCACCAGTACGGAGGAGTCCAACAAAAGGTCAGAAGGAAGAATAACGTTGATGAAAGAATTCAATTATTATAGATCGGTAACCAGAATCCTCTTCTTGGTTGTGAAACAGGGTGAAGGCCGCAAAGGAGCGAAAAAACAGACAGAGAGAGAGAAGAAGAAGAAGATCCTGGCAGACAGGAGGAAGCCACTGACCATCGATCATCTGTCTGAAGATAAACTGAAGTGTGTCTCTGTAATGACATCAGCAGGGTGGGTGGGTCACTGATGAGGTTTTTGATTGGTTCTGGCAGAGAGAAGGCCAATGAGCTCTGGCAATGGATGATGCAGCTGGAGGCTGAGAAGTTTGACCTCGGAGAGAAGCTGAAGAAGCAGAAATACGACGTAAGTCATGTTATCTTTAATAAAATCTCATATCAACGATTATTGGCTTTTAAATTAAAAACTGGAAATCCAGGTGCGGATTTCACTTGTTATTTTGATATATAACAATTATTATACAAAACAAAGATTATTTGATATCCACATGCATGAAAATGTCACTATTTGGTCACAATCGTGCGTGTTGAAAGTGAACATCTTTATATACATGTCTGAGGTTAGATGAAGGCTACAATAGGTCAAGTGTATCTGAAAACTGGTTTTCTTCTGTTTGCTCTCATAAAACTTTAGAACATTTTTGAGTGGTACGTTCAAAAGTCTTGCTATTTTCACTAATTATTTTAGTGGCGCAATTTCACATTCTCGGCTTTTGGGAATGTGAAAACGGACATCTTCGGCATTCCTGTCTAAAACTGTCACTTGCTTCCAGATGAATGTTCTTCAGACCCGAATCAATGAGCAACAGAAGTTGTAAGTAACCGGATGTGAGGGTTTCAACCTCACTGTTGTGTAGCTTGCTGTCAGTAAATGTTGTCGGTCAGATTGGTCACGGCTGTCAACGTGAGACGTTTGTGGGTCTAGTCGGGCACTGGTTCTGTCGTGGAGGTCTGCGAATCCTCAGGTTCCCCCTTGGCTAGCCTTGATGCGATTGTGTTGTGAGCTTAGCAAGGCTTCCGTATGTGTCCCTTACAGATCACTCAGCTACTGGCTAGAGTCCAAGACCACCAGAGGTAAGTTCTAGAGCCACATTGGTCACTTTCCACTGGTTCCACCGAGCCTCGGATCAGACGTGCAGTCTTTTGAAGCTGGAGATTTTGGGTTTGGTAAGGTTTGTGTTTTTATAGCGGTCCCGTCTGAACCCAGGCCCGATGAACTGGTACCATCTTGGCAGGAGCGAGCTCTGAGCATGTGGTCCAGCTCAATCCAAATGTCAAATGGGGAAACGTTTAGGATCTTTATTGGCAATCCTAATGAGACCAGTTGAAGTGACTCCTCCTGTTCACACTCCCTCAAAACTGACAGAATCACACAGTTATTGACTCTAGAGACGCAATTCTAATTCGAATCATTGGTTGGATAAAGGTGGGTAAAAATCAGATAAAGCGGTAAGTTGGAGAGAGACTTTCTGACTGAAACCGTCAAGAACAAGGGTAAGAAAAGCTTTAGGACCAAACAGACGACTGAACTTGGACTGCATGTGATCTGTGTGTCTGCATGTTTGTGTCTTTGGGAATGTGGAAGTGTGATTCTAGTTGGATGCCATTTCCCCGCTGTGGGACTGATGAAACTATTTTCAATTTCAATTCAATAATTTTGTGAATAGATTTTGTGTTGAGCAGCGCCTTTTACCAATTTGCTTTGATTGAATTCTGTGGTCATGCTCAGTTTTGATGACCTTTAAATGAATACATTTTTACAATAAATATTGTTTTATTGGGTAAAAATTGTTTTTTTGAAAAACGATAATAGTATATAATTTATTTAAATGATCCTGAGTGATTCAGGATAAAAATCTGAAAATTCACTCTTATAAAATGTTATTCGTTAATTATAATAATAATAATAATAATAATAATAATAATAATAATAATAATAATAATAATGTATGCATTTTTTACAGTGCCAAAGGTCGTGGAAAGGGCAAGGTTGGCGGCAGGCTGAGGTAAACGGTCATAAAAATCCAGAAGATGCTGCCATGTTTTCAACCTATGCAGCTGTCATGATAAAGCGGTTCATGTTTGACTATATTTGTAGAGTGTCATACATTTGTAGTCATTGTCAAAGCTGTTTGCTCTAATAAGTTCTTAATTCTTCTGAATTAAAATGTCAAACCATGTCAGTACTGTTGATTGGTTGCCGTGGTTTCCTTGTAGGACAGCTTGCAATGATTAACATTGACTTATACAAATAATGTGCAACTTTCACTAGTTGTTTACAGTTGAACTAGTAAAACAATCACACTCAACCCTTGTTCTCTTCATATTATTTGAGGAAAACAATGTATTGTATAATTGAGTTTACAGTTTGGGCGTGCAGTCTCCATTCTGCTCAAACATTGTAACGCCCGAAAACAAGCAGGCAAATGATGGGAAGCTCCAAAAATACTGTGCAACCCGTTACAAAAAGAAATACATTAAACAAAAGTAAAACAATAATTCGGCAGAAAACGGTAACGGAGCTACATGCTCGTCTTCGCGTTCTGGGTCTGACGTCACCCACCAACGTCAGCACGTCACTACGGAGCATTTTCAGAACACCACGATGTCTTAAAGCTATACGTATTACCGTTCCGGCCGTTACGAACGTGGATTGCTCTGATCGTTAAAGTTGCTCTGATCGAATGTCCATAGACATCTCTAATCCCGGTCCATATAAAACTACCTGGCTGGTTGTCACACTCCATTCAGTGGACCATAATGAGCATGAGACGAAGTGAAATCTCTATAAAACGAACAAGAAATGAAGGGTACAAAGTCCGCGCTGCTCACTTGCTTGTACTTCTTCCTAAACAAGATTATTTTTATGCAAGAAAATGCCTATGCCATGAGCAGCTACGTTTGTTTTAGACATTTTGTTTTAAACAAGTATGATATCATATACATAATAGTTTCGGATTTAAAACTGTAGAAATATTAAATAAACACATTGGTTAAATTATTTGTATTAACACTTTTGAAACATTTTCGTCCGTTGCCGCCCCTTTACACTGCGCATGTGCACAGTCACAAGCAAGCCAGCTGTCTGCAAAAAGCAAGGAACAACCTAAAACTTTTTGAAGTGAAATGATATTACTGCATTTGTTAATTGACGGCTTTACTTTACGTGCTTCCACACAAAATGTATCGCTCTGGTCCAAACCTGTTGTATCGAACCAAACTGGAGCCACGTGATTACATCCACGTGACGTCACTCGTTGGGCGCGTGTTTTTTAACGTAATTGCGCCGTTGATGTGTTCTATTAATGTAGTATTTCGTATTGATCAATTCGTAAAACGTATTAATTAGCTCTGAAGGACAAGGAGAGCAGTCTTTCCGCCAGTCCACGAGCTGAAGTGTAATTGTCCTCAGTGACTACGACAACCGATTTAGTCCAAAAGGTGCAGTGCTTTTTGCAGTTGGCTCAGTTCAAGTTCGAAACGTGTTTGCACGTTACTAGAGTACGATTGAAGCTTTCAAATGTGCCCAAACGAACCGCACAAGGCGTGGAAACGAAGTTAAACCGTTGGTGTGAGAGAAGAGAAATAAACCAAACCGAGGGATTCAAGCCTCCGTCCAACACTCGGACATTTGGTCTTCAACACTTCGACTGGAACGAGGTAAAATATTTTAACCTGTTTTCGAACTGCTGAATAATTGAGTTCATACTTTTGGTCATGTCAGTTTTGTGCAATTACCGATTTGTTCACGTAAAAGGCGATTTGTGATAAGACTGTACTGTATCTTACATCTGCGAAATGGTTCAACATAGATCTAAAAGCACGATAACCATTGTTTGTACGTTATAATATATATGAGTCATATGTGTGAGTAAAATATGAAGAACTGCATTACCGTAATTCGTTTCACATTTTTATTTGGTGTTTCATGTACGTCGAGAGCGCCCTCTTGTGAATGTTTTAACCCGTTATTTGAATGGCACACAATCTTTCTGCCCACAAGATGGTGCTGTTTAGTTATACGCTCAGACACAAGTAATGGTTTAAAATGTTTTTGATTAGACATATTATATTGGTGATGTTTGATAGAAACACAAAATGTGGACTTTTTATGTTGTAGTTGGATTTAAAATGTATATGTTTTGTATATTTAAGTTGGGTTTAATCATTGATAAATCAGACACTAGTTTTCAATTAATCCGATTTGTTTTTATTGATGTATAGATTGTTTTCAAGAAAATCTTAATCACTTGTTTTTTTTTTCACTTAATCAGTGAATGATGATTCACATTACGTATCAGAAAATACTTTTATTAATCCAGAACAATAACTCAATGTCTAATTATAAAAATAGTAATGATAGCGCACAAATTAGCCAATCATAATGCGTCAGAAACAACTGCAGCCACTGATCAGAAGTTCCAATCTTGGGCTTTATGCCTCTGCTTTTAGCCAATGCAAAGGCCATTGTGTTAACCCACAGGAATAGTCATTTTTGAGTTGAGAAATGGAGAAGTCACATTTGAAAAAAGACCAATAGGACACCAAGCAGCTCTGCTGCTGATGGAGATGCAGAGAAAGCCTTGGTGAACTTCTGAGAGTCTGGTTCTTCTCATTACTCGTGAACTGCAGAAGTGCTGTGCATCCACAGCAGGCAAATACATTGGGAACAACCTGCAACAGTATCAATGTAACTACCGTATTTACTTGCTTATAAGTCGATCCGCTTATTAGTCGACCCCCCCAGTTCAGCTGTGAGATTGTGGTATTTTGTTTAGACTCCCTTATAAGACGGGGGAAAGAAATGTGAGAAAAGTGAAAAGATAGAAATGGCCCCAAGTAATTCCGGTTACTTGGGGCCCATCGGAATACTAAAGCGGCGCCGGGCACGAACCCCCTTCCGAAATAAGACGAGAAGTAACCCTTTAAATATCATCACTTTATATTTGCACAACGACCTAAATGATAAAACTATTCAGACATTCTTGGTGGTAAAAGAAGCACAAAATCAAAGTAACCCTGTTTATTTAGGTCTGTATTCATCTATTTAAGCTATCGTTATTTATGTTTAAGGTTTAATTTGTTATTGGTATGGTTGCGGGAAAGATTGGAAGATTTGTGGGAAAAGTGCCCTGTCCCTTTAAGAGAAATGCAGTTCTCCCGAACGCTGCTGACTCATGTTTTGGGAATAAATACTATGTTTGAAATCCACCGTGTGATTCCAGCCCCCCACTTTGAGCCCGAAAATTTTAGGAAAAATCCTCTACTTATAGTTGAGTAAATACGGTAATATACGTAGGTAGACTACATTTTATTGTCACCATACATTCCAAAGGCTCATGTATATTATATGATTTACAGTAGAGTATATACATTTTTGTTCTGCTATACATAAATACTTTGAAGTTACATTATTTTTTTAAATATTTTATTGCAAGTGTTTGATTTATCTCAATTGCTTGTTTTAAAGTTCAGTTAAAACATCATCCAAAACAAAGGTTGGCATCAAACACAGTTGTTCCTCTACTATGTCAGGGTATGTTAATGAACCTGTTTGTTTGGATGCTGATGATCAGTTACCAAACATACATTTTTGGGATTTTATTTCACAGTGTTGAAAAAAATAGTTGAAAACTTTGTTGTTTTATCTGAATTAATCATGTTATATCAGTCAAAAACAAAAAACGAAAATAAAAATATTTGGAAAATGTTGATTATTTTAAAAGATTTTAAAGTGAAAATAAAAGCCAGACTATTAGTAATTTATTATTGTTTTATTAATTGTTTTCATTCATTGGTAGACTGACAAATACTTTTCACTCAAAGAATAATTTCGGTAGAATGCGTATTAGAAGATCAACATTAACAGAATATTAGTTCTGTACCAAAAAAGTGAGTGAGATCGGTGGCTGATAAAGCCTTTTTCAAAATAAATCATGATTGTTCTGATCTGAATTTCGATCATTACCTGTGACTGGAGAAAAACAATATCACAAAATGTCTGCAATACAGCAGTATATTTAGTCACAGCGAGTGGCTGAGTGGCCATTATTTCTTAACGTAGCGTTGTGGTCTAGTGGTTGGGAGTTGGACCTGCCGCCCAGGCGTTGCATGTGCTTGGGCAACACAGACTTAAGGCTGCCCACTGCTCCGGGTTTGTGTGTGTAACTGGTCTGAGTGGTTAAATATAAAAACAGAGAGTGAAAGTGAGTGAGTTTGTCTACGGCCACTAGGGACTATATTGTAATTGTGCTCTATATGTACCGGTATATGTGTTTGTGTGTGTGTGTGTGTGTGTGTGTGTGTGTGGTATGTATATAATATTCATTTATAAGAAGTAAACCGGGTTTAAAGCTTTTAAAGTAAAAAATATTTTACTGCTTTACTAGAATTAATCGTTCTACTAGAAACCGACAAAATCATTAAATTTAACATCAAACTTTATTTGGCAGATGCTTTTATCCAAAAGGGATTCAACGTTTAAATCATTCCTGTACTTTTAGTTCAGGCCGTTTCTGTGGAATCAGATTAATGCCAAAAATATCAAACATACATTTCTAATAAACAAACAAAAATGCTTCACATTTACGCTTGTTTTTTATTTTTCACTTGCAATTACGTTTATTTTTTTGCTTGCACTTCAGTTTTCACAATTGCGTATGAAACTTTTTATTTGCCTTGTATTTTTTGTTCGTTTTTTTTCGTTTGGATTTATGGCCCAAGTTTCACGTGGGGCAGCCCTTACTCTGATTGGCTGGTGAAAATGTGATTGACAGTTGCTTGACCAGGAAGTGTGGGACGAGTCCATTGAATGTACACCTTGACATTCACTGTTTTTTTTTTTTAATATTAGTACACACACTGTGATTTAAGAGTTATATGTTTGCACAATATTGCTAAATTATTGTGGTGGCAGACTACTTCAGAATTACACACTGTTGTTTCTTCACATTGAAATACTGTGTGTGCAGTGCTCCCATAGATGCCTTACAAATAAAATTAGTTATTACTGTCGTTATTATTTATTATGTTAAATTGTTCCGTTTTAAAAACTCTTATTCGGTGCTAACTAGAATTTAACATGAGACCCTGTATACGTGCGCACTAAAAGTGCAGGCTGCGAGAGTGCAGTCGTTGTCTTTCTGGTGAAGTGATGTGGATGATGTTGTGCCAGTCCAGACAAACGGATCACTACAAACGAAAAAAAAACAAACGAAAAATTCAAAGAGAAAACCAAAGTTTCAAACGAAAATTTTGTTTGTTTATTATAAATTTACGTTTGATAATTTTGCACAAATCTGATTCCATACGTTTCACCAATATTCATTTATTGAATTTTTTATTTATTACCGCCTTTCTAGACACCCATACCTGAAGAAAGAAAATCAAGCTTGTTGGAGTTCATTTATTATCTTGCGGTTAATACAAAAGGTAAATAGAAATTGATCTGAAAGATTTCTTTAAAAGAAAGACTCGAGACTATACTAGTTCTAAACCTGAGACTGAAACAACGATCACACTCGTCACGAGCGGAGAAAAGAAAAGACGTTGGCATGAAATTAATCTGTGGTCTTAAGCATCAATTTTCAGGTCCTTTGCCACCAGCATGGCAGTGACCGGGTGCAGCTCTGCCCGATGCTCCTTAAATGTCTTCACTGCCTCCTCGCTGAACTTGGAGAAGTTAAAGACTTCCCTAAAAGAACAGACACGGTGGTCACGCAATGTGCTTAAGAAGTAAGATGATCTTGAAAGCAGATTTTACACAATGCTCAGTTGTGCAAGCAGAGTTTTGAAACGAGTGGAAGAATGTGATGCTTTTACTTGAAGAGAGGACGGGTGAACTTCATTCTGCCCTGTTGGGTGGCCATCTTGAGCGCGAGAGGGACGGCGTCCTCCCACTGGGCTCTCACACAGATGCGCAGCCACCTACAGGAGCACAGCAGCTTACTCAGCCTCCCTTCTGAAAGCTTCACTCGTTTAGCAGTAGCACGCCAACGCACCTGAAGCGAACCTCTGCGTTTCCAACACTGTTGAGATGGTACAAATCCTCCATCTTCTTCACATGAGACAGAGGAAGTGGCTTCTAACAAATACAAAAAGGCACAGTTTCAAAGCAAGTCTTCTGCAAAGTGTGCATGTGTGTAGGGCAATTTGAACAGATGTATCTAGGTGTTTTATTAGGTAGAGCTGTACCAGTCACATTTTCCTCACAAGTGACTTTCTCATTTTATCCAGGGGAGTTAAGAAATTAAGAATCACAATTTTTTTTTTTGCTTAATTTTAAGATCACGATTCTTTCTGGATATTTTATTATTTTCAATATTCAACCTTGAAAATCAGGTTGTCAAAAAGCAATACAATACCACATATTACTTATACTTCAAATGTAAATACATTGAATGAAAAACAATGTAATGTAAAAGTAAAGGAAAAAGAAAAATCACAATTAACTTAAAAAAAAGCATTCCAAGGTACAGTTATGTACAGTTGAGGACAAAATGATTAACTTGGCACTTTTGAAATACTTATCAAACAATGATTTTTTTGTAGTAGGCTGGGCTAATAATTATGTCCTCAGCTGTAGATGTTTGCTGTATGTGGTTTGCACACACACACACACACACACACACACACACACACACCACACACACACACACCACACACACACACACACACACACACACACACACACACACACACACAACACACCACACATACAACAACACATACAAACGAACGCATCGGCCCACGAAACCGCCCGCGGGTGTCCGTCACGTGTCATCACGCCCACGAGATGCGCCCCAAAACACGACGGAAATAATGCAAGATCATCTTTCCTTTACAGTATTTAAATGATCGCGCATATCTAAGTTTTGCTCGATGCGCGTGTGAGCGGACGAGCGGTCTGACAGCAACCGCTGGACGTAGATCAGAAAGTTTGGCAGAATTGTATAAATGCTGAATTAAGATCGTGAAGGGGTAGGAGTGAAATCTCAACCTTTTAACGATTAAATCGTGCAGCTCTAACACACACACACACACACACACACACCCACACACGCATGCATGCATACACATACAAGCATTTACACACAGTACATGCATGCAAACATACATACATATGCATACACATACGCATAGACATACATACTATACACATCATCCATACGTACACACACAAATATACATGCACATACACACACACACACCATACATACATATACACATACAAAACACATACATGCATGCCATTACGTAATTTAGCATTGTGACTTGTAAAGGAGTAGATGTGACGAGTTACAAGCACTAGCGGAGAGCTGTAAACCCGTTGTCCGTCCCAAATAAAAGGAGTGGACTGTATATGCCTTATGTGCTGGTTTCTTTCCGTACCTCCTGCAGAAGTAAAGCCATGAACTCGATGAGCTGAGAAGAGTTGAGTTTCGTCATGTCTGCCTCAGAAAAAGTGGTGAGATCTGCTTCCGTTGCCTGAGGAGAGAGACAGACAGAACGTTTAGAGCAGCTTTGTCAGCCTCTACAGTGGCACATCAGAACAACAACCAACCTTCACCCATTTCTGGCACAGAGCAGTGCAGGCGTCAGCCATGGTCGTGTCATATCTGAACAACAACAGAGAGAGTGAACAGATTTAAACTGACAGGCTCAGACACACCAAGCAAGAACACTATTGGCACGGACTTGGGCTTCACCGGTGGCATTCCTGGTGTGTGCATCCATCCGTCCCAGTCTACTTTATTCAACACATCCACCTGCAAATACCAGAGAAACAACTCTTCATTTGTGCACACACGTGTTCTCTCAAACAAGGATGTTACACGGCACAAACATGTCATCAGACCTCACCTTGTCTTTGAAATAAGTGAAGAGATATTTCTTCCATTCCTCTGTGGTGACACTGCTGTAGGCAAAAAGCTGAATGTAGGACTTGACGAAACCCATGAAGATCTCTACAAACCAGACCAGACACGTATGCTTCAGGCACACAAAGCAACTAAAGCTCAAAGTGTGAAAATAACATTTGTATTCAACTCAACAAGTTTATTGTTTAAAATAGCTACTGGGGTTGTCTCTAGTAGGGCTCCACGATATTGAGAAAAAATGCGATATTGCTGTTGAGTATTGCGATAACGATATTGCTTGCGATATTACATATTGCCATATAAGAAACCCCAAAACTGTCTGAAAAGTAACACTACTGATTACTAAAATGAATCCCCATACAATCAATCACCACTACACTTAAAAATAAACATTCCATGGTACAGTATTATGTACAGTTGAGGACAAAACTATTAGCTCTGTTTAAAAGCACTTTTGAAATACTTGGGGGGGGTAATCACTTTGTCCTTAACTGTAGATGTTTGCTGTATGTGGTTTAACGAGTGTCATCTTCTGATTTGAAACCGCAGTAAACACGCACACACACACACACACACACTTCAGAATAAAATTTTCAGGTTTTTCAGGAACATTCACGGTCTGCAGGTTATTATTAGGGAGCGTGACCGCTTTTGCATGAAATCGCGCGCGGGTGTCTGTCACGTGCGTCCGGTGTCATGACGCCCCTGAGATGCACCCCAAAATACAACAGAAATAATGCAAGATCATCTTTCCTGGAGACACATCTTCTCTGCTGAAGCCAAACTACTGCCAGATTTCAGAAGTGCCCTTTTTTAGGCACAAGTTTGTCCCAGTTATCTTTTAAACACGCCTCTCCTTCTGCCACGCACATTCGTGTCCTCTCCTCATCTGCTCATTGCTCGCTCAGGTTCACGCTTCAGCCGGTCTAGCCAATAGTATAATGTCTATTTGGGAGGCGGGCAGAATGGTCCCTGATTGATCAGATTTGGATGATGCAAACACTTGTAACGCGGAAGTTGCGATAAATAAAAAAAAAAAAAA
>CM051496.1:8179568-8199140 GCA_028031935.1 Paedocypris micromegethes
TTTTTTTTTTTTTTTTCTTAACTAGTACAAAAAGTAAAACTACTGCTCTCTAGCGGCCGATTGTGCGAAATACACTTGAGGTGTACGTAGATCGCAAATGATCAAAACAAACCAAATAGTAATTAGCTAAAATAAAAATATAACTGACATTTTAGCAATTAGTTATGCTAGCTTAAAGTCGATATTTTAAAATACTGGCAAATAAATTGTTTGTTAATATATTTTATTTGAGATATTATTTCATGTCGCATGCATGAAGTCTTGTTTCATCACGTTTTACTTTTAAATTTAAATATCTAGAGCATTCTAATCACGTACACCACTGCGTTTGTGGTCGTTTCCCTGAGAAGATTAAAACTTTCAAACCTGTTTTGTAATTAATTTAAATCTCTTGCTTTGATTTAAGTGAGTTTAAATGAAAGCTAGAGTAAATTGTACCTTGATTGTTTTCATCAAAACAGCTTTATTTCCTTCTAGCTTAATTTCCCTAAAGAACAGAAGGCATTTTTTTTCAATACAAAACAGAAATTAGAAAAGATGAATCACAAAGCTGGTCTCTTTTTTTAAATTGCATTTATTTTAAAATTAAATATCAACTCATGTAAAAATTTGAGAAAACACACATGGCGCGTTTTTAAAAGTGAAGTATTACAGCCTGTTGTAATGCTCCAGGAAAATAAATTATATCATGAACAGACGGTGAAACAAAATGTTACACAATCGATTTGAAACTTGAAAACAGCAAGTCTTTCGTTTTTTTTTTCTTTCTTTCGCTTTTCTGTTCAAACCAGGTTCAGGTAACATCCACGATCATGAAGAAAACAAGAGGAAACACATGAGCAAAACGATCTGAATTGAAGACAGAAAGAGAGTGTGTGAGCGCTGTGTGCTGATCCAGAGTCAGACCCTTTCCGCCGCTCGACAGGTACAGCTGTGTCACCTCTCAACAGCTGTGCTTGGAATAACAGCCAACTGGAACTTCCGATTGGCCGTGACCTATGACCCCTCACCGTCCGTTATTCACAGTGGCTTTTGTGGTTTAATTTGGTATCTGCCCCGGGCGAAGACACGTCTAGCAATCCCACCCTTGTCTCTTACTTCCATTAGAAAATAGCATGATATTTTTTGTTGTAAAAGAAAGAAAAGATTTTAGAACTTTATTTCGTACAAATCTATATAACCCAATTTTAGAAATCTTATTTACACATTTAAAATAGCCCACCCAAGAAATCTCCACACGCATTGTCCGCTTTTTCCTTGTTCTTTTCCGTCCATTTTTTCCTTGTACAAAGAAATATCCCAAAATGAATTGCAATAGATCAAGCAAACTCCTCATCCTCAATTGAAGGCTCTCAAGATCGCCATCTTGTGTCCAGCCTTATCCCATAATACATTTTATTTAGGGGATAAAATAGAGAAGAACCAAAGAATACAGGAAAAAAGGGAACTGTCGTTCAGTGCCGCGCTCTTAAGTTTAACCCCTTGTGGCCCGGAGGACAGAGCTGATATTGGTAAGAGGAGCATCGTTTCCCTCTGTGGTGCGAGTCGGCACCAGAAGACGTGAGGCTCACACGTCACCGTCCACCGCGCAGCCGCCGCCGGCCGTGTAGCGGAACTCCTGCAGATTTGACACGCCGTGGAAGTGCACGAAAGCGCCCGCCACCACCAAGATATGGAACAGCTGGTGAGAGTGGAACTGGAAAGAAACGGGTCCTTTAGTTTCCACGTGGGCTCAGATCAAACCAGGGACACTCACCCAGATGTCACACTTCCCGGGGAAGAACCTCTCCGGGATGCGAGCGGCGTACAGGCAAGCTCCGGTGATGTACAGGACGGCCATCAAGAAGAGCCAGCCCATCTGGCCGATGGTGGTGGCCTTCAGGAAGCCCTCGGTGATCATAAAGTGCAGCGTGGGGACGACTCCACTGAGGCCCAGACCAACAAACACGCCTGGAAAAACACAAGTGGGTTTAGAATCAAAGCGCTTCAAAACGCCCCTTGAGGACAGACAAATCCCCTTTTTGATAGCAAGACGTGACCCTCCTGATACCTTCTTGTCTTGGGATTGAGTTAATGCAACATCAAGTTTCCTACATAATCTGCAAAACCTCTTAAATCTCTGACCTTTTCAGACACAAGATTTATATTGTTTTCCATTAATCTGCAACAAACCAGGGGGATATTTGTGTTACTGTAACAGTTACTTTTC
Source organism: Paedocypris micromegethes (assembly GCA_028031935.1). NCBI lineage: Eukaryota > Metazoa > Chordata > Actinopteri > Cypriniformes > Paedocypris > Paedocypris micromegethes. The sequence goes on from CM051496.1 coordinate 8,181,778, forward strand.
ATATCAACTTTCTGCGTAAACTTGAAACTAAATTGAAAAAAAAAAAAAAAACAAACATCTATAAGTTATTCATTATTATCGTCATGTGCCTACAATAAAGTATAATTTCATGCATACTTGGACATTTTACATAACAGCAAATAATTCTGCCAAATATCGTAATTATAAAAAGGCATTAACAAAATATAAAAAAAAAATACAATTGTATTAGCACTATTCTTCACGGTTCCTACAGTTTCAGAAAAGTCAAATTTGAGAATTTTTCAAGCACTTTCATGGTCAATGTTCAAAATTTCCAGCACCATACAGTGTGGTAAAATATATTGATTGGTCTGCCTAAATACAACAAAAATGGAACTTTATTTTTTAATCACATTTGAAGAGATATTATGCAAATACATTTGTGCATTGCAATAGCAATTGGACACGTGTCAGTCTGTCATTTAGACTGTCAATTTTTTTTTTGTGTGCAGTCAATATATTACAAATGAACTAAATGTAAATGAACAAAATGAACTAATAAATTCAAAATGATTTGAGCACTTTACTGTTCAAGAGGTAAAGATCGGAGTCAGTTAAAACAGATCGTCAGGCAGTGTCGCATACCGTATTTTCAATCACTTAATTTAAAATTCAAGTATTTTTGAGGCCATGAAAACATGAAATTGAAATTCAAGCATTTTCAAGGATTCTTATAATAGATGAATTCTTGTCCCCTTTTAGCCACGTCTTACCAGCTCTGACTCCGCGATACTGCGGCGTGGCGAAGAAGTCACACTGGGAGACGGTGATGGCGGCGATGCCCAGCACACACACCACGATCAGGTATATGAAGCAGGGCTGCGGCGAGCAGTAGAACGAATAATACAGCCACGGTACGAAACTCCCCATGATCAGGAACGCGATGCCCGAATAATCCAGCCTGCAGAAAGAGAAGCAGGAAAATGTTAGGTTTGTGAATGAATGAATGAATGAATTAATGAAAATAAAACAAAACTGGGTGAAAAATCTACATTTAAAAAATATGAAAAATTCAACAAAATTATTATTTCACAATCAGTTATTAAGGCTGCACTATATAGCAAAACATTCATTACAAAAAAGAGGCACAGATGCTGCACAATGCCACAAATATCACAATTGCCATAATTGAATGTTACATTTATTATGTAACTGTCTGAAACAAAAGCATTTTTACTTCCTCTGATTAGTCAATGAGACGACAAACAGTGTCTTTATTGTCTCTTGGTCTCTCTGGTTGTAATTAAATAATTGTAATTTTTTATTGTCTATTGACATTCACTCTCGGCTAAACAGAAACTACCTAAAATAATGAACAAAATTTTTCCTATCCGTATTTTAATCATTCAAAGCCTTCCTTTGTCATACTGCTACGGTGTGTGGGGTGATGGTGTGTGTGATGTAGAGAGTAAACGCTGACTTTGAGAAAACGCGGGACACCCCCTCCGAGTGGCAGTAGACCGTGTGAAAGAGCCAAGAGAAAGACAGGCAGAGAATCGCTCCCAGGAAAAACATGCCAATGACGATCTTCTCCTGAAACGGCGCCACGAAAGACATGTTGGGTCTGAACATGTAGACGATGCCCAGGCAGAGGAAGAAAAGGCAGCCTGTGGACACACAGTAAAGACATCACAGTAAAATTCCACTCAATAAATCCATGATGGTCTTCAACAATAAAGGGCAAATTGAAAAAAGACGGTAAAACACATCAGTTAGCTTAATGTTTACTGGTAAACAAACATGAAAGGTCTTTGTATATTAACCCTGAGAGTCAGAAGGTGTAGTGTGATCGATGGCCGTCGATTACAGTCTAACCTCACGGATCAATATCGTTATCTTAACCCAAGTCTTTTATGTTCAGCGTGAGCAGACCCATCTTTTATGATCAAGGTTGCGTTAAATCTGCTTCTTGTCCACTAGGTGGCGGCCTGTCACTAACTGTGCTTGCTGATCAGATGCACAGGAGATGCCTGCCACTAGAATACTGTAATGGCTATTATATTTCCATTGTGGACTTAATATTCCCATAGACATTATTCCTCCATTCACCCGTTAATCCATCCATCCATCCATCCATCTATCCATCTATCCATCTATCCATCTATCCATCTAATCTATCCATGTTTTTACTCGTCATTTAATTGGTCTTCTAACAGAAACAAGGCTTGTTAACATAACAAAATGGGACGTTTATTCATGATGAAGGACTGTCACGTTATAAGCAGCAGGACTGTGCAGGTACAGGTCACGTGAGACGCTGTTCATCTCCACTGCTTCTAATCTGAGCAGTTGCCTTGTGGTCCAGGAGTCAGACCAAGTTGTTTTAGGCACCAAAGCTGGTTTCATGCTGCCCACTGCTCAGGGCTTAAGTGTGTGTGTGTGTGTGTGTGTGTGTGTGTGTGTGTGTTAGCTTTACAATTTATGCCACTTTGACTGAAACAAGATACTCTAACACACTTGGCATTTATAGACCATAGACTGATATAATGCGAGAACATGTATTGTGAATGTGGACTGTGTGTTTGCTCGTACCCAGAAGATGTGTCCAAATGTTGCCGGTCTCCGTGTGGATTCTAAATATGCTCTTAAAGCAAGCCCTGAAAGAGGGCATGGGCGGCCGGTGCCCATGCAACAGGAAGTCATTATCCTTCAGCCAGTCAGGGAGGACGTCGTGCGGTATAACGCGCCATCTCCCCTCCCACATCTAAGACGAGGAATATAAAAAGCATCTCAGTTACAACTCTAACCCTACTATTTTGGGGAGAAAAAAAAAATTACATCTGGTCACACTTTGACATTAGATTACACCGAGCTTAGGTCCATATTACTGGCTGGCATGAGCAAAGCCCTCTTATTTAACCAGAAAATAATGACATGCTCCGCGCCTGTGATATATATATATAAAATAAATAAAGATACAAATACATATGTTCAGATATTATTTTTTAAAGCTGTCGTTTTTTTTCTCTGCCGCAAAATTGCACCACTGCATTTTCAGCAATCTAACCACAGATTTCCAAATAGGTCAGAAGAAACCACTTCTGTGAAAAGACAGCAGTTAAAGGCATGACCAGGAGATTACACCTATAAAACACACCGTGACGTACAGCCTGGGGAAAAGGCCACGACAAACACAATCTGAGATCTTTAACTCCGCACACACCAGAACCTGCCTGCAGATGAACACAAACAGGTCAAGTGAGTTGGACTGGCTCACCTACATTATGTGCTTAACACTCGTTTGTCAAGATATCATTTTACTGTAGGTGGCTCTTTTAAGACTCTAGACGCCGAGACAAGACACTGAATGAAGCCGATTTGAAATGCATTTGCTCTAAAACTCAGAGAACCTGGCACCAGACCCGAAGAAGCAGAGAAAAGGGAAGTAATTTCACGGAGGCCTTCAGAAAGCCAACTGAACTTCAGCTGGTGAACAGTGCACTGCATTGCAGCACACGCTCAGACGGAAACGCTTTGGGTTTCCTGGTGCTCGGCACATGGCAGACTCTCAATAGAAGAGGGAGATAAGAGGCTGCAGGAGCCGGGAGACAAGCGTCTTGTTTGGCAGCGCTTTATAGGAGATCTTCTCTAGTGGTGGACTTTGGCTTGCTCCACCAAAGGCAGCTGTGAGCACTCAGAGCAGGTCAGGTGATCCATTTAAGCCCGCCGTGTGACCCTCAAATGCATATCCCTCGACATGTGAACTAGGACTAAGTAGGTTTGTGTTCTGGGCCTGAGCTCGGCCTCAGCTGCATTGAATCTGTGTGTGTTGTGGTGCGTGAAAGATGGACTGACCTTATGCACAAACTCCTCCATTCTTTCCATGGCGTGATGTGCCTGTAGCAGAAGGCCTTCATCTGAGCCTTTCTCCTCTTCCTCCTCCTCCTCCTCCTCTTCATCTTCTGTGGCTTCTTCTCTCGCTTCATAAATCGCTCTTCTTGCAAGGACACACTGAAAACAAAAACAGATCAGGTTTAAGTTCTGTTGCACTGCAAAACACAAATTACATAATCATAGTACACAATTTGTTTGCATAAATGAATAGACATACAGTATATACACGAGATATATCGAGAGAAAGACAGACAGACAGATACACAAGTACACAAATGTAAACACACACACACACACACACACACACACACAAAACTCGACCTCAATTTGAATTCAAAATATTGGCTTTAAGATATTGTTCTTCTAGACCATTCTTCTCCACTCAGAAGCATTTACAAAGGTTGTGTAAGTGCCATTACTCCTCAATACTCACACACACACATCCGTTTTAATTATTGCTTCATTGATTGAAATGACCTTGCTCATGGCATGTTCTTGTAAGCAAAGCCCGACTGATTTGCTCCAGTTTATCTCCTTCAGCACATTGTGCGCTTATCCAACCAAATGGACCAGAAGTGTTGGTCATATAAATCCTTCCCAGGAGGCTGAAATATACTTATTTATCAAGCATACACACATTCATAACACTAACGGTAAACAGTACAAGAACTGGATACTGTTTACGTCTCTTCTGAACCATAGCTGAAGGTGAAGCTTGCAAAGGAAAATCTTAATTCCCAAAACACAACTCTAACTAGTCTGTGGTCGAACACATCCACAGAGAACTCGAGGACGTGAAGATTCGGTAGGAGACAGTGAAAGTGTGTGGTGTGGATCAGTAAGAGGGAGTAACAAGCTTCTCTTAAGCAGATCAGACTTTGCCGATGGGACAATCTGTGTCGGGTAATCGGCGTTGACGTGGATGTAGAGTGGTGCTAATTACTCTGCGGCTTTGTGGTCAGCTCCTCCTCGTTCTTCCTGCTGATACGGAGGGAAAATAACCCCAGGCTCTCCGCAACACAACCAGGTATGACTGGAGCTGCGGAGGTGAACCAGGTGACCTTCAGCGCCGAAGAACCAGAGGCAAATGACTAGTTTCCAGAGACTGAGCACTTCAGGTCAGGTTAAAGCCATCGAGACAAACATAGCGTTGCTCTTGCATCTGCTGATGCTTTCACCCAGCAATGCTTTAAGGTAAATCCACACGTCACTGGTTTCCAACTGCTTCAGAATTTCCTTAATAAAACCATGACTTTTTGATGCTAGTTTTAGAGGGTAATACCCTTTTTCAAAGTCTATGACAACTTTCGACTTCACTTACACACGCACACTCACACACAGATCAAAACATATAGCAAGAAAATGATGTCTCTCTTTTGCTGTCAACAAAAGAAACTGAACAGGACAAGAACGGGATCTATAATGCATGAATAACCTACTTCGAGGCCCTGCACAAGACAGCAGCCGTCTGGAAGAGTGTATGTTCCCCTCGCTCTCGTTACACTGAAGTGTGTGTGACCCGTCTAGTCTGTCAACTCTTCCACCCAAATAAATTACAGGGAGTTGTGCATAAGCGCTAAATATATGAAACCCTTTTGCCAAGGGTAAATGTGTGTAGAATGTTTCTTACTGTTCTCGCCATATCAAAACCACACACTGCGTGAAAGTGTTAGTGTAGATTGCGAACCAAATTAGTGGCATGAAAGAATTAATCTGTTGCAAACAGACCATCTCGCCATTTCGTGAAATATCATAAAAGAGTTTTTTGTGAGAGTTGTGGGACATTTTGCATGTACACACATGGCTGTGGTCATTCTTTCAGCCATATTGGGGCAGAGGAGAATAAAATTAATTTTACAATTAAGGGAAAGAAAACGTGAAAAATGAAAGATTTACTGAAGATGAATCCAAAACAATATGCATATCTGATATTGTATTTAGAAGAAAATACACTGTGCACACAATATTTAGAACGCACGATGCAGATATGATTTGTAAAATAATAATATATAAACATAAAATGCTAATTTGATTGCTTTAAAAACATTTACATTGCTTAACTGCACTGTATAACATATTTAAACTTTGTACGTTGAAATTGCTTAACTAGTCAAGAATAACCAACTGTAAAGCAAGAATTTACAGCTGCCGGGCCATAAACAAGGAGATAAACAAACAGTCTGAGAGATACAGAGTACGAAGGCAAAATCCCAGGCAAAAACTGTTCTAAACTACACAGTTCACAGATTCCAGAAAGATACGCAAGAAAAAGAAAGTGGTCTTCCCCAAAGCGAGCGAGTAGGTGTTGTAGTCATCTTGTACTCCTCCATATGTTCATCCAAGCTGAAAAGAAGTGTTTAGCATGAGTCAGCGGTAACACCCCAGCCACCTGCCAACCAATAACCCTGTCAGCATCTCCAATGCTCTCCCTTCACACTTCACAACACAGCGTGTTTGCAGAAGTTCAGCAAAAAGATTTAATACTTATGATGTCCAACCTTTAAATTGTCCCCAGCTAAAAATGAGACAACATCCAGGGTGAAGTTAAATTTAACTCATTTAAAGTGCTGCTTGCGGTCACAAATGTCTCCAAGCTCCCGTTTAGAACCATAAACATCACAGACAACCTAACAAAAAGACAAGTCTGACATTTGGAATAAAAAGGCTATGAGTGAGCAAGGCGGCAGGGGCTAGGAAAGAGAACATTTAGGGAGAATCCGGCTCACAAGCCTCCTCTCTCCTGACTGATCAGAGCCACTAAGATCAAATACACAATTCAAAACTGGCACAATACCCCTATTAACTTGGCATCCAACCCATTTTCTACAACGTTTTTCATTCCTGGGTTACAGCGAACTTAGCAAATGGGTGCCTTCGGCAGAATCCACACTCTGGATTGGTGACCAAACATTTGCGGAGTGGGACACACAAACACACATTTCCAGGTGTAAACAGTACCTGAAAACCAGTAAAACTGAGCTTTACCGAGTATGAAATGTCAAAACTGAGTATGACACCTTACTGCAAAAAATACTCCATTACAAGTTAAAACTCATAAATACAAAGAAAACCTGTGTAAAAGTTGTAAAGAATCCAATTTTAACTTAACTTACTTTACTCGTACTGAACATGAGCTTAAAAAACACCAAGAAATGTGAAAAACAAGAAACAATTGTCCCAGTCAATCTCAAATGCGCAAAAAAAGTTCATCCGATAATTCACGTTCACGCGATCTAGCTCATAAATATCATCAGCACACTGCAGGTGGCGATATCGCCTGGTTAGCCCTTGTCGCCTACAATCACACTGTAACTCGTTACAGTAATTGTTCGTTCAAATGTAGTGGAGTACAGATACTCAATAACAAAGGTAGTCAAGTATAGAGTAAAAGTTGTTTATAATTTATGATACTTAGTACAAATACAAAGTATACAAAAAATACTCAAGTAAAGTACCACTGCAAATTTCCAGTGAGGTGTCAGTGCTACGCCCTGCATCAATGTGGCGCCCTCTCACATCATCCATTATTCTATTATTATCTTTTTGCACCCAAATTGCTCCTAACCATCACAGCTACAAACATTACGCAGAAACGAGACAGATTTAAGAAACAATACTGCTAATGGTAGTTTTCCAGCACAAAGATGGTGCAGCACAAAGATGCTTTATAGGGTTGGGTTGCTAACACTGATTAAGACTGTGATTCATTGCATCTGGCGCGGTGTCCCGTCTGGGAAGTGTTTGGAAGTACATTCTTCTCCGTCCAATAAACGTGCTCATTAAATCCACACATCGTAAGCAATGATCATGACGAAACACTGCAAAGAGCCGGAGTTAGTCGTGTGAAGACTGTCAAAACATTTACGTCAAGGAAGCTGGCACCTCATTACGAGGAACAAATAAAGCTCACATGCGCTTTAGAATCTTTGCAACTTTAAGCAAAAGTCGCACATGTCCAATAACAAACAGCAGCAGAGGCCTGGTTGGGATACGACCCGGTTCATTTCAGTTCCTGGAATTCTGGGAACATCCTGTAGCTGTGGAATGATGTAGACCCCCAGGTCACGTGTCTTGTTCGGCCCGTTTCAGTAGCTACAACACAGGGATCCAAATCTCCAAAACATACCCTGCCCTGTCAAAACTCCTCAGCATGGGTTTGAGGGTTGGAAATGATCCGTGTCCTTGCACGTGGCGAGGGGCTGCCGTCCTTCACTGATAAGCAGATGTGTTTACCCCAAAACCCGAGATTGCTCAAGAGGGCAAGTCTAGTCGGCTGATGGTCACGTGCTTGGTTCATTTCAGCTCACAACAGTAAGACTGAGTTGCATCTTGCAACATCATACAGCGAAAACATTCACCGTATTACAATGCTAGTTCACGTTTGGTGAAGTTATTATTGAAGGTAATTAGTTGGGTTTAGACAACAAACAGCCTAAACCACCACTTATCTCTGTGTTCTGGTCTGATCTCCTTATAGGCCGCTTCGGGACACTCCTAAGCGTACGCTTTCTTAATCCTCCCTTTGCTCCACCCGTCTTCTGTCGTTTCCCTTCCACAACAAACATCACGTGTTGAAGGCGGTGGTGGAGCTGCTGTTTCTTGTTCAGTCAGGAACTGCCCTTTATACAGACTAACCTCATTAACACCAGCCTCACACATGTGACTCTGTTCTCTCGGACTTTCCCATTTCGTGTGCACCAACACACAACCCAACTCTCACAAAAACAGACATCTGTATCAGGTCTCTGTAGCTCTGGAGGTCACAAGGCTTGAAAACGCAGTAACTGCTTGCTTCAGAGAGCAAAGGTTTACTACTGTAAGCCAAACATCCCTTCTTTACGTATGACTTTCATTGCTGACTATTTAATGAGGTGGTGTTTTTTACTAAGCCAGGCTTTAAATGACTTGGAAACTCAACTCCGACCGTTATTTTTTGTTTAAAAAAAAATGTCAAAAGCCAAATTAACCTAAACAGTTGATTTGAAGGAATTGTGTGTCTCTGATTAGAAAAAAAAAAGAACACAATATTCGGAAACCACAACTAAAAAAAACGACAACAGAATAATGATTATGAGATATAAGTCATATTTTGGTCATCATATTTCTCTGTATGATAAACAGAACATGATAGCATGTTTTCCCTGTAAGTGTACCAATAATCAAATCACGAGAAAACCAAAAGGGGAGGTTTTCACATTTCCAGAAAATATTTTATCCAAATCATCCAATGACCCATTTACAAAACATTTATGTTTAGCTAAAAATGTATTCACTTCATTAACTGATTTGCTAAATTGATTGTGAACCTTAATATAATAGAATTTAATATTGAATCCGGTTTATAAATAATAATTTTAATTTAAATCGAAAACAATTTAATATGCAGGTAGAAGGCTGGCGTGTTTAGCCTCTGTATGACCTGCAACCCAGTTTACAGGTGTATTATTGCTTGTGTAATTAGTTATAGAGGCTGGTTTCATAAGCAGAAGAAATAGGATCTCAATACGGTACACTGCGCACAGTGTTAAATCATGCGGCCATTTCAATAACAGGAGTTTACCGGGAATATACTACATAACTGAATTTTCTTCAATAAAGGCACATTTGGGGAATGTTTCTAAAATTGTGTCCGGTGTTCGAAAACCAACACCGGACAATCGTTAAAAACACTTTTTGGCAACAAAACAACCCCCAAAACAAAACATGAAACAAAATTTAAATGAAACTACATTTACCTGAAAAAGAATCAACAATAAAACCAACATATAGCGTTTTTATTTTTTAAAACCTTTTAATTAATTATACATGCTTCAAATTGTTTCCGTGTATTAATCGTAATCTACAGAACAATAGGGCATCATCGCCCCAATGACAAAGCAAAGGTGGGATAGTTTTACACCTGACCACACCACACCACACCACGACCTCGGCGAGCAACCGTCAGCTCACAATAACTGACACAAACACTGTCCAACTCGGGTTTCACAACACAAGCGTTTGTGTGGACGCGTGCAAACACAAAGACCCCTCCGTGAACCTGCTGTGACCCGCATCAACAGATAAACATCTTTCAGTTGCATTTCACCGCTTTTCGCAAACATAAAGCTTGAATGCGTACATGCATTATTTCTAAAGCCATAAAAAAAAAATCAATATCAATAAGCATAAAAATAAACATTTAATTTCAAAGCCTCACATAACCCCCGCACCCTCCCAGTGATGGATCAGTATGTCTCTATATGCGACTATAATGAACTGAGATGCACAATAGTGTGTGTACTGGTGTTTCCACAGATATACAAAGCAGTCAACATCCATACAGAATAATACACGTAACTAAATGTGTCTTTTATGAAGTCTAAAGTTTCTTGATGGATCACGACATGTTGCGATGTTATTATTGTTCATAGAGGCAGAGTGTTGCTAAACTTACCCCATTTTGTGCGGGGTCCTCTGACCCGTGGCCCGTGCTGGGACTCATGCTGTCTTGGTTCTCTGACGCGGGGTCGGTATCGCTGCCGGCACAGACCCTGTGTCTCAGGACGAAGGCACGGCCCTCGCCCTCCCTCGCCTCACCCTCGTCCAGCTTGCTTCTTGTTGCTTTGGCTACTTCACGATGCTGCGAGATGTTGGATCACACTGGACCAAAGGGTCCGTGACACCAAAAATGTCCTGCGGGGACTCACAGCCAATCAAGCGCCGCTCTAACCTAGGTAAGACAAAGAAAAACAAGAAATTAAAAATCATATTCATATGCAAACACAATGAGCAGGGAATTGATAGTCACTCAATAAAGTTCAATAGACTAAAATTAGTAATGGAAGTTTTATTTCCTGATGTTTTCTGTAGATACGAAGGCCTTTAAATCCTTTTTAATATGACAGAAATCAATTTAGACTATATAAAGATTCGCATGGCTTAATGTGCCGCAATAAACTCAGTTGAGAAGTTCTCATCGCAGTGACTGCACAACAGTAACTATGTAATGTTCAACAATGCTTTTTCCTTAAACCCAAGCACTAGACAGCTGTGGCTTGCTGCAACCCCGAGGTCCTGGCATGATGCTCGTGCCACACGTGGCCTTCTGAGTTTAAAACCAGTCGACTGAGGTTGCATGTAACTAAATATCTGAACTCAAACCATAAAATTAATCAGATGCGCACAGCGCTGGCCTCACATGATAAGAGCGAATGATATAACAAAGCCAATCAGGATCTCTGTTCAGGCTCCATCCCTTCTTCTGATGAAACAGAGATTAGCCCAGTTATTATGCCACATCGACAACATTTGACCGATAATAAAAACCAGTCTTCTCCTTCAAACGCTCAGCTGGTCTGAAGAGCATTTAGTGAAAACTGGATATTCGCTGCAAGACCAAAGGAATCAGCCAAGCTTTGGAAATCGGGAGGTTTGGAGGCCAAAGCTGTGAAGCCATCAGCATCCATCTGCTTAGATGTTCAGTGTGAAAGAGTGCGACAACAGCTGTGGAAAAGTCATATAAAAACTCTTGATACAAATCTCCGATTAGGCACAAACATGAGGAGGAGGTAGAACATGATGCCAGCAGCGAGGGTTATCATAGGGTTAGTGATTAGTGATAGTGAACGCGGCTCCATAAGACATAATTATACTAACTACAACAATTCACAATTCTTTTACAATAAAAAAAAGTGAGCTAAAAATTCTAAATGAATCTCTTGTAAAGTCTTTAGAAACAAGGGTTCAGCATTCAGCGCACCGTGGTGTCGAATCAAATAGTTTAGTATAATGTTCCACAGCAGGAGTGTGAACACACTCTCAGAGGAAACCAACCCCATTTGATCCTTTGGCCTGCTGTGCAGAAACCAACAGGAAACTGATGCAAACCTTTTAAATGTCTCCCTACTGACAAGTCATTATTGGTTCAATATCAGTTGGTTTGTTAAGTTCACATGATGGTTCTTGAAGGTGCGTGGGGTCGTTGAATTCCAGAAGATCTTCATCTCTCCACAGCTGTTGAGTCACCCCATAGACAAAAGCAGCTCTTCGATTTACCTATTACCCATTTTGAAGCTCGTGCGTGAATATGAAATGTTTCCTGGTGATCGGAACGGCATGGTTTCTTGGAAACACGCTGAAGCGAAGGCCATCACAACAGCGATAAATGCAGACACACACACTCAAAATAATGACAGCACTCTCTAGACACATGCGAAGCGCTCAGGGTGCTTTTAAACAAGACCAGAGACAGGAAAAGTGGATTGAAAACATTTCTTTTTTGTAATGTGAACAAAGCGTGAACAATCAAAGTACATCCCAGTCATGTCCCAAAGGACATTGATTAGACGTTTTAGAAGAGCTTGGGACAATCTGTTCAAGAACAAAGTGCTTCCCAAAAAGCAGGTAGCAACATTTCCTCGTGTAGCTGACATTTTTCTGATGGAAATTATTCATAGGGGAAAAAAAATAAATACACCATAACAGATGAACCTATCAAAGTAGTTCTGATCGTAAAAAGAGAACAACTTTTGAAAGACTTTGTCGCTCAACTTTTTCTTTTTTTTTATCTTTTAGTAACTAAGACCGCACAACTTCTGAGATTAAAAAAAATTACTTTTGATAAAAAAACTGTGTGATTGAGGTTTTGAGTCGACTCTAGCACAATACATCATATAATCTATTTCTAAAAAAAACTGTTAGAAGTATTATACATTAAGAAACTATTAGAAATGATGAAACCCTAATTGAAATAATTAAACTATAATTATTACTAGACTATGTAGTATAATAATAATAATATAAATAATAATAATAATAATAACAACAACAAAAGAGTACTAACGTGAAAACCATATTTAGGATTATTTCTCAGAACAAAAACAAATTTAAACTATCCAGAAAGGAAACTATTCACAGGATGTGTGTGATTCCCTCACTTCCACAGCTCTGGTTTATTTATGTTCATAATTTGTAGACAGATAACACAACCTGACACTTTCACAAGTGGCATTCAGCGCAAAATCCATTATTTCTCCTGTGTGAAAACGAAAGGTATTTTTTTCTCTCTCTTCAGACTGAACTGTTGATGAAGCTCGTGAGTCATGTGATCTCAGTCTTCTTCAGCGTAAATGCGGTATTATTCACCATCATGTAATCGCACATACTGATTTGGTGACAGTAGTTAATCGTCCCATCCTACTTTAAGCCATCACAGCTCTCCCAAAAACACTGGTGTCACATGACCTCTGACCTCCCATTACCACACCATCCATCTAAAAATGGACGTTCTTGGGGATCGGTGTGTGTCCAGCACTCAGAAAGCTCTTTAGAAATTGGAAGAGCTGTTCATTTTGGCTTAATATAGGTGAACCCATTGATCTGGTAACTGAGGCCACTTCACCTTAGTTGTGTTTTGAGGCATAAGTGCTCAAGACTGGTCAGAATAATCGACAGTCAAGCAAATGGAAAAGCAGAAACAAACATCGGCTTGTCGTCCTTTCACTTCAACGTGCTTCAGCCAGCACGTGTCCTCTTTATGAGGAACTAAACTGGGGTGAGAAATGCTGGCATCATCACATGGTGCATGGAAAGCTATACTGGATCCAACTCTAGGCTTACAAAAGGTCACGCATGTGCACATTCGAAGGCGATTCATGGAATTGTAGTTTTTTTTTCTTCCTAGGTAGCAGGATAAAAATCAAGCCAAAGAGTGAAAAATGTACATATATTAACACACACACACAGACACACAGACACACACACGTTCTTTTTAGACACATTTTAGTTCAAATGATACATTTATAAATATCGTTCCGTATATATTTCGGTTTTTAATGGATGGATCAATGAATAAATAAATGGATGGACAAAAATTCAAAAAAGAAGATTTGACTTATGCATGGGTGTGTTGTTGAAAGTGTGTATCTAACAGATGCTGCCTGTTCATTTTTGAAAATTAAAAACAAGGCAGGGAACAACAGATCTTTATGGCCCTGACACAGCACAACAATTGTACATTGTGATGAATGACACCATGGGCATTATTCAAAGGGTATTCACCAGCATCAAAATAAACAAACCTTTGCAGCGTCTGATTTTCGGGGGGAATTGGGGACCATAACTTGCAAAAAAATGTTCCAAAACCAAGAAAATAGAAAAACTCAAAACAGGGTTGTTCATGTCATGTGACCAACTAAAAGCAGCTAGAGGTGCCTTTGTGTGCCAATGCCCGTCATGAGACCACGTGGACCACCAGCACAGCTGTGTGTTTGTGTGTTTAGGGCCACACAACTTGGAAGGCCTATTTGAGGGCCAAGAAGGGATTTTAGGGCGTGTCTGTGTGCGTATGGGTGTTGAGAGAAGGAATAAGTAAAAACAAGCATTTTTATCACTAACTGACACTGAAAACCTCAAGCATCTGCAAGAGGTCATCTCACCCTTCACACCTCGACATCAAGTTTTAAACCGCCATTTAGGTTTGGCTTGTGTGAAACAACAAATTGAGCGAGGTCGCGCGCCTACACTTCAAATTCATCCCTGAGCAGGAAAAAAAAACTGTGGTATAGGAATGAATGGACGAAGGCAAAATGCCACGGATTACTAAGAAGCTTTCCCATACGTTATCTACACAAACAGGATGAGCCACAAGAGGAGGCAGTCGTCTTGGCAACGTCATTCCACCTTGTTCAGATTAAAGGAAGTGTGGAATAAACTGCCGATGTACCGGATGCTGATCCGAGCTTTCTATGCAGGTACATCTGAATGTAATCTATGCGATCCAACGCAATGAGGAAACTTCTCAAGAGTGGAGACGTCCGCTTGGCATTTACACGATGTTTGCTCTGCTGATCAATAAAACACAATTAGATAAGATCACTTTACACCATACTGGTCCAAAGATCAAACTATAAAGATCACCGATATTTAAACATACTTGGTTATTGATTCTTTAGATGTCCTCAAACACTTATTGGCAAAAATGACATGCAACGTGGACCAAAACTGGGTTTGTGCCAAAAGGTTCAAAATACATCAACCTTGTATGTGAGTGATAATAAAGAAAAGAAAAGGAAAAAAAGATGGCTAAAAGGAAAGTGAAAAAATGCGTGCTGCACCAATGACTTTATTTAACAGTTTAAAAATGTAAATAAAGGGAATTAATATGTGTTATTCCCCTGGGAAAACAGCAATAAGTGTCTGACTACTCTCAGGACTGACAGCGAATGTCAGTTTGACACGGCGAGCGTCTGATCTAAGTCGCTTACCTGATGGCAAGCACGGGCGCTATTTTTAGCCAATGAGACGCCTTTTTCAGGCCATGCCAACAACTGAGAAAGTGACTCCGCTTTGTGCTACAGTACAAATCCACCCCACTATTACATTTAGCAGGAGGTTCAGCAAGCTGTCGTTATACGGAAAGACATGATTGATAACGGCTTGGGGAGAAGAACTATCACACATGGAATAAAAGAGAAACCTACCAGCGAGAAATAAAAAGTTCGGAGGGAGACTACAGTCCCAAGATGTCCAATTTATTTCAAGATGAGAGTTGGAGCACAAATTCAAAGTGTGACACACTGGGCTCAACCGTTATACAAAACGAAAATAAATACCTAGGGCTCAAATCGAGATTTTTGTTCACGACAAAAACTGTCCACTTATCAAACTGCGACTCAGAGGAACTGAAGGCAAAATATGGAGAGAAAGCAATGCTACAAATGCCAGTGAAGATACGGAGATAAAAGCATGTTGTCAAACAGGCTTCGGCGGGTATGTTCCTGAACCAATAACTTGCCGTTTAAAAGTTAATACAACACGACCCTATTCTGACAAAAGGGACATTTTTGTGTTTACAGCAGCACGAGCAGTAGAAAAGAAAAGTTGTGAGAAGCACAGAAAACAAACTGTAACACACCAACAAAAAAGTAAACACCTGCGGTAAAAAAAAATGTGCAAAAAGAAAAACAGCAATAAATAAAAGTGCAAGGTACAACAACAACAACAACAACAACAACAACAACAACAACAAGTGCAATCATACAGCAGCGTCTGGGTTAGCACAAAGAGCTTTTTTTTAATTAAACAGTTGAATTTATTCCCCTACACACGACTCTTCCACCATCATTAACTTGATGGTGCTAATGTTGTTCAATGTCCCGTTTGACCTTGTTATTTTGAGCACAATAGATGACAGCGAGCCAGCCGCGGTCACCATTCACCTCCATCGACGGGGAAAACAACACTGGTGACCGAGCCTGGAACACTGTGCAACGTTTTCGGTCTGAAGAGATCTGAGATTAGACGTGACATGACAACAAGCCGGTGATGCGGGAAGTTTACGTTGGAAGCGATCGGAGTTTTTTAAAACACCAGGTTGGTTTGTTCGTAAGCGGAATGAAAGGACACCAAAACAACAGCCGCGTCTCGAACAACGATGACTGTTTTAAACTCGCAGTGAACTTCTTTTACAGGGCAATAACAGTGCAAAGTCACAAGACTGCTCGTAGTTTGGTCTCCAAACACCAACACAAACAAGTCCTAAAGTCGGCACAACATCACGCCTAAACTACACACTTTGTTCTTTGTTTCTCGAGAAAATCTAAAGCGAAGAGGTGGCAATTAAAGTCTGTTTAATTATTCAACATCACGTGTCCGTAAGGGCAGAAGTGGTAAACAATAAGCGGACTACAAATATAGCAAGGCAAGCTAGTCAGCTAGCAACACTGACACAAACAACTTAAATACACCAAACACCTAGAGTAACATTTCGCGTCATGAGTAGATGAAATGCAGCCTGACGAGGGCATGCGGTTGTCAGGTGCTGGCTTTAAACTCACCCGTGTGACTGAGCGGCGAGCGGTTGTCTTCACCAGAGTGTCTTTGAAGTAAAGCTGGTGATCCAGCGGACTAACTGCCTCGACCTGCTTGTATTTTCTGGATGTCGTTGCGTTTCAATGTGACGCCCCTCGCGTGAGAACCGAGCGGCCTATCAGAATGCGCCGATTTAATCATGTGACCAGGTTTCCGAGGAACTGGCTGAGCGGGATTTGTAGTCCCTGGGTGACTTGTTTTTCTCGTTTATGCTTTGTTGAGAGGTGCGTGGTTTTGATTTATTAATTGTTTTACCATAAATGCATTTTCTAAACGTTTTTTTTTTAAAACGTCAGTGTTTAATACTAAGAATAACGTAAGCTCAGTAATAACTGTCAGTGTGTAGAAGATTGGAGGCACTAGACTAGAGGAATTTTAAAAACCTTTGATTTAAATGTTTCATCGAAAGGCATTTTACGTTCCTAGTGATTAAAGCAGTACTACAAATTGTATGTATAAATTGTTTATTTACACTATACTCAATCTATTAATACTATGTTAAATATATATATCTCCTAGATTAGTAGATTTGTAGTCGAAATGTTCTATTAAGATATTGAAAATTACAACTTATCTATAAAAACAACCCTTTTTGTAATTATACATTACTTACTATATATAGACACACACACACACACACACACACACACACACACACA
>CM051496.1:8199161-8213407 GCA_028031935.1 Paedocypris micromegethes
ACACACACACACACACACACACACATATATATACAGGGGTTATAGATTTTGTCAAATATTGTTAGTTATTATACTTTTTTTTATCGAATATAAATTGAAGCCAGGCGGATTTATATCGAATGAAATTAGATGCAATATTCATCAGATAAATAATGTAGCTATTTAAGAAAACAGATGTTTGCTGACTACAAGCAGACGGATCTCCGCCTGTCAAGACTTATCGTCCCTGGTTTCGCGCCAAAGCCTCTGGAAACTCTCCCAACCTGCACAGGGTTCAAATAGTACGTGGAGTTTAAGCCAGTTTCGGCTACTTACACAACAAAAACCCAAGTACTAGTGGAGAAATAGCGGTAAAAAGTCTTACATTGACAGTCCTAGAATCAAGTGTGACTTGAGAATCCATAATCTTTATATAGGTGACAAAGTGAATCTCAAAATAAAAAAATAACCCCCAAAAAGTGATTTTCAACAACAATGTCAAGAATTAAAATAGATAATAGAAGCTCAAATTAAGCATGTGTGTGTGTTTATGTGTTTTGACACAATCTCAAATTGCAATATTTTAACAAAGAAACACTTTTGCAACTGGTAATACCCTGTTCATAGCGCAAAGAATTAAACCTCCGTGAGACTAATTAACGGCATAGAAACACGACAAATCTCTAGACTCTGGAACCAAACACCACCAACGCACACAAAAACACAAAGAGCTAGCAACTAAGACAGGTAATGCAGACTTTAAATACATGACCAAGAGCATCCCTTAGCTAATGCGAAAAATGTCTATTTGCTGTTGATTAGTTTTAATATGTTGATTAGATTTAATTGTAAACAACAAGAAACAACGAACAATGAAAAAGTTATCGATTTAACATTAAGTGGTTTTATGCTTAGGTTAGATTATTTATATTGTACATACTCTGCTTTAAGGATTATAAATAGGGTTGTCTTTAAAATAAAAGACAACTTCATTAACCCTTTAAATCAGATTAACATACAATAACGCCATGTTATCATGATTTAGTTGAAGCTTTTATATGAGTAATAATGAGCATAAAAGCTACAGCTCATCGCATTTACAACCAGCAGATTAAGTATGATAATGCATGGCGCATTACTTCATATGAATGCTGGTCTTATGACTTAAGAGACCAGCTACGAAGGCATGATGGTTAATGTTTGCTACACTTTTATGAGCTGTAATCCGAGCCCTTAATGACTTAACAGAACAACCTAAAGAGAGATGCAAGTAAAACAGCCGAGCAGAGATTTATATTCACTATTCATATTTTTAATATTACTGATTTGAATGAATGGAATACACACAACAAGCATAGGATGAAAAAAACATGGGCTGAGATTCGTGGCTGATGAACATTTGCTGGTATTTACAATAGAAGTTTGGAGAGGAGAACTTCCGGTGGGTTTCCAAGGCCTGACGGATAGAAAGTTCTCCATCCGCTTCATCCAGTGGCCAGTTATATCTACTCCGTTAACATAGAAATCCCCAGTTAAAAGCTTCTTTATCAAAAAATAATAGTCAGAACAATACATATGATGTATAATATGACGAGCAATTAATAAAATATAATCTGAACCACTATTAATCGGTTACAATATTTTTTTTCAGCTTGCAGTCCTTACCATGTTGTCGTTTCTGCTGTCGTCTGTTTGTAGCTAGCAGACACATTTCATTAGCACAAAACGTCCTGTCAGGACAGAACGACAGTGAAAGAACGAAACAATACTCTCTGAACATCCCTTCCAGACTAAATGGGTTTCAAAAAAACAGGGTGTGTGGTAGACTTACTTCTAACAAAACACAACTCGTTTTTTTTTTTTTTGGATTGCATGTGTTTGAGTCAATCCCACATTCCCTCTGACTTATTTTGACTTGCGTGAAGAGCAGCCCCGAGGTCACAAGGCCGCTGCCGTTCCCGTCATATCTCGGAGATCAACACAGAACACAGTGTCCAATCACGTGCGTCTCCGCAACCCTGACTCAAGGTTCTTTAAGAGCTCTGATCCGGCAGCCATCGCATCTTGCTTCCTTCGACTCCTCGGCCACTCTGGAGTCACCAAAGTGTTTGTAGGTTCCTCGAGAAAGTCGAGACGACTGAGACTTTGTCCAATTCTCCATTCTCAAGTCAGAAAAGGTCATTAAATTATTATTGATGGCACACATACACATTTATATACTTAAACTTCTTGCTATTTAATATATCATTTTACATTTAATTATCTCTAAGTTCCCCCGAAGGGTCCCGTTTTTCCTCCGACTAATTGCTCAGTGCCTCTCCAGGGTGTCTGTCCCGTCCCCCGGGCTGCTACTTGCAGACGAACTGGTCCACCAGCGACGTGCAGCGCTTGCACTTGACGTAGCAGCACCAGTGGAACTTGCAGTGGCAGCGCTCGTGCTTGTAGGTCTTGAACTGGTCGTAGCCGCGGCCGCAGCACATCAGCTCGCAGCCGTCCATTCCCTCCGAGGTCTTGTTGCAGAGACGGCCCTGTGTGCCCAGGGAGCCGGTGGTCTCGTTCCGCAGGCAGTAGTCCGGGCTGGGGTCGATGTAGACCAGGTCGTCCGAGGTCGGGGGGTTGAATCGCTGGTTGACCAGTTCCAGTTTGCCTCTGCGGCTGATGCGCATGGCGGCGGCGCTGTCGTACTTCTCCTTCAGGAACTCGCCCACGCGGCGAAAGTCGGCCAGCTGGAGCCAACAGGTTTTCAGACTGCACGATCCGGAGACTCCATGACACTTGCAGGCGGAGTGGGCCAGATGGTACACGGCCTACAAGGAGAAAGAGAACGGCAAATACATGAGGAATTCAATCCGAAAAAAATTACTTTTTTTTTTTTCAAAAAAAAAAAAAAAAAAACAAACTTATTAGAAACATTTTAACAATATGTAGTGCTTAGCAAGGAGTTTTACAAAATAACCACACAATATGTAATATAAATTCATTAATACAATTAATTGCTTATTTTTGGCAAACGTTTAATGGAAATAATATAAATAAAAGTCAAAATTTTATTACAGTTAAAAAATGCTAACTTTATCAGATTTAGTATACTTTAGTTGACAATAAAACTTCTTCTAAATATTTATTTTTAAATACTTTTTTACAGCTAACAACTTTTTTACACAAACTATACAATAAATGCACAATTTTGCACATGTACATATACAGTATAGTGCGGTTGAGAGTTATTTCTAACAAAATTATTAGACTTTTTTTTTCCAGTTCGTACCAGGAATAAAAATTGGAAGAATTAACCTGTACATCTATTATTGAATGACAGGTAAAGAAGATTGCATAGATTCGTCTTGTCTAATCAGGGGTTTATCGATTTCAATCCATAAAGTTAAGTAAATGAATAAAGAATAATATACCTTGCCTTTTTTATTTGAAAGCTGTGAAAACACTTTAATAGAACCATTGAATATATAAATTATGAAAGAAAAAAAATGTAATTATTAATATCGTAATGTGTGTCATGGAATATTTTAACAAATAATACAAGCGAACAAAAACACAAGATTAAACCCTTTAAAGCCCTATTATCAACGACTTGTCTTTTACATAAATACAAATTATATATTGAAAAAAAAAATTTTAATATATAAAATAAGAACTGCGCGCGTGTGTGTAGTGTTCATTGTTGAAAAGAACCCAACCATCCAAACCGGTTTAAAAAGCAGTACAAGACAACGGCGCCCTCTAGAGGCCAAACCCGTTAAACGCAGCGGCCGCTTTTCACCTGCCGGTGGCCTTTAAGTTTACGGTCCCTTTACAAACAGCGCACCACAGCGAGAGCATTCAGAGAACAAAGGCATGGATAGTCAATCTCTCGCAGAACACACAGAGAGCCCGTGTAGGCCGACAGCAGACTTCCTGCTGATTAAACTCAATGAAACCCCCAGCTGAATCAATACAGAAACGTCCACCATACTGTTACACTAAATCAACGGCTGCTGATGTTTTATTCTTCTTTAATTACTGAAGTATTCTTTAAGAATACTTGCGATATTAACAGACTGGTACTTTTCACTAGGAAACAAAACGAAAGAAAAGTGAGAATGTCCACTAGGGACCGTACTGAAATATTGTTCTAAATTTCACCCATCCAGTGAAGTGAACACCCTCAAATCCGCTAGGCACGTGGGGGTCGGTGTCTTGCTCTAGGACACTCAGTTTTGTGAAACACTGGCCGGGATTCGAACCTGAACTCCCCACCGCTGGACCACAACTGCTCTCAATGCGCATCCTGTCCCGCAGACAGGATAATGAGTACCATCTCGTGTCCGCGTCTGGCCTCGGGCCAGTTTGGGTGGCCGAGGTGGGTATTTTCCTCAGTGTTTGTGACGTCTCCTGTTTGCTGTGTGTTTAGTGTCCTGAACGAGGGAGCATTAAAGACGTTTCTTCCTCTCATTCTCTGTCATTGAAAAGCCGGCAGTGCTCCTCCCTTTAACACCTCACGTGAGAAGATTTAACAGCCGTCTTTGAGGATCTCCCACCCCCTCTTTGGTGGCATCTGTTTAAGCCCCCTCCATTTTACCTGCTCGCACACAGACATTAGGGGAGTTCCAGCAGCTTTCAGGTCTCTGTCATCACCGGCCCTACCTGCATACCTGTCTGCGATCCTGAAATAACACACACGCACGCACGCTTTCCCACACGGCGGAGGGCCGCATCACGCAAACCTCTTATCCTTGTGCGTGTGAGTCTAATTCCACTACCTCAACCAAAAAATCCGCCACAAAGGGGTTTTTGAAGTTCCGTATGCAACATGTGCACCCAAGTGAATCTCTATTCAGATAAAGGCCTCTATTTCCATCTTTTATACATCCTGACTTTCATCTCATCTCAATTTCTCGCTCTCCCTTTCACTCGCTCTCTTTTTGGGCCAAGTGGCCGAGGTGTGATGGATAGACGGGCTCAGTGGTGCGTGGGACAGACACGCATGCGATGCTGGGTACAATGGGTAGATGGGACGGGGTCAGGGGCGTCAGGGTGGGGTCAGGGTGGAGTGTGGAGCTGGCAAACAAGAGCTGAGAAGGTAGAGATAAGAGGAGAGAGAGAAGAAACTGAAAGTAAACAAATACTAATCGCTTCACGCTACACTAGCAAAATGTAGCAGTATTTGTGTTTTGGCGCCTCGGAAAGACCTTTCAGCGGTTGATACATTATACACACATTGCATTTCCATAAATGCTACAAATATATCCATATCATATCATATATCAAAAACAATAATAGTATTTTTTTAATGGTAATGTAAAATATAGCTTGTTTATTGTGTATACATATTACACACACACACACACACACACACACACACATACAGATATACATATATACAAATACTGTATATACAGTCGACTCCACTTAATTGGGCCGTTGTTAAAGAAATCCTAAAGTCCAAATCATATCTCATGAGTCATGACTCAAAATTGTGCTGCTTTATTGGAGAAAAATGGTCGTGTCCCAATGTGTACCAACTAACAGGAGTCGGCAGTATACAGTATATATGTGTATAGGAATATGTATATACTGTATGTATAAATATACACATATATAATTAATAATATACTGTGAATAAAGATAATATAAACATTTTAGATTTATATACAATTCTATTTTTCAATTAAACAAATCATGGGTTACCTAAATCATTACATAAAGAATTATGAGCCTTTACAAATATAATATATGCAGTATATTTAAATCTAAAAAGAACTACATCACGCTTTCCAAACCAGCAAAATGGCAAATAACTAACAGAAGTGAGCAAGTTACAAAAAAAAAGCCAAAACAGCAAAGTAAAAACAGGTGATCTTTCTGAAGGATGGAGACTTTCTTTTTGTTCAGTCCAAGTCACAAGGCCTTTGTGACCCAAAGCAGCGGAACCATGCGCTCCACCTTCACAGCCGATACGCTTCTGGCCCCTCCACAAAAGCCCACCAACACTAAGCCTTCCAAGCAAGACCAATACCAGACAAACAGGCCCAGGACGCAGACTGGCAGGGGGCTCACAGACAGATAATCGTGGTCCACACACCACACCTTCACATCCACGCCATGACGTCTGCCATCCACTTAAACAAAAAGCCAGCACCTATTCATTAAGACAGGTGGCGAGATGTGAGAAACGGAACAAAGAAAGTGTCAAGAGAAAAAGTTGAGGGTGGTCGGCCTGCACTGAAAGATAGAATCTTCCCGTACCGAATAAACCCAAACCTTCTTGACCTCATGACCCCTAAGACCTCCAGGAAAGAGGCAGGGAACTCCAACGTGCCATAATTCCAGAGAAGAGGCCCTCTCTTCTGTAAACACCTTAAATACACTCATCTTCCCTAAGACAAACACACGCGGCCGAGCTCGGCCATGGCAAGCACTAGCATCTGCAGGCAAATGGACTTTTTATGGAAGCGCTTTGCTTTAAAAGCACTCAAATAACTGGAGCAGCGAGGATGGAATCGGGGTTTGGTATGACAGAGCGTGGGACTCGTAAGGGACGGGGAACACATTCCAGCTTGATGGTGTGCTTTGGCAGGATGTGGTGACATTCTGCAGCACGTTCTGAAGGAGGTCAAGTTTTATGCCCACCTGAACGTGGCAGGGGGGCCGCAGCTCCGCCGGAGCCAGACGCACATGCTCACATGGTTGGATGGTGTCCAATAATCTCTCTAACTTATAGCTGCACTATAAAACAGCAAGAAGCCATTCAAATAGAAAATGTGCCATGTCAGATAGTTCCTGGCTAAACATATTTGCCACACATCACCTTATAAAAAAACAACTACTCACTCTGGCACCGACTAACCCAGTAAATTAATAATAAGGAAGAAGAATGTGAGCACAGTTAACCACACGCTAAAAATGAGATCAGAACCACATGGTCTGGGGATGTTTGCGATGTGAACAGAACTCGACATGTGCCGCTCTTGCTGGTGAAGCCTTGACCTTCCAGGCTCCATCAGTTCGGTCTTCTCTGCACTCACATAAAAACAGGTTTATAGAGCATGAGCGAAACAAGAATGCTCTCATTTAAGGCTAACTGAGAATTCAAACTAATTATACAGAGCTTCCCATAGATATTTAGCTGATTAATAGACGAGTTGTTCTCGGAACCCACAATCCAGTCTGATTAAATCACATTAAAAGCTAAAGAACAATCACAGAACCTATACAAAGACGCAAAAACACAGCACTCTTTATCGTCCACTTAGTCAATCTTAATTTTTCCATCATCAGAATTCCTTTGCAATTTCTTAATTAGAGCTTTTTTAATGAGTATAAATGTAAAAAAAAAAAAAAAAAGTAGAACAACTGTTTTGGTTCACACGTGAATGTGTGTGCGTGTGTGTGTGGTTTGTAAATTCTTACAGAGCAGGAGATTTAGTGGCTCATTTTCTGACACGACAGTTAAAAATTCCAGTTAAGTTGATGCAAGTGTTCATTCTGTGTTTAATTTATCTCCACATCAGAATCTTTCTCAACCATAGTTGAGATCGGTTTACCTTTCCAATAATACTAGGAACTGACTTAGAAAGCTGTTTACATGATTAATTACACAATATCGTGCTAAAAACAGCTTGCTTAAACTGCCTAAACGTTAAACTGCTTTTTAATAGTTCTTACTTCCAGGAAATAATTTACATAAATGTGTTTTCATAACGATGCTACTTTCTTATGTAACAAAACACACAAGTAACAAAACAAAAAGCTTGGCATTTTCAAAAAAATCTTTTTTGTAACTTAAATTACTACTTAAAATTGTACCTAAATCTTGACTAAATACGTGTTCTTAAAGCAAGGAAACATTCAAAAGACTCTGATTGTGTGTAGAACCCTTGGATTGAAATGAATCATAACGCCAAAAATCATGATTTTGATTCCATAAAAAGCTTTGTTCCAATGTATAATGTCATGCAATTTAAGTATTAAACCTAAACGCTGAAGTGTTTTTACAAAGAGTGAACACACACAAACCGAGCAGTGGTCAGTCTAAAGTCGTGAGCATGTGGGGTTCAGTGTTTTGCTCAGGGACACTCAGTTGTGACGCCTGCCAGTCTGGAACTTGAACCAGCTTGTTGCAAATCCAACTATGGCTTCCGATATAATGCAAACAATAAAACAATCAGTTCTGATCCACTCACCATCCTCCCGGCCTCATTGTTCTGCAGGTTCATCAGAGTCCGGGCTTGTTCCATTGACCCCCGCGGATGGTTCTTTTCACGCTCTCGGGCATCCACGAACTCCCGGGAGAAGCGGTAGCCGTAGTTGACGTTGTCCCCGCATCCGCCCCACAGCCAGTCTCTGGGCAGATCTCTGGGACGGGCCGCTCGGCTGCAGCCGCAGGTGGACAGCTCACCTTCGCGACAGGCCCGGCTCACCGCGTTCACCACGCCCGCCGCGCTCACTGCATAAGTAAAGGCCGTCTCTCTGCTACCTGTGGACCACATGCAAACATATGATTAGGGCGACATTCCACGGGGCCAAGCATGTCATTCGGCTGGGTTTTGAACGGTCTTGGCTCTTATGTTTTCCACAGTTAAGTCACTTGGTAGAGCAAAGACACAAAGGCAACAGGGTAAACAACTCATTTCCAGAAAGCCACAGATGGTAACAATCTTTCCGCTAAGCCCTCCAGTGAGAGATAAGATTATCAGAAATGTGTGCCTGTATGCTGACAGTCTTTTAGTGTTATTTATTGCAATGAAAATACAAAGATGCGTACGGTAAAGCCGGACTGACAGACTGGGTGAACATCACGCGAGAAGTATGATGACCTTCAGGGTGTTTTTGCCCAAAAGGCACGAGCTTTTCACAATTTTGGCCTCTTTGTTACGCATCTGTTCTGCATGTGTTACCTGACTTTTCCGTGTTTTTTTTCCTCTCCATCTAATAAGCCATCTGGAATGCAGATTTCACATACCTCAACAGCACAGGCAATACAGTTAATAGCGTTTAACCTTTAAAAGCTGTTTAAACATGTTAGAAAGCGGCTGGTACAGCCATATTTAAAAATAAGCACTTAGTATCAATGTTCAGTGACACTGTAATCATGGGAGGAAATGTGTCAGAAACAACAAAAAAGTTTTTCAACTGTGGTCCTGGAAATTTCACTTCCAGTCATCCGACCTCCATCAGCGATTCAGGGTAAGTCAGCTCGCCCCGGGCCTGCGAACACTGGCTTTGTGCAATACATAACGACACTTGTGGTGTCTGTTTATTTCCTTTTATAACTGCACAATAAAACCATAACAAAACATCCATAACTGAATAGGCATACGGATTAACCCATAAACAGGGGGTTTATCTTTTAATGCGTAAAAAAAGAAAGCAGGATATATGGATGAATGGATGGGAAGATAGAAAGCAGGATAGGAAGCATGATAGGTAGATAGATAGATAGATAGATAGATAGGTAGATAGGTAGATAGATAGATAGATAGATAGATAGATAGATAGATAGATAGATAGATAGATAGATAGATAGATAGATAGATAGAGAATTGATTAAATTAGATGGCATGAGTATCATTACCTAATTATCTCATCTCATTATCTATTTCTTTTTGGATATACAGACAAACGGAGAGATAGATTAATCTTAAAGAGAAATAGAGGGAGGAGTTATGAAAATACAGACAAAAACTACAACTTAATATTTAACAAAAACAAAATGTATCATTAATAAAATATTTAAAATGCAACAAAAACAAAACACAAAAACGTAAGTAAATTATCAACCATTATGAATACCAGTGACTCAAAACTAGAGAACTAAAAAACATATAATAGCAAAGACAGACAAACAGACCAAAGGTAGAGAGATATATACAAACATGCGGACAGACAGAACCAACTGACGCAACATGCAGACAGACGGGTCGTTCTTTCAAGGTGATTCAAGGCGAATGTTGGTTAAACTTGTGAGATGAATATGGCCTCGGGTTTTTCGCCATGAAACACACACACACAAAGCGGCGCGTGTGAACGGGTGTGTACCTGCATTCCTGCCCAGCGTCTATTCACTGCGATGGGCCACTTTTATTGGCCTTTGGTGCCTGGACTTCAAATAGAGTCCCGGAAATACCGAGTCTGTGTCATCGCGTCATTGCATTTCAAAAGCGGCGCTGGACAATGGCCTGACTAACACCTCAATATAAACCTCGCGATTGACTGAAAATAAGGACCGCTCTGTCGTGGGGGACGAGAGACGAGACTTACACCTTGTTTCGAGGACGAGCGGAACTAACACTTGACTGACGCGACGCAACGAAAGCTCGCGCGCACCGCGGTCTCTACTCGCGTGAAGCGAATCAAAGTGCGCGAGGCTGTGGATTCAAACGCGGAACTTCGACATGACCGCGGAACTTCGACATGACCGCGGCGCGAACTCTATATTCTGCTCGTTTTTGGTTAGAGAAATGTACATGAAACGTAGAAAAATGAAACACGTACAAAAACTTAGCAAAACAGTGTTAAAAATGCCCGGGCGCATACACTTTATTCTTATCACAGTCAAATACACATGTATGGATACTTTACTGACATCAATTGAGATTTGTTTAATGTTAACTCATATAAACGTTTTACAACCACATATAAATTTAAATGACTCAAACGCTTTAATAAAACTACAAAACGCACACGAACAAGCACACGTGACGAGAGAGAGAGAGAGAGAGAGAGAGAGAGAGAGAGAGAGAGAGAGAGAGAGAGAGAGAGAGAGAGAGAGAGAGTGTGTGTTATGATAAAAAATAGAATTAAAAAAATGTTGCATTAAACTATTATTAGTTCAGTTGAAGTTTTAAATACAAGCTTGTGGCTTTTTTTTTTTTTTTTTTTTTTACTTTTTAATTAAACTTTTTCATTTAAATAAAATATACATACAGTATATGTTATTTTTACTTTTAGTTTTAAAGTCGTTTAAATACAATAGTTAACCATTTCAGTCGTGCATGAAGCAGACACTTCTATCCAGAGTGACTTAAATTGCATCACAGTCAAGTTTTACATTCAAAGTCTTGCTTGCCCGGGGACTTGAACGCACTCCTGTGAAGCTTAATGGCTCTACTGAGCTCCGATTAGTTGAGTGTTGCTCTAGATTTTGGCTCATTCTGATAACATTCACTTGACTCACCTATTTGAATGACGCGTCCAAACACAGAGGTGTTATCTACTGTGCTGCAGTTCCATCTCCTCTGTCTGAACTGATACTGGCACTCCTTGATGCCCGTCTTTGCCCCCTCGCTGATATAAATCATATGGTCCTGATAGAGCTGGCAAAGCTTTCTCTGACCCTGAGACAAGCTGGTCAGCTGGCTGCAGAGAGGTTGAGCTCCAATGATATACATCTCCGGTCTCTGGATAGGGTTCATGGCTAATGACCTGGGAAAGTAAGACCAAAGCACGGACGGTCAGCCAAACACCAGACAACTCATTACATTACATCCACCAATCACGTTTCACATTTTAAGCAACTTCATGCAAAATTAGTTTTTTTTTAATCTGATTCTTCTGATGAGACTTACGAATGAACGTGTGTTAAACTTATTTGAGTTTTTATTGACAGAGTTTTCCTTGGTCAATAAACCACACTCTTCCACAGCCAAATCACTTTTTAAGGTCCAAGCTAATCAGGTTTAATTCATTTATTGCATGCATTTTGCAAACTTTATGCTTGTACAATAAAGTTAAATGGTGGAAAAAAAGCCCTGTTGTTAAGTTTGTTGTCCTCGGGTTATGTTGCCCTGAATGCCACTATTTCCCAACAGTTTGACCATATGTTGCCCAAGATAAATATTGTGACAAAGCCTCCACATTTGTTCTCAGCTAACTATTTATTAAGGCATTGTCTGGTTCTTCTCAAATACACTTTACCATACACAATTATATTTAAAGCTTGATTGAAAACAAACTTTTTTGAGAGTTTTCAAACAAGGTCAGCTCTTACCACCACGAGTTGGCGACCACCAACAGCTGTGAGTTGCAGATGATGAGGATCACGGCCAGGATTAGGTGTCCTTGATTCATTCTCACATCCATCCTTCCTCGTCCAAGAAATAGAAACGTGAAGAGTCTCCTCTGGGAAAACATTTAGGAAATGATTGTAATCCACTTGGAAGAGCTGCTTCCTTGACTAAAGTGACTAAAACAAACTTTCTCGAAGTACAGTGACTTTAAATGCTCTGGATTTCGATTTAGTTCACGCCAGCTGCGCGTAAAATACCTATATGACTCTAAGGCACTAACGGAGTCTGACATCTGTTGAGAACATTCTCCCTCTCTCTCTCTTAAACTGCTTAAATTAAACGGAACTAGATTGGGTGTCGCTGCGAAATGGATATAAGCGCCACATGGATGAAATTAAAACGAAAGACAAATATTAATAAGTGCCACTATATACAGTTCAGACTCGCCTACACTTTCCCTGTCGGTTCCCTGAGTGTGAACTAACATCTCTCTGCTCCTAAGGCGCAACTTAACCCTCCTTCCCATCGCTCGCACTTCTCCGCACCCCCGGCGCTTTGACGCCGACACAATAGGCAGCAGCAGGAGGAGGAGGAGCGCGCGGGGATCTCTCGAACAAGCAGGACTGTGAGTAGCCCGAGTGGAATTCGGGAAGGTCGGACAACACAAGAGGGCAGCAGACGAGAACAGACTTCTAAGCGTGCGCGCGCACCGCTGGCACAAAGCGCGCGCCTGTCCCGCGGGCTTCATTAAGTAGGTGATATATGTGCGCGCCTCGCATCGCATGCATTTGTATTAAAATATATTTAAACAAAAGTCGGAAAGGCAAAAGTTCACGGGCAGAAAGTGAGAGAGACTAAATAAAAGAGTCAACGACTCGGAAAACATCACCCTTCCATTAGAGTCCGCATGCGTGTAATCTCCATTCTCCCCGGCGCTATAGTTTACCGCAATAAATTCGGACACGGAAAAACAAAAGACCGCAGTTTTCCGCGTGGAATAAAGGCCACGGATCGGATCTTTGACAGTTCAGATACCGGTACCCCTTAAATCACGCTGAACATAAAAGACGCAGATGCATTAAACGCACTTGGGCATGAGAAATCCGCGCGCACTTGGACGCCGGCAAGACTAAACCTTGGAATAACGCGCGCTTGTTTTATCAGGAAAGCCATTTTGGATGAATTTACAGCTGATAACCAACGTCGCAGACATAAACAGCCTCATTGCACCCAATCCTTCAGAAGTGCGCTGTAAGGAATGCAAATACAATGAGTGTTTTACAGCTCAGACTCTTGGAGAGGTTCGGGTTCTGCGCCGTACCCGCATCACCCCCACACCTTTCTTTTGACCGCAGGCCTACGGACATGTCAGGATTGGTGTGAGAGACGCCACTCAATTTCCGAGCAGTCTGCGCATGATAAAGCGCGTCTCGGGACGCTTTCATCTCCTCTAATCCACACGCCCAGCCATCACCTTACGCCTCCCACCTCGGACCTGCGCCCGTCTCCAGCGACCCTCCCTCACCCTGGGACCTTGACGCTCAGCGAGCAATAAACACTTGCACTAGAAGGAGTTCTCTTATCATTATTGCTCCAGCATCCGCCGCATTATAGCTAAGGCAGAGAGAAGCAAACACGCGCGATCTTGTTTTAAATCGAGTTGCAGGTTGCCGATTGGACCTATACTTAAAAAAAAAAAAATAAACGTTTGATTAGGTTTTCAAACGTTTTTCTATCGCAGTTGGTTACTATACAGTGCTTATGTTGCATTTTTACACTACTTTCAAAGGAAAACACAATTATAGTCGAGTATGATAGTTTAATCTCCAATTATGATGTATAAAATTTCAAAGTTTACCCTTAAAGCAAAAGGAAGCAAACAGATTAAATATAAATTATATATAAAGTGTGCTTAAAAGGACAATTTCTTTTGTACCCCAACGCCTTTTACCTTTATAAAGCATTTTTTTAGTCTTCTTGCCCTCAGACATCAGTCATGACCATATTTGGCCACACGATAGCGCACTTTAACAAGCTTTGAACAAAGATGCTCGAACGCGCAGAAACGTTGCTCCACCACCATATGCAATCATAAGGCAACCCACCGCAACGACTAGCATTATAGATATAAAGACTAGCACTTTTTACAAGCATATCATAAACAAGTTCAATAAACACTTGTATCCGAATTCAACTAGTGCCCGAGTTTACCTATTAATCTAACGGGGTTTGAAACTCATAAACATGCTTTTTTTTTTTTTT
>CM051496.1:8213425-8241751 GCA_028031935.1 Paedocypris micromegethes
TTTTTTTTTTTTTTACCCTTTCTCATGTTTTTGTTTTAAATTGACACATCAGTGCTTCACATTTCAACGTGACCTCAAATGGACAGATTTTCTCCTCTGTCAGTCAATTGGCTGCCATCTGTGCCCCTGCCAGCTCTGGGTGGCGAATGATGACATCACTGGCACACAGGCAGGAGTCTGAGCATCTGATTTCAGCTGGGTTTCAGAATCTGGAGGCTGTGTTTGTATGAGCTCTGCAGATTTGTTCCGACTTATATTAGCAAAGCAGATCGGCTTAAGGGTGAAAAGAGTGTCACCATTTATCTTCATGAATTTCTGATTCCGAACGACTTGACAGATTCACAGAGATGTTTGAAAACATGGATTCACAGAGATGTTTGAAAGACCTGGATTTTGGACCAGCACTAACATTACTGACATTATTGGCACAAGAATAGAATAGTTTAATGGAAAACGCTTCTTTAAGAACTGCCTTTCTGAAATGACAGTCTTCGTGTCTCGTGGAGAGAGAGGGTGGGGGAGAAAGAGAGCAAGAAAGATACAGGGGTGAGAGAAGACGAGCACAGCACTGAAGCTGAGCAGATGGCGGGTGAGAGGAGATGAAGTCACAGAAGATGTCAGGACAGCTCTTCAACTCAGTGATGATCTTCCTCTTACACAACTAGGAGAGAGAGAGACAGAGGGAGACAGAGAGAGAGAGAGAGAGAGAGAGAGAGAGAGAGAGAGAGAAGTAGGAGTAGTAGAGTCACTCTCTCTTTCTCCATTCTTTTTTTTTTGCATTAAAGAAGAAGAAATATTGATAGTTTATTCACTCATTGTCTCTGTATTCTTATTGATGAATACAGTACAATACTGTTCCCTCTGTAATTTCTTGTCATTCTTTAATTCCCTGGTCTGTTTTCTTATTCCTCTCTCTCTTTCTCTCTCGCTCTCTCTCTCTCTCTCTCTCTCTCTCTCTCTCTCTCTCTCTCTCACACACACACACACACACACACACACACACACACACACACACACACACACACACACATACACATCTGTCTTACTACTTCTCTTGGTTTGCTTACATCATTTTTCATCACTTTCTTTCTGCCTGTCTTTCATTTCAGTTTTTTATTAGAAGGCAAAATCTCCTTTTCACTTAATGAGAGAAACTGTTCTATAACACTTCTCTTATAACTCTTGATGTATCTCTCTGTTTTTATCGCAAAGCAGAGCAATCTCTCTCTCTCTCTCTCTCTCGCTCTCTCTGTCTTTTTTTATCATTGCTTCACACAGCAATCTGTCAGTCTCTGTGCATTCTCTGAGCTTCTCTCATGGCTCTGTGTGCGCAGTAGTGTATCAGGAGAGAGGAAGATGGAGAGACAGAGGGAGAGACAGAGAGTCGGAGAAAAAGGCAAAATGGGAATAAGAGACTGAGAATAAAGACAAACGATGCCACCCAAAGCCCCCCAAAACAGCCACTAATCAAAACAATCTGCTGCGCCGCCCAATCCCTCTGCCTCCGTCTCCCTCGCAGAGAGACAAGCACCAAAGCGCTGCACGGAGAACAAACGCTCGCAATCGCTCCGCATCAAACAGTCATCTGTGAAACAGCTTTCTGGCTGCGAATTCACAGCACTTATGATAACCAAAGTGTTCACAAGTCTGTAAAACTCTCCAGCTTCCCTGTTGAGTCACACATACCATAAACGCCTCCCTCTTCACACACACACACACACACACACACACACACACACACACACACACACACACACATACACACACGTTTGAGTACAGTTGAACCAAAGGGGAGGGGCACCTGAAAGAAACTATACACGTGCTGGGGGTGGGGCTATCAAATCCAGCTGTGTTTCCCAGGATGCTTTGCGGCAGCCGGTGGGAGATCAATGGTGAGGCAGGCCTGACAGATCTGTGTGTTGAGGTGTCTGAGCAAGCAGCCTGCTGTATATCATTAAAACTGCAGCGTCTCTCTATAACGCTGCCTGAGACTAACCCAGATAGCAGGAAGACTCCCAAATCAAAGACATGTGTGCGCACACACACACACGCACACACACACACACACACACACTCCTGTACTGTCAGCGTCGTCACTCCCACCCCGTCCCCTTTTTCCCCTCTCTGAGACATTTTCCTGATGTTCCCACTGCGCACTCTTGAAATTCCATCATTTTTCTTTTCCTCTCCTTCAGCCGTCTCTTCTCACGCTTCTTTTCTGGCCTTCACCTCTCGCCTCCCAGACACGCATCCGCCGCTCCGCTCAGTGTTCCCTGCTACGCGTCTGCCATTTTATGAATATTTTCCTTTTCCTACACCTGCTTCTCAGACGCTCGATACTGTATCTCCGTCCTCCGTCTCTATCAGGGCTATTTTTTTGTATGTGAGTAAGACCTTCTGTCTCCTGTCGTGTCTTGTGGTTCATTTCAGGCTACACAGAGTGACTCGAGGAAACATGATAAAAAAAATATATCGAAATGTCAAATCTGAGTCATTTTAGCTCCTGGAATCATCACGTCAGCCGGTTTGTGCATAAAATTAACTTCAACGTAGCAAATATAAAAAACAACAATGATTATTCACACAAGCTCTGGAGTTCTGGGAGCCCCACTTGACCTTCATTAGTAACCTTAGTAACCTTTAGTAACCTTGTGACAGTTATTAGATTTTTCTTTCCCAACAGACAAGGTATGTAAAACGTTATCTAGATGTGATGTATCAAATCGGGCTGCGATTTAATATGTCTTAAACCTTGATAAATGTTCCCATCATCTGCTGGAAATGCATATTTTTTCCAAATATTTTTTTTCCGTTTCAAATTTTAAACATTTCCGTTCAATTTTTTTTTTCCATTTTTCTTTTCGGGATTTGTTTTAACTTAATTTTCTCCTTCACTAAAGCTGCTTTTGACGTCATTAACGTGTTGAGAACGATGAGAGAAGAAATAGATTAGAAATTAACTTCGTTTTGGATAAAAATAAGTTGCTTCTGCGATGCCAGGCTGCAGAGCTGATACACTCTTAAATTATTATTCACTATGTCACAGGCAGAACTCCGTGTTTGTGTGATTGAAAGAGACAAACGATGGGCAAGAGTTGTTCGTTTCACAAAACAGGAAGTCCTGTTAAAAGACCTTTGCTCAAACAAATTGGGTACAAAATGGCATTCGACTCCATCTTTCTGCTTTCTGCCGCGATCTGAAGCTAGAACGGGATGAGTCATTTGTACAGCATCCGTGAACGCAAATGCACGTTGCTCGCTCTCTCTCTCTCCTCCGAGTCCATATGGCTTACTGCGCTGACTGCTCAGGAAACCAGACACAGGCCAAACTGGCCACACATCAGTCACTCTCTCCACTCTCTGACGCACACGGCCCCCTCTCGCTCGCTCTCGCCTCCTTCCTCTCCGTCAATTTGTTCCCAGTAAGAAGTCTGATAGGACTTGGTGTAGTGTGGAGAAACCAGCAGGGATCCTGCTATAAAAGCGCAGAAGCTGTTAGAGCTACTTTATTCCCTAATAAATAGATGGACGCAGCAGCCAGGGGCCTGTAGCTGCCGGGCTCATGATCTGATGGTGGTGGGGGTGAGAGGGTGACAGATCCCACTCACCGGGACGGGACGGGGGCAATTTCCCCAGAGTGAGGGGGAACCAGCTGGAAAGGTGATGGTGGGATGGCCCTGATTTGTACAGGCAAAGCCAAAAAAAAAAGAATGTGCTCGCCAAACAGAAAACCTTTATTCGTCCAACATTTGAAGATAGAATCGATTCTCAGGGAAAGAAATGATTGTGAAAGGATATTTGTGAAATAGTGATAATAATGCTTTTTTAATTTAAAATTTACAGTTGAGACTTGAGATGGAACATTTTTTTTAACTCAGTACAGTACAGAGCTCTAGCTGTAATACTTGTCTATTGTATGTAATTAAAAAAATTGTCCTAAAAAGTACAAATAAAAAAATGAATAATATACGTATTATATATACTATGTATAATTATACTACATGAGTAATAATATAAAATATTTTAATATAAAATGCTATAAGATATTAATATTGTTTAAATTTAATTAACAATATGAAACATATTAAGTTAAGTTGATATAACTTGAATTATTTACTTGAAATAACCTGTATTGTACATACAGTATAATATAAAGCACATCAGAAATAATTTATTTTTTCTATTGAAATTTGAAGAAACGTTTTAACGCATTGTACTCAACACATTATTAACATTAAAAGCTACTGGCTTTAGTCAAGAAAAAAAATCAAACAAAAACAAGGGAAAGAGGATTTTCAGAAGATAATGGAAATGTTTGCCTCGGTTCAAGACCAATTAAATTCACAACCAGAATCTATTCACAACTTATTATGGATGCATTTTTTATTTTTTTTAATGAATTAACAATATATAGATTGATCTTAAAACTACATACAATAGATGATATATTTTGTAACAGTCCCATCTGACCTTAGCACAAGTCTGTAATTCATAAAAACTGTAGACTGAGACCAAAAAAGATACAGTTAAGTTCTATAGATTACATCCATTTGTAAACTCTATATTCTGAAACCGAAAAAGCCCTCAACGATTACATCCAATTAAAATGTCGATTATTATGCATGACCGGTTTAACACATTGGATCATCAGGCTACTATCAAATGTCATCTCGTTTAAAGCTGACATTTTATATCTTTGAATGCAAATCGATAAAGAAAGCTTGCGTTCTCTAAAAGCCTCGTGACACCTCATAACAAGATCACTTATGAGAGACGTGTGACCCAGGAAGTGCAACAAAAACACTGTTCAATCAGTCCGGGGCCATTGAGCGATGCACTTAAGCCCATGATTCTCCGGCGGTTACAATTAGAGAAGCGTCAGAGCCCTGGAAGAGCCATCGACTAAATAGCAAAAAAATCAGTGCGACTAAAAGGCTTGATCCACAAGCTGAATGCGGGGTCGGACGAGTCAATAGATGGCATTGCTCATCTGACCCCGCATGAAGCCACGTCCCTTATGTCTGAGCGAAGCAGGTCAGTGTCAAATATGCCTCGCCGTTTCTTCCGATATCTCTCTCTCCCTTATTTCAGTGCAGTACCGGGGCCTTATTCTCACCACAGACGCCCTGGGCGCTGTGCCCACTCTAGTCCTGGCAAACTGACAGGCTGCTGGCTGCCCATCACTCTTCCTGGGCTGCCCTGGAGACCACCTCCTCCTCCCATCCTCCCTCTGTCCAACCTCCAGCTCACCATCCAGGGACTAGAGAAGGCCTGGACAAGAATCTTTTATCACACCTCAAAGACTGCAGCTGCAACTAGTTATTGACTGGTGAACCATTTATCTTTTCCATTACAGAATACAGCTGTCACTGGCATTCATGAACTTCCCAGCCAGTGGGATTCGGAGACGCGGTGCCGGTGCAGAGATGCAACGCAGGTCTGCTTCCCCGTACCAACCGAGAGGAAGGAAGACAAGTCCTTAAACGTGACCACACATACAAACACGGCGGCTGGAGACAGGCAGCTGGAGAATGGAGAGGTCCGGGTCTCCACAGTCTCGGCCTGATTAAAACTCCCAGTGCTGCTTCTCACTCCCCCTGGATTGATTAACCTGACCTGTATCGCATCAACCCCTCGGGACGCCCTCGCAGCCCACTTTCTTCAAGTGGATGAGAAGAGAGAAACAAGAGTGGCGAGAGAGGGGGCTACCGAGGTGGAGACGGAAGTGAAGAAGGAAGAAAGAAAGAAAGAAAGAAGGAAAGACATACAGACAGAAGGGAGGAAGGAAAGACAAAAATAATAAATTAAATAAAGGAAACAATGAAATACAGAAAGACAAAAAGTAAAAAGAAAGATAAAATGAGGGAAAGGCAGAAAGAGATAACGAAGAAAAAGGCAGAATAAATAAATAAATAATAAAGAAAGAAAGAAAGAAAGAAAGACAGACCGACAGACAGAAGGGAGGAAAGAGAAATATAAGAAAAAAAAATATAAAGATTGGAGGAAAGAATGAAAAAAGACAGAAAGGCAGAAATTGAACAAATTAAATAAATAATGAAAGACAGAAAGAATGAAACAATGAATGAAAGGCAGAAAGAACGAAAGAAAGAGTGAATGAAAGAATTAATTAACGAAGGAAGGAACAAAAGACAGAAAGGCAGAACTAAAAAAAACAATTAATAAAGTAAAGAAAGACTGAAAGAAAAAAAAAGATGGCACAAGTGAAAGAAAGACTGAGATGCTGAATTGCGGAAAGAAAGAGAGAAAAAAAAAGAGAATTGAGGATGAGAAAACAACAAAAAAAGGAGGCACGCAGCAGACCTGCAGGTCAGCACATCAGCTACAACACTAAACCACATGAAGCTCCGCATTCAACCTTTACACTCCTGTTCTTTACGTTCTCAACTTCTTTTTCCTCTCCCCACCTTCATTTAATGATTAATTCAAATGCAAACAATGCATTTCTGCGAGAATGTATCAATTATTCAGGTTTTCATTATTGCTATTATGAGGGCAGCACAGCTGCTGGGTGCGCTGTCAGCAGACGGCTGTCTCTGAGTCCCAGCACTGAGACAAACAGCTCGGCTTTCTTCTCCACAATCAACACTCTCTAAAAGAGATGCTCTCTGACAGCTATGGCGAGATGAACCAAAAATAAAACACACTCACACACAGCAAAAGCACAAAGGTTCTATGGAAAAGATTATTCCAGACAGAGCAAAAACTCATATTCGTATACGTATGTATATACTTAGATCAATTGTATATTATTGTTATTTTATTAACAACAATCACAATAATGTGTAGTACAACACGGATAGGTTATTCTATGCAGCATAATATTCTAAAATTTAAATAAAAAAAAAACACTTTTTATTAGATTTTTTTTTTATTAGAATTGTTGTTATTACTACTGTAATTAAACAATGTTAGATGCACATTTCATACAGACTGTATTTGAAACATGTCCTAATAATCTATTTGTTTGTATAGTATATGCATCTACAGTAAATATACTGTAGCATTACTGTAATATACATAGTACCTAACAATAAGAAAATGTAAATAAAATATATTTTTTACACACGCTTATCAATACATTTCCATTTTATTTCTCATCTAAGTAAACACTCTTGTACATTCTGACCAACACTAGATATGAGTAATAGTTACATCCACTCACCCATGTATTCCGGTTTGTGCGGCTAATTTAGAGAAATTATACAATAGTCCACTGAGACATCGTAATCACATTTACATAATTGTTTTTTTGTTGTTGTTGCGGTTAAAATGCATTTTCTACTTTAGCTGCATTATTATTTCTACAGATTTTCATCAGGTTTATTGCTGGAATAATGTGGCTCAGGATATATCCAGAAAAAATAGACAGAGATTTAATAATTAAGTCTATTGTAAAACTAATAATAAACCATCTGTGTCAGCAGCTCAATCATTGTTCTTTAAATCTGGAAAAAATATGTTCAATAAATGTAGATTCAAACAAAGGACTAAATGATACCTAAGATTCGTAAACTTGTTCCTAAATCGTTAATAACGTTGACCGAGAGCGATACCTCTCACTACTCCCAATCCTGAGACTTTCCTCGCTACGTGTGTGTACTGTATGTGTGTTCTGCAGCCAGAGCCTGTCATTGACTCACACTGTTGTTTGAGAAAGCTCTTTTGAATGTGTTTCTGGTTCCTCCCTCTATCCAGGCCCAGACACGCACTAGACTCGTTCACTCAACTCTGTCTGTTTGTCTCCTGAAGGTCCCAGGTGAGCAGCTCGGCCATTGTGCAGCCAAACGCTCTGTTATTGTCGGTCATGCCACGAGAGGGGTTGAGGTTTGTGTGTTGCATGTGCACATGTTTAGGAGCGAGTGTTTTCTGCTTTGTCAGTGTCTCTCCGCTCCACCACATTAGCAGGGGCTCTTACCTACCAATGCTTTGATGGTGAGAGCCGCGGGGCTCCAATCTCTGTTTCAGATTGTAATTACTCTCTGGAGGGCCTCACCTGGCTATGTTGGGGAGAGGGAGAGGGAGAGGGAGAGAGGGAGAGAGAGAGAGAGAGAGAGAGAGAGAGAGAGAGAGAGAGAGAGAGAGAGAGAGAGAGAGAGAGAGAGATTGAGACATGCATGATAGGAGAGATAAAAAGTAGATGGAGAGACTAAAAGGAATGGACGGATAAATTGACTAAAAGACAAAACAATAAGTAAATTGACTGACAGACAGGCAGGCAGATGGAGGGATGGATGGATGGATGGATGGAGGAATGGATAGATAGATAGATAGATAGATAGATAGATAGATAGATAGATAGATAGATAGATAGATAGATAGATAGATAGATAGATAGATAGATAGATAGATAGATTGATAGATAGATAGATAGACAGACGGGCGGATGGATGGATAAAAAACTTGGATATATTCAGGATTATTCACCACTGAATGTGATGGCACAGTGTCTTTATATCACAGCGAGATTAAACAGTGAGATTTTCAGGCCTGACCTTCACTTTCTTTCCACGCACGTTCTGTTTTCAGATGCATAATCAATCAGCTCTGAGATTCGCATTCAGTCAGGCCTGTCAGAAATAAGACAGGCCGCATTCCCTCTGTCAGGCCGCATCAGAGGGAATAGAATCAAACACGGAGCAATGTATGGATCTGTGGTATTCATTTGAAATTAGTCCACGCGAGCAGGGTGTTACATAACGGCAAGCTGTTTACAAAGACACACACACACATACAGTCCTCTTTCTCCGGTAGAAGCCCCACAAGAACCCTGCTTTCCTGCTCTGAATAGCGAAAAGTGAATGTCGACAGAAGAAACTGTTGTCTGAAAGACTCATTCAGAAGGTTGTGGTGCATATGATCACAGCGGCCAAAATCCGTCCTCAAACTGCCACTTCCTGAAACAAAAAGTCAGACCAGAGTCACCCGGGATTTTGCGAAGGAGCGTAAAAGAGCGAAACTACAAAGTAGCCTAAAATCTATTCATGAGGTGTCAGCTTTCAACATCATGTTGACACATGCCTACGTCTCCTTGGAAACCGGTGCCCCAAGCGCAGTTATCAGCGCAGTTCGCTGGCATGCAATTATCCAATTATCTCCCTCCCCTGAATCAGCACATCAAATCACATGACAGTTTTTTTTTACAAGGTCCTACAACACCTTCGCATTTGCATGTCGCACTTAGTTCTCACTGTCTTTCGGCTTAATTTTCACTTTGCTTTTGCCCCGATCTTTTGTGTTTTTTCCCGATCACACTATTCCGAAACGTCTCTGCGTTTAGCTTTCACCCAGCTTAATTTAGCTGAATGATAATAAACTGTAAAAATTAATAGCTCTCTGTCTCTCACGCTCGCTCTGTAGTGAGAGCATCTTTTTAATTGTTGGCTTTCTCCTGCTTTATAAATAACCCCCCCCCCACTCGCATGACTCGTCCCCTCCTCCCTCTCTCTCTCTCTTCGCTTGTTTCCAGAAGCAGCTTGTGGTCTGCAGGCCTGCTCTCAGAGACTCTGACTCACAGTGTAGCGCAGGAGAGCTGGTGAGGACGACTGGAGAGCCAGGCAGAGGAGAAGCGTCTCGCACCCTTACAACACACACACACACACACACACACACACACACACACACACACACACACACACACACAATACAGCATTTGTTAAGCACTATTTATAACTGCATTGCAATCCCTTTTTAAATCAATTTCTAAATCAAATCGCAATCTTTGATTGTGGAAGCTATAATGCATGTCATTTTAAAAAATGTAGATTCATAGCGTGTGAGAAAAGAGGTGAGGGGAAAAGGCTGACATTTATAGAGAGGAAAACAAGATGTGAGTGGGTTAGAAAGAAGGTTCAAGAGGTTGAGAAAGAGAGAGAGGGGGGATTGGAAGAGAGGGAGAGAAAGAGAGAGCTGAATGTGAGAATGAGATGGAGAGACAGAGCGGAGAAAAGGGGAAACAAGGTAGGGAGAGAAAAAAATGGAGAGTAAGGGAGAGAAGGAGGGAGCTAGAAAGATAATACAGAAAGAAAGTGGAGAGAATGAAAAAAAAATGAATAAATGGAAGGGTGATAGAGAGAATGAGAAAGGAAAGGAGAGAAAGAAAGAGAGAGAGAGAGAGAGAGAGTAGTGCTGTGCAGCGTTTTCTTTTGTAAACACAAGCGTGTGCTGCTTTTCTTCCTCCTCTGTGCTACAGTCCACTACCTCCTGCAAAAGCTCTCTTCATATCAGCTAACAATGCCAAAGCACCCACAGAGGGGGGTCTGGGGCCCGGGGACGGGAAATAAGCAAAAGGTGGACTAAAAACTACCTTACGTAAGACTGACAGGGCAAAAAGAAGCTGCTCCAACAAGATGGATACTTTTGGATCGAGTCAAAGCAGACAGTGTTGATTTAACACAGAAGTCACTGGCACAAATTACAGCTGAAATTTAAAAGAAGACAAAACTAGCTCCATTTAGTTATTTAAATATTTACTGTAATATTATAAAATATGTATTATGAGAAAAATACAATACATTTTCAGGTACTTGTTTAGGTAATGTGTTTGGAAATGTGAATACAAGCACAAATCACTCTTGTCAGGGGGTTGTTTAAGAATCCTAACAGAATAATGTAATGTTGAGGTTTTAAAAATCCTTTTTACACTTTAAAACTGAGCCAACTCCGGCAAACACGCAAGGCTGTGGCACAGTAGCTGAAGGGTTAAGGGTAAAGTGAACTGAATTGTAAGAAGTTGGTTTCCAGGGGAACTATTCTTACTGTTCCAGCTGAGTCGGGCGAAACCATTTTCTTTTCAAAGGGGCGCACCAAGCGCGCACAACTTAAATTATTTCTCCAACCGTTCCGACTAACCGACGCCACAAAGCAACCGACGATTAAATAACCGCGTGAAGTTGTTTGAGGGATTAAGAGCTTTTCGCAAACGAACGGCGAAGTTCCGAGCGTATGAGAGATCCGTCTCCCCCGCCGCCGCTCCGTGCTGGCGGCCCTGCCAAGTCAGTTTGAAAAGATCAGACAAAGGCAGCAGGAAGCCCCTCGGCTTGGCAATGAGTGCGAGCGGAGCACAAACGCGAAACCAAACCTCACTCGTTTATCTGATAGCGGGCTGAATTTATGTTCTCCTGAGGTCTGTGGCAGTTTTGGACATCTTTTGAAAATGCACGACCGTCTGGATCCCCGGGTCGAGCGAAGACTATTATCCAAGCGCCAGAGGGGCAGCGCTGCCGCCTGACCGACCGACCCGACCACCCGTTTGAATCGGATCCGGCGTCTTTCTGGAGCATTTTCGGCACCGCTGCGCCACGGAAGCATCGCCCGGGACGTCGAGTTGTCTCCACGCGAAGTTAAATGTAAAGAGGGACGAGAGCGGAGGTTTTCTGAAAGCCCTTTGCCCCCGGAGGGACGCCAATCCGCGTCGGTGACCGTTGGTGGGGGTTTGCCGCCGTTTGTTTCGCCGAGCGCGCGCGGAAGATGGAGACGCACATCTCGTGCCTCTTCCCAGAGATTCTAGCCATGATCTTCAGTTACTTGGACGTGAGGGACAAGGGCAGGGTGGCTCAAGTGTGCACGGCGTGGAGGGACGCGTCCTATCACAAGTCCGTGTGGAGGGGGGTGGAAGCCAAGCTGCATTTGCGGCGGGCGAATCCGTCTCTGTTCCCCAGCCTCCAGGCGCGAGGCATCCGGCGCGTGCAGATCCTCAGCTTGCGCCGCAGCCTGAGCTACGTGATCCAGGGGATGCCGAACATCGAGAGCTTGAATCTGAGCGGCTGCTATAATTTGACGGATAACGGCTTGGGGCACGCGTTCGTCCAGGAGATCCCATCGCTGAGGGTGCTCAACCTCAGCCTCTGCAAGCAGATCACGGACTCCAGCCTGGGCAGGATAGCGCAGTACCTGAAGAACCTGGAGGTGCTGGAGCTGGGGGGCTGCAGTAACATCACCAACACAGGTCTGCTACTCATCGCATGGGGTTTGCACAGACTCAAAAGTCTTAATCTGCGGAGCTGCCGGCACGTGTCGGACGTGGGCATCGGACACCTGGCTGGCAT
This sequence comes from Paedocypris micromegethes, assembly GCA_028031935.1. NCBI lineage: Eukaryota > Metazoa > Chordata > Actinopteri > Cypriniformes > Paedocypris > Paedocypris micromegethes. The sequence goes on from CM051496.1 coordinate 8,225,491, forward strand.
GACCCGGAGCGCGGCGGAGGGCTGCCTCAGCCTGGAATACCTGACCTTGCAGGACTGCCAGAAGTTGACGGACCTGTCCCTGAAGCACATTTCCAAGGGCTTGACCAAGCTCAAAGTGCTCAACCTGAGCTTCTGCGGGGGCATCTCGGACGCCGGCATGATTCACCTCTCGCACATGACCAGTCTGTGGAGCCTTAATCTGCGCTCGTGCGACAACATCAGCGACACCGGCATCATGCATCTCGCCATGGGCACGCTGAGGCTCTCCGGGCTGGACGTGTCCTTCTGCGATAAGATAGGCGACCAGAGCCTGGCCTACATCGCGCAGGGCCTGTACCAGCTCAAGTCGCTGTCGCTGTGCTCGTGCCACATCAGCGACGACGGCATCAACAGGATGGTGCGCCAGATGCACGAGCTGAGGACGCTGAACATCGGTCAGTGCGTGCGGATTACAGACAAAGGACTAGAGCTCATCGCCGACCACCTAACGCAGCTGACCGGCATCGATCTGTATGGATGTACCAAAATCACTAAGAGGGGACTGGAGAGGATCACGCAGCTCCCCTGCCTTAAAGTTTTGAACCTGGGCCTTTGGCAGATGACTGAAAGTGAGAAAGTGAGGTGAAACTTGGTGGGGACGGCGCCCCGCGGAGGGGGAAGGGTGCGTTTCAATGGAGCAAAGTGCGTTATTATCATTAACTCACACTGAAAAAAAGCTTTCGTTTCTTAACCAGTCGCAATCTTCATCCTCCTCTCCACCGGTTTTGGCTACCTCGTTAGATACGTATATGCTATATTGTTGTTCTTAAGAAGAATGAGAATTTGTGCCTAGAAATACAACCCCCTCCCATTTAAACTAGTCATTGGCTTCGGAAAAGCAAAAAGACCCCAAGAAAGGGTGGGGAAAACCGACAGTTGTTTCGTTTCAACAGAATGAGTTTAGAGCTCAGTTGCTCCGACTCACAAAATTCACGGGTAGTTGACGGAGCATTTCCACAGTGCTGTTTTAAAAGCATCACACTATATTTGAAAAAAAATATAGAACAACACGCCACGGCTTTTCTATAATTATGAAACGTGGCATTTCGGTGACCTCACATTAATTCAGCGGTCACGTGTAATTACGGAACCTACCGTACATACATGAAAATCCTGCCACGAGGCCAATTAAAACAGACCAGTAATAGAAATAACGATAGAATGTGAAATAAAACGCAACAGTGACACGTGGCCCTGAACTCTACACTTTCCTTTATGCATTCAATTACATTTTAAATTAAAATATTGCTAATGATGAAGACGGCATGTTACATGTCAACTACCCTTATGCAAAGACAAACAAAATGACTTTTTATATTTCTTATTTTTGCTCAATTTTACAGGCCTGAACGCCTTTTAATTCCTGCTTTGAATAAGAGGTTTCCTCTGCTGATGATGTATTTATGCTTGTGTAAGCAGATATTAATTAATGGCTGTTATTCAGAGCTTTGTACTTCAAATTGAAGTGAAATTTGTCCCTGAAAACGAAGAAAACCCTGTTTGCCATTCGCTGACACTTTGGTCGCCGCTTCACGAAGCTGTACCGGGGCAAACGTGTCCATTCGAAAACCGTACTATCCGACGTTGCATATAAAGGACATAGTCAACGCGAAGGTGAGAAGCAAAATGCATGTCAGGCCTATATATGTATCACAGTGTATCGACCTGCGACATGTATTGAGTCCTGCTGAGAAGCTACTGTTCTAATGTACTGTAAATGTATTTGTAAAAAAATCCCAAATTGAAATGTTTTATATTCTTACCGTAAAACATTAAAAATGATATTTATATAAATAAAAGATCCTCATGGAGTTTTGTTACCAGGCTGATGGTGTTGCAAGTGATTGGTGTATAATTAGCCATTCCTGTGGCACATTATGCTAAATTCTCGGGGCAGTGCTGATGAGAGGTAAGGCCAGGGTTGGGTTTTGGTCATTACGGGTTCTATTGATCGGAGAAATTGACATTTTATAGTCACGTTATAACTAAAATACTGGCACATATCGTCTTGTTTGATACATTATACTATAAGACAAACAAAATGGATGCTTCCCTTAATTGCAGTACAATTGCAGATTTTATAAAGCCTTTCGGGTTTTTTTTTTCTAACGACTATTTCTAGTCCCCTAATCTGATTTTAATGTAGCCAGAATTGAAGGCACAAACTCAACAGTTGCCAATGCGCCCTATAGTTAAGAAGCCAGGTTTGGAGTTTTTTTCTCTTTGCTCAGTCACGCATACCAGATCTGAGAGACAGGGTTTGTCTCATGGGAGACTTGCTCCCCCCAAGAAAAAAAACACAGCAGTCGACCCCCTACTCCAAACAGACACTTTTAAACATTCCTCACCATCATTCAAAGCATTTAAGCTGTAGTCGCTCTCCCCTCCACCGTCCAGAGGGGTGGAGGATTTAAACGGGGGTGCTCCGGCAAATATAAGCCCCTCTGAAGGAGACCACCGTCTCTTTTACCAACTCTGCTGAGTTCATCATTTCCCGGACGAGCTTTCTTTTTTAGCTGGAGATTTCCGGCACACCAACTTTTGGCTTGATTGTTTGGTAATGCATTAATCCGAAGCCGCTTACATCACATTACATTTTTAAAACAAACAACTCCAAACTGGGAATCAAAATGTTGCAAACGCTCTACTGAGTTGTTTCCTGGTCAGGTCAGAGGCGGAAATGTTGCTTTTGGGCGTGCATAAAAACACACAAATACATGATATGAGGGATGAAAAAAAAAAAATAACAGTTGGTGAAAACAATAGGCGAGAGTAATAAAAGCCTGTGTTGTAGCACCTGTGGTAGAAGGTGCCTGTGTTTTACACCGAGACACTTTGAAGTTGTGGAAGGTTCCAGAAATGTGGGGGTGGAGGGTGTTGCAGGCCGCCCTGCTCCTGCCCGACATTCCAGGCATTTTAGGAGACACGTGTGATTTGCTCACATAGCCTAAATCAATAGATCAAGGAGAAATTATGAGCCACAGTATTTCAAAGTCTGGTTCGGATGCAGCGGGGTCCGGAAAAAAAGAACGTCTCCCAAAAGCCGCCTCCTCCTCCTCTGCTGCTGCAAAACAGACAGGAATTTGTGACTCACTGGTTGACTTTGGTCTGTTAACTGTCTGACTACGGGAGACCGGCACCGGCTAGAAAACACCGGACCTGGGAGGCGTTTGGCTTGGTTTGTGTGGCATTTCTCTTTGTCACTTACTTTACATACAGAATCCAGGGCAAGAATCCCAGCAAAAACTGCTGAAAAGCTGCTAAAATTAATTAATTAATAAATGAATACAATTGAGATGTGAGTTTGTCTTGTGGTATAGAGTGACAAACGTGCAAATAATTAAAAAAAAAAAATCAATGTTTAAGTGTGGTCATATTCAGTAGTCTGGCTGGTGTCATGTGACCTTGCTGGATATATGAGGCCTGTCATATCACACACACGCCCTCAAATTCAGACTAATCAGAATATGTATCACCAGATAAGAAAACGAAGGAGAAGCCCACACTTGGTTGGTTCCCTCTTTAACACTAAAGCGGAGCCATTGCTGCAGCACTTTCTTCTTTGTTCTGATTGTATTAGGTGACGGCTCGACATGTTCTGGATAGGATCTGCTTTCATATGCAGTGAAACGCAGCTCTGGAGGCAGGAGGTCTGTGCGTGAAAGAAACTCGAGCTCGGGGCTGAAAACAACACCACACAACAAGCACGGAAAAAAAAGCGAGCGGGGAAATGTCGGCCGGTGAGAGGAAGCTTTGTTGCCTTTAAACGGCCCTATTTGAATGGTAATCTTTGACCTCCAGCTCTCTTTCTCTCCATTTCATCCCTTCGTTTATGTCTATCCATCTCATCTATCCATCGCAGTCAGTCGCTCTCTCTCATCTCATCCCTTGGTCTAAAAATAGACGCACAAAAGTTCATTTAAGTCTTCACTGACGTCTTTTAAGTTTCAAGTAGGAAGTTGACAAAGACGAAAGTGAGTCGATGCTGCTCGAGTGAAGATGGTGTCTCTTTATTCATGCTGTTTGCTCTAACAAGAGAGGAAGCCGAAACAAGAAGGGAAATAAGGAAGATAAAAGCGCTTGGGAAAATACTAAATTGTGTAAGACACAGAAAAAGGTTTAATTTGTAAGCCTCTTTCTTTTCCCCAGCTTTGTAATTTCAAAGGTAAAAGTGGAGAGACAAATTTGTGTGTGTGTGTGTGTGTGTGTGTGTTGAAAACTCAGACTACAGACACACTGCACAGAATTTGCTGTTACTCTGAGTGTGGGTGGCATTGACGGTGTGTGTGTGTGTGTGTGTGTGTGTGTGCGCGCGCACTGTTGTGAATCCACTCAAAGAGGAAAGCGATGGAGAGAGAGTTAAAAGGAAAAAAGTGGATGAGAGATGGATGACGTGGGGATGTGCACAACTGTAGCTAAACCTCTTTGCAGAAATACAGCAGCTACTCAGCCCATCACATCCACCGAGCCGCATAAGCAATATTCCTGAACGCTTGGAGGTTCTTGGACCGCGTGTGCTGTTGTGTAGACCTTCAGAGTATGTGTGTGTGTGTGTGTGTGTGTGTATGTGCATATCAAAAACACATAACATACACAAAAGTTTCTTTTTACATGTTGAACCTTTTCCCCACAAACTATTGCAAAAAAAAAAAAAAACCTCATATAACATATTTATAGTTTTACTGCACATTTGATCTAAAATGAATTAGAGTAAATTGTATGAACTTTGTATTTTAATTTTATGAGCAGTTGTTTTTTTTCAGCACACACACACACACACACACACACACACACACACACACAACCTATATTTTTTATATTCATGTATCGGTATATAGTATTTATAGTGAAAAATCATGTTTTTTTCATGCGACTTAAAGTTAGCCACAAATTCAAAACTCTGATCCTCTTATTTAGTCAAATTAGAATCTGTAAACTGTACAGCTCGTCCAACACTATTTGTGTCGCACTTCCAAAGTCGGAAAATGTTGGTGGTAGTAGCAGAATTGTTCTCCAATATCCAACCCTTTCTCTCTCTCTCCCTCCATCTCTCACTCTCTTTTTCCCTTACACACACATTCACTCTCTCTCCTCTCACTCTCTTTTTCTCTTACACACACACTTTTTATTGCTCACTCTCTTTTTCATTACGCACACTTTCTTTCTCTTTGACTCCCTCTCTTTTCTCTTACTCTTTTTTTCCCTTACACACACTCTCTCTTCTATTTTCTCCCTCTCTCTATCTTTCTTTCTTGTCTCACTATCTTTTACCCTTACACACACTCTTTCCTCCCTCTCTCTCTCTCTCTTAGTCTCTTTCTCCCTGCCTTACCATCTCTTTCCTCTCTTTTTCATTACACATACTCTCTCTCCTCTATTGTTCCCTTATACATACTCTCTCTCTCCCTGTATTGCTCACTCTCTAATCTCACTCTTTTTCATTACACACACTCTCTTTGTCTCCCTCCCTCTCCTCTCACTCTTTTTTCCCTTACACACACTCTCTCCCTCTCTTTTTTCACCCTCTCTCTCTCATTATATTTTACCCTTGCACACACTTTTTCCTCTCTCTCTCTCTCTCTCTCTCTCTCTCTCTCTCTCTCTCTCTCTCTCTCGGCTGTGTTACACAACAGGAAGTGAAGCATGTCTCGGGAGCTTTAAAGACAAATAGACCGGTTTGATCAAGTTTGTGCAGGGCTCTCTGGAGTCCACCTCTCAATACCAGCTCTGGAGCATAAACACAGAACAGTGCTGAGGGAGAGGAAACACGCACTGCTTCATTCTGCCTGATTAAACTCTCTTCAATTCCTTTTTTTATTTTAATTTCCAATGCAAGGGAGAATATCTGAATCCTGGAAGTCACGGCTAGTGTGCAGCTCTTACCAATGTGGAAGACTAAGCAAATAACAATAGAGACAGAGCTGGACGTGATTCGGCACTGAAGAGTGAACCGCACGTAAGATCCTGCTTTCGCTGGAGCTGCTTATTAACCCACCAGCATCCACAGGGATTCATGTCAAAGACCCACCAGCTCAAAGAGCAGATTCAAACTGTCGTGTCAGCAAAATGGCTGCTTCCATTGTTTCACTCTTTCAAAAGAACAGCAAACAGGAAGTGGATGTAGCCAAAGGCTGGGGAAACAGCACAAAAAACAACAATTGGACAATTCTATCAGTCTTTATATAAAGTGTGTTTGTGTGCAGAAACTTGTGGGGACATTTGTCTGGGCCCCACAACTTTGTAGGCGTTTTTGTGGGTCAAGACGAGATTTAAGGGCTCATGTTATAATTGTAATTTAGGGTGGGGTGGGGGTGTTTGTGTTTCGTATGTAAGTCAATGGAGGGACCCCACTTTGACATGAATCTGCACGCATGTGTGTGTTAGTGGTGTAATGTAACTTTGTAATTCCGGGTGTGTAACAGTGACAGTGTCGCATTACTTCAGCTCTATAAACTTCTTGTAAGCCATTTGGCCCAAGCTGAGGAGCTCTGAGTGATGGAGGAGCACAAAACCACACACCCTGAGCCCGTTTTTTCACCTCATTTCCTCCTTTCTCTCATTCCTACCTTTTATTTCGCCCATCGGTTCTCTCTCAGCCCACTGCTAATGCCCCGCTCTCTCACTTGGTGTCTGAGATTTAGCGGCTGGGAGAGTGACACGGAGAGGCTCAGCTTGTGTCTGCCCGGAGGCAACGGCGCGAGTCAGCCGGCGGGAATTCAGAAAGTGGCTGACGTTATCGCCGTGCAGAGCATCCGTTGGCCCGTGCTCTATCGCTCCCAAACTCTCTGGGCCATTTTACATTTCTCTTCATTTCATTCCGCTCATAGATTAAAAATGGCACGTCTAGACTTCATATCGAGCTTCTGAAGATTCCAAATGTGGATTAGAAGAAGTTTTGCATTATTTTTTAATGACACTTCAATGAACTTTCTGGGAGCTCTGTAATTCGGTACGGATGCTTTAATGAACGGATGAGGGGAAAGCATATAAATGATGGCAATGGCTTTTTGCCTTTGATTTTTTTAATGTAACATAAAAGTCAATAAAGAGAGAGGGAGCTTTAAAAAGTCATGTAAACACAACGTTCTTTGCTCAAATCTACCAATAAAAACTCACACCGCTGTCTGCTCTGGCTGCAGTACATTTCATCATGTTTCCCTCTGTTTTTCCTCTCTACTTCCTGTTTCCTGCTTACGGACGGCTGGGAAACAGTGTTTTACTTCTATGCTGTTCCCTCCCTCTCTTTCTTTCACTCTACACTTCTCTCTCCCTTTCTCACTCTCCTTCTCCCTCTCTCTCTCTGGGTGTGTGTGTGTGTGTGTTTCTCTCTCCCTCTCTTTATTTCACTTTCTCGTCATTCAACGTAACATGACATGTCACATGTTTTATTCTCGAAGACAGAAGGCCAGAATGGGCAGTCACTTTCTCTCTCTCTCTTTCACTCTCTCTCTCTGCCCCCACCCCCCGCCCCCCGATCTTTTTGCTTTGTCACTCATTGCAACATGTCTTGTCACAGATTTCATTCTTTACGACAGACGGAGGGCTAGAGTGGGCAGTTTCTCTCCCTCTTTCAGAGTCACTCTGTCTTTCTCTTTCTCTCTCTCGTGTCATTCAAAGCAACATGTCCTGTCACTGGTTTCATTCTCTACAACAGGCAAGGGGACAGAGTGGACACCCCCCCCCTCTCTCTCATTTCTGCCCAGGGCCTATTCCGAGGCAAAATTGGAAACTCAGTCTTGTGCTGATGTTTATCAGCCAATTCCGAGCCTGTGCTGCATTTCTATCTGAAAGTGTATCAGAGCTGCTGATTTTAGATACAAATGATTAATGTGGTTACACACACGGTGGTGCCGCAGAAAGTGGGCGAGGGGCAACAGAGACAGCCACTTTCTGGATGATCTGCTTATCGTGCAGAAGCTGCGACTTGCTAGAGGCTAAACAAAAAAGAGCTTAGATTTGTCGAAGATTTGTGCATGAATCCGAATCTGCGTGAGTCTCCGGCTGCGAGGAAAGAGAAAAAGACTCCAGAGGAAAGAGTAAAAGGAAAAGGCTTCTCTGACGTGACCCTATTAGGAACCGATGTTAATACATTTCAGTAACATCTACCTGCTCGTGTTACTACAGGAGTGACACAGAACTTCAATTAAACTCAGGCCAAGCAGGGAATTCACACTCCGGCCCCTCGACATTCACAGCCATGATTTCATTCCCCGCCGCAGCAGACCGGCGCTGAAGCTTTAGCACCCACTTTCAACACGACATGAAATACCAATCAACTCTAGTTATGTCGGAAACGTTTCCCATCGCACAAAATTAATCAAAAGAAATAAACAAAAACTAGTCCATTTACATTTAACGTCGTCTTTTCAGTCCAGTTTGTCTCTCTCTCTGTCTCTCAACTCTGTCTTCCAAAGATCTACGCATCTATCTGTATGTCTGTCCGTCCGCCCATCTCTCTATTTGTCCATTTTCCTCTCGAGTTATATTCATGTGCCACTCTTTGTTGTCTGTCTCACTCTACTTGTTCACTCTATTGTATAAATTTGTCTCGCAGTTTCTAGTCTGTCTTACTTTTTCTGTCTAATCTCTCCTTATCTGTATATTTCTTTCTAGTATCTCTCTCTAGTCTCTATTTTTGTGTATTTCTTCAAGTCTGTCGATCTCTCTTTTCAACTCCATATCTATGTGTCTCCATATCTAGTCTGTGTCACTTTTGAATTTTCTAGCACAACTTTGTGTGTCTTTCTTACTATTCTGTCCCACTCTATATTCTGTCTTTAATAATATCTCTATTTTTCTGCCTCACTTTCAAATGTCCTTATATTTCTTTTGTCAATGCCATTCCTTCCAGTTTGTCTCGTTTTCTAGTCTCTCTTTATCTCTTTCTCTCCAGTCTGTCGCTTTCTCTATTTTTCAATTTGTCTCTCTCTACTCGTCTGTTTTTCTACGCGTTTTTCTGGCCTTGTTCTCTGTTGGTGGCTCTCTCGGATGTTTTTCTGGATTAGAGTTGACACAATTGCACACTTTGTTGCAATTGTCTTTTGTTTATGGGTGTTAAGTGATTCTGAAAACAGCTTCTTCGTTTCAGTGTCGCCCTGTTCTGACTCCTGCAATGTTCAATCCACTACAGTGTTTTTAGAGTGACAGACAGAATATTTAATATTTCAAAATGTCCTCTCCTCAGACAAGAAAAGTACATATCATGGCACCAAAAAAAAAATTACATGGGACAAACCTGAACATGTCTGGCTTTAATTCAAAGCACACACATGTAGGAGAAGCAGAAGACCCTGTGCTTTTCATTTCTCCTTCTTTCAAATCGTTTTTATCCATATTTTAAAGGAAAGACCTGAGTGCAATAAATGAAAGCAGCTTTGCATACAAGATCACAGCCAATTAAATTGACAGGCGATGAGGGAAGTTGAGCCAAGAATTTCACGAACGTTGCTTCACACCAAAGTCTCTCATAACCTAAAATATGGCCAGACCATAAAGACATAGAAAAATAAAGCTAATCGATAGATAATAATCCCCATTTTAAATAGACTGTGCCCCGTTGTTTTAAATTCTTACTAAACAAGAGTCTCTTTTTCTATCTATTTATTATTACTATTATTATTATTATTATTATTATTATTATTATTACTACTACTACTACTACAGTATTTATTTATTTATCTTTTGGACGTTTCAAGACATTTCCACCCATCATCTCCTCTGTACAGGAATTTTAATTTCCTCCTGCTTATGTGAAGCGACACAACAGACAGAAAACATGGGGGAAAACAAGACAAATAAATGAAATAATCTTGTGACTGTCAGGTCCTGGAAACATGCCAGCAAAAAGAGAAAGACGGAGACAAGGAGGCACACAACCGTAAAAAGACAATGGCGTTTTCTAATAATTATTAAAGGACACAGCACAATACACAATACAAAAATAATACAGGGAAAGCTAAAATGTTTGAATTCAATTGTGCTCATCATTATGCTTTAAAAAACATTTTGACTGTTGCATAATCTCCCTACCATTGTCCTCCCTCTTCATCAACACATATACACACGTACATCACACACACATACACACGTACATGTATACGTACTCTGTAAAATCTGTATGAAATAGAGCAGCGAGTTCTTTGTGAGTGTGTGTGCTGGTCAATGCTCAACAGTGCAGAAGCTCTCAGCCGCCCAGCAGGAAAAATCCCATCATTCTCTGCATACCACACAAATTCCAGCTCAGCTTTCACCTCTTGGCCTCACTCCTCCACATCTCCCCTCGGCCTGGAGGGGCAGGAGATTCATCTGAACTCGCTCAAACCTGTGGCCTCTTGTCTTCTCTTAACCTCACCCCTGACTACAACAGCCCTCTACTACACCACTTACACCACAGTACAGATAGTACCAGAACCGAAAGCTGTACTTTACAGTATTTGTATCTCAAACACAAGTCAGGAGGAAGAAAACAGCCTTAAAACTCAGTGCGCTTATAATCTCTGATGTTACTTCAGAAATATCTTGATTAGTCACACTGTGCTCACAATATATTACATTGAAATTGTGGTCGTGTGGAATGTACAATTTATCTGTTTAGATTGTATATTTTACACCAATTAGATACTCAATAGCAGTTCAGCCAATGATTTGTTAAGTCAACCTCTTTTTTAGGTTTTCTTTTACACCTGAAAAAAGCTAATTCTATTCTTTAGTGCTTTTACGGTACCTTCACAATAACCAATAATAAATGGAGACAATCCAAAGTCTCAGCTCCCTAAACCTTCAACTATAATTTAGTTCAACCATTGAAATAGAGAACCATTGAAATTGGTTCAACCATTGAAATAGAGTACAAATTAAATGGTTTGTCTAAAATGTTAACTCAACATTTAATATTATTATAATTTGGACAGTGTGTTTCACTTTGATTGGTGATTTTTTTATCATTACTTGAAGTTAAATAACGTTCAAGCTCAATTTTGCCAAGTCTATGATTAATGTTGAGCAGGAGAACATCTAAATTGGGCAAATATTCACAACAACACGACAGTGTTTTTTTTTAAGATGTCTCAATATATTAGTGAAACCATAATGAACTGTATTACTATAATCACTATAATTAGTGGCTGGAATAATCTGAGTATGATCATACGGACATATTCATAGTCGGATACTTATTTGGATAAAAATATCCTCATTCGAACTATTATCTACTTATTTTGGTCTATATGTTGTCGTCCAGGGCGACTTGAAAAGCCTTGGTGCTTCAGATTTGATAAAACTTGCATAAAAGCATGAAAGAGTCTTTCATGTTTCCGACCGCATTACAGAGCGCTTTGGGTTTGATGAAAAATGGAAAATGTCAGAGTTGGCAAGTTCATTATGACCTGACTGAAAAAAACTGGTCTGGACCAGAGGAAGTATTAAGAGAAATTCTGACAACCAAAACAGTGTTACTGATTTACACTGGGAACCAGTAGATGAATGTCCAGCGAGCAAGCAGCAGTGGGAATAAAAACCTCTCCAGCCGAGGAAATAAATCTAGATATGAACCTGCTCACTGCAATTTGTCTCCTAGCATTTTAAACGTGGCAAACAAAAACACAGTTTCAGGATGTCAGTACTTTATTTGCAATGTTTGCACTGATTCACATTTAACTGGAATGTGTAGTTCCAGTGACCATCTACTGAAAGACACAGCATCTCACAATAAGATCTTCTTTTAAAATGAAGGCTTGCGCAAGGGCGACGTCCATCTGATCATCAACTTCAGACTAGTTTCTAAAGCCGTATTTATTATTTCCTCGTCTATCTAAAGGGATTTGCAGCAGAAGAGCTGAAGAAAGGAGAGCAGAAAGGGAAAACAGAGCTCTTGTTTTGCCTCTTTTTTTCTCCCAGGGCCTCCCAAGATGCCACTCAGGGAGAAGCTATTAATCATTGACAGGCCCCTGTGGCTGTGTGTGAGTGTGTGTGAGTGTGTGTGGGGCTGTATGGAGTCACACAGGCAGGACATTGAGACGAGATGGCTAAAGCCAGGCTGCACATCCAACATTAGCAGCATTCTCCACGCCTACTGTAAAGCCTTTCTAAGACCTTCCAGCTTGTGCCTGGAAGCAGGTGAGAAAACTGCCCTCCCTCTTCCTGAGAGCCAAAGAGAAAAGGAGAGCGTGAGAGGTGGAGAGAACGAGTGTGTGAGCAAAGAGAGAGAAAAAGGCATGGTATAAAAGAGCGAGCGACGGAGAAAGAGAGCGAGAGAGCAATGGTGGCACACATACCCACACACAGTTGAAAACTGATCTCCCACAGGATACGCTTACAGCCCTGGCTGCTGCCTTTCACACAGACTGCCAACAATGTTACACCCAGGAGAGAATGTGTGAGAGGAGAAAAAAAGAGCGCAAGAGGAAAGGCAAGAATCACACACAGGACAAGGGCTGGAAGAAAAAGATGAAAAAAAGGGCGGGGAGGAGGACAGCTAAAGGCCCGAAAGTGAAAATAAAAGTTTGGGGACAAACCAAACCAGCACATCAACAAAAACAGAGGGCAGAAAAATAATCAGCAGTCGGCATTCAGATCGTTCTCTGAGTGAAGAACCATTAATCTGGTATGTCCTTTCTGCATAGAAGGGGAAATTGACGGGAGCGTGTAGTGTTGCTGGCCCACAAGAACCACCTCTCAGGTCCGTTACACCCACGTGGCTTGACCAATCACCTCATAAAGACAGGAACAGCGTTCAGGTTCACAGCAGTTGTTTGGTTTGCTTCAAACTAACTTTTTTGATTTTTTGTTTCTGAAACTTTCCAATTCAAACTTGGACCTTCTGTGGGCTTCATTTGAACTCCTCCGCTACAAAATACCTGTCCGAGACCTATCTGGGAAAAATGTTTGGCTATGTTTCCATGGCAACAATGAATCATGAAAATAGGCATCATATTAATAAGTGTGTGTATCCATGAGTATAAAAATGAGTATTAAACAAAAACTATTTCCACCTGAAAGTTCTCCCTTCCGTTGTCAAGCTTCCCGTTAAATTTTTTGCTCGCATTTCTGTCCAATGAACAGCGCACAACGGACGCACAGGTTTGTTTACAATTTTTTGCCTGGCTTGCGAAAAAGTCCGTGTGAAAGCGAACCGCACCAAAGGAAAATAATAAACAACCTGTTTGGTCTGGAATACATCGCACAAGCGATCAGACTGTCCTAGTGTGAAAACACCCTCAGACTGCACTAACACAAAACCAATATTGACCTGCCCAAGCTGACATAATATGTCATCGGATCTGAATAAATACAGATTCATGGGAGATTTATGAACAGCACAGTGTCAAACACCGACAAACCATCCGCTTTTCCCTGACATGTTAAAAAATGAATTTGGAGGCGCGCTAAAGGATTTTGCTGGCCTGACGTGTCAGCACAGCAAAATGTCTCTGAGAAGTTTCAAAATCTCTTCGTTTTCAGCACAGCGCCACGGCAGCTGGAAAAAGAAACATGCTGGTTGAGTCTGTCCGATTAAACTTAGGACAACTTGTTCAAGCCACACACGTTCTGGAACAGTCGATTGCAAAAAACAAGTCATTTTGCATGTTCAAGCGAATAGATTAATGAGCTGGTTTGGTCAACTGAAATAATACAAATGTGGAACTTCACTTTGCCATTTGAATTCAATTCAGGTCAAAGCACTTCACAACCTGACCAACAGACTCCAAATCAAAGCCAGACACACCACCACCCTCATTAAAACCCCAAAATGAGATGTTTTCAACAGTTTTCCCAATTGAAGCATCTTGTAAAAGGATCAAAAAGCCTGATTCCAGTTAACACAGCAATGCTAAAGAAAAACAAAATGGGGTCTTTTTCTCGGAAATGCTCAAAATCCCCAGGCAATGGGATAATCAAGATAATGGCCGTTGCTTTGTGGAAGTCAAGAGGTCAGTGGTCATGACATGGAGGAAATTCAAGAGCATAAGAAACAATAAACGCTGCAGAATGTGCCGTTTTCGTAGAAATACTCAAAAATAAACAATTATTGTACATTAGTAATCCCAAATTCTAAACAATTTTGACTCTAACCCTAATGATGTGTTCAACAAAAAGTTGTTTTGGTACTAGCAAGACGCTAGATGCTAAGCAGCCATTGCCGTTTGGGTAATTGAGTGCTGTTGCTGTTTCTCGAGCAGCTTCAGTGGAGCTCTCGCACTTGAAATTACGAGTGGCTCGCAGCTTCCCCGACAGCCAGCACTCTTTGAATCAAGGTCGCACACATGACTGAACATGTGCACACGTGTTTCTGCCGCTTGCAGCTTGTTGCAGGCGCTCGTGATATCTGAACAAACGCATGCAACTCTGCAGGTTCCCCCAGAAACCCCAGCTGTTTGTCCCCATACAGGGTACCGGCTTTCATCAGACCATTTCATTGAATTGAAATTGCATCGTATAGAAGAAAAAAGAATTAATATGTATAAATATGTAAACACATACACAATATACGTATGTATATATAAATAAATATACATAAAATAAATCTACACATAACCACAAATGACATTGCACAAATCCAAACACTTGCTAAAAAATTTAACTTAGTACAAATGTGGTCACCGGAATGAATCGTGGAGTCTAAGAATGTAACGACACACTATAACTCGTGGGAGTCATTTGAAAAGGGGTGTGGCCAGAGGACTGTCAGAGATAAAAATTGATTGCATTTCATTTGCTGTAACAAACCCTCTTTACCTACGCACATACACACACAGACACACACACACAAACACACCCACACACACACACACACACACACCGTCTCTCGATGCGCCATGCCTGTCAGCGATGCCTTATATCCCGTTAAGAACAGGGTGCCACACGGTCTCAGGGGATTAACATGGCATAGCAGCACAACATTAAAGATGCCACCTCATAAAGAGAAAGAAGCGAAGGAAGCTTGTTCAATATGTATCAGAGAGTCTTCCACCCTCCCCCTTCCCCACTATTCTTCCTTTATCCTTCTCCATCACTCCATCACCTGCTGTGGTTGGTCCTGAGGCAGCAGGCAGGCAGTCAGTCGGGCAGCTGGCCAGACAAGGAAGACACGGCTGGTGTGGTCTACACTGGGCCGGGCTTAGACCATGTCCCTGGTCTTCTGAGGCAGAGAGCCGCTGGCTAGAGCCGCTTTCATCCTCCCAGCAGAATTAATCACCAAAGCCTTCAAGCTGCCAACCAGCAGAGGAGACTGTCAGCCAAGAGGGGTGCTGGCACCAGCCCAGGCTTCCATCCCTGCAGGGGCCTTCCAACAGATCAAAGACTGCCACCATCACCCCCTCCGCGCTTTTTTTGTTGATGTGGAAGAAGGGATGTAAATGATTCTAGAGATTTTACCAGGAAAAGAGAGCGGGGTAGATGAGAATGTGGATATGTGTAATTAGATTCTGCATCACTAATGAGGGACGTGTGGCTCTTTTCAGAGCTAGAGGAAGATGCTGAGCACCTGCTCAAAGCAAAATCATTCCATCCACAAGCACTTTAACCAAGACACATTCCCATGACAACCAGAAGCCAATGAGACGGCTGCCACACGGGTCACACTAGCCTCCCACTGCACTGGACAACACATCCTCCAACAGTCTGCAGGAAACGCGCTGGTTCTTGACAGTGAGATTATGCTCTGCAGCTCCTTTACTCTCCAAAAAAAGTCAAGAAAGTCGAAAAAATGGAGTGAAATTATTTTAGAATTGTCTTTGTTTTCTAAAACACATGCTTAAGCATACATTAATAAAACTGTCTATGTGTTTATCAATGTATGTGCATCTCTCTAGAACCATACATCAAAAGTGGAGTAAAGTGAAGTCCATACCAAAACTGTGCTCTGCATTTAACCATCCAGTACATGCACAAATCCAGAGAAGTGGGCAGCTCTAAGCCGTTGTGCCCTGGGCCATATGGGGGTCAGTGTCTTGAAACTTAGTTGTAGAACCTATTTTGTAGGATTTAAACCTGCAACTCCATCCATCCATCCATCCATCCATCCATCATTTATGTCTCTCTATCTCCCTATGTCCAACCATTCGTTCAATCATCCTTCCTTCAATCTGTCAATCAATAATACATCACAAAATCATCTTTTATTCATGCACCTATCACCAAAACCTACTATATATCCTTTTATCTTCAATACTCTCTATTTCTACCATTGATAGTGTGTGTGTGTGTGTGTGTGTGTGTGTGTGTG
>CM051496.1:8242419-8254919 GCA_028031935.1 Paedocypris micromegethes
GATAGATAGATAGATAGATAGATAGATAGATAGATAGACAGACAAACAGATGGACAAATGGACAGACAGACAGACAGACTGACAGACAAGCATACAGACAGACATGTTAAAATGCTCAGAAGTGTCTTTTAAAATTTAGAGGGCAATTTTGTTCATCCTATTCGGTCTTGAACACTGAGCAAACATAAAAAAATTAAAATATACGTACACTTATTATCTCTCTGATGCTTTGAATTACAGTACCACGTTAAACACAGATTAACCTGACAATAGTTTACAAAACGTTTTTCATGTCATTATTGCAGACCAGGGACGTGTTTAGCACATCACAGCCCTGAAGGATCAAGCACCAGGTTCCCGGTCAAGCGCGGAGCCAGCTGCTAATGGCCCGAAGATCCCGGGACGGAAGGGTGATGCAGGGCACCATCTTTTATGACGACAGTAAAAGAGACGTGGGACGTAAAATAACAGGATTATAGGTTACGTGGCACCTGTTGTCCACCTGACCCCGACTGCCTTCTCCACGGCTGCTGCACACATCTTCATTCCCAGCAAACCGTCCATGACCAATGTCACAGCCTCCACGGAGTCTGCGGATTTCACGCTAAAGGGAGGCTGGGGCGACCAGGACGCCTGTCTATCTGCACGGCCCACGCACTGTCTGTCATCAGCCCCCCGTGGCTTTAAGCATATGGGGAAAGCTTGTGGTAAACAGAACGGATCTGCTCTGGACACTGCAGTGACATGCTGGGCTTTTATGATAGATGCTTGGGGCACACGGAGGAAAGCACATCACACGGTGAACACAGAAATGTCAGCCGTTTCAGATCGATCGCCTGAAATGGACGTCAAAAACGCAGTGGTTTGGTGGTTCCAGAGCGCACTGGATGCTGGCATTTCTTGTCGTGCTCTTCGATCTGATAGACAAGTAAGACTCTGCGTTTTCTGCAGGTGATGGTCTCTAACACGTTTTGACCTTTAACTGCGCGCTCCTCGGGGTCCGAGACCCTTTCTACAAAGGAAAAAAAGAGGAGACGAACAGACTGTGTGATTCTCTCGCCCTCTGTCTGTCTCTCACTCTCTCTCTCTCTCTCTCTCTCTCTCTCTCTCTCTCACAAACACACACACACACACACACACACACACACACACGCGCATAAGCCCTCCCTTGTGTTTTTCCTGCAGAGCTCTTTCTGTGAAAAACAATTAGACTAAAACTGCTCAATACCCAAGGTCCTCTGAAAGCTTCTTTTTAAATAGAGCCGTCAAGGTGACTTTTCTCCAAACACCCACTGCTTCTGTTTTCGCTCTTCTCTTTCTCTTCCCGCTCTCGCACAAACACTTCACAAACACACGAACAATTCTCTCTCACGCTGTTCCTTCCCACTGTGAAGACTGTGTCCGATCAGAACACCTTTAACTGACGGAACATGCTGCAAGCCTGGTAACGATGTGTGGCGTTCCTGCGAGAACAAACTCATGATTCCCTGAAGCGTAGATTGGGAACAGACAGCGGGACAGACGCTTTTTCTCTCTCTCAGCAATCACACACACACTGAAGGCCACATTTAAATGCAGAACATTATGAGCTGTGCAAAACAATTGAGTACTGTATATGTTTCTGCATCAAAATGACTAAAAGCATGAAACTTAGGTCAGTTGATTAGAGACAGACAGGCAAATGGCTACATTTCTGATTGTACGCACATGTAGGATTAAGTTTATACACATATTAATTGTGCAATTCGTCTACGAAGATGGTAAAAATGGTCATTTTGGTAGTTGTGGTCCTGTTCTGGAGGTTTGAAACATCAGATCATGGGTTCAATTCCCAGGAAAATCAGGAAGTTGCTTAATTGTATAAAAACTGTATTGACTTGAGTAAGTTGCTTCGATAAAAGCGTCTGCTAAATGACAGTAAAGTGAAGCATGTGTTTACTTACTGTTAATTACACATTAACAATTAAATGCAGAGCAAAAACTCCAAGTGTGGTTCTGACAATACTTGGCCACTTTACCTCAGTTAAACTAAGTATATTTTTCTTTGCATTTAAGTGACAGATCTTTTAGCAAAAGAAAATTGAAGTTAGTGAGTGAGTGTCAGAGAGAAAAAAGTAAGAAAAAGTGAGTGATTGAGTGAGTCAGCAAGTGTGAGTAATTGAGCAAATGAGAGTGAAAGAAAAACCAAAAGAACAAGTTGTGGGTGTGAGTCACTAAATAAACCAGAGGAGCCGAGAAAATGAGCAAGAAAGAGCGAATGGAAAAAATCAAGTGAAAAAAAAAAGAGATAAAAGTAAAGTGAGTGAGTTTGTTAATATGGCCACTAGAGACCATAATCCAAATGTTCTTTGTATTTACCATCCAGCAATGTTACACACAGAGTGAACACACACAAACCCGGAGCAGTGGGCAGAATTAGGCTGTGTTTTGCCCAAACATTCAGCAGACGGGATTCAAACCTGCAACACTAAGATGGAAGTTTCCACTACCTGTCTTTGGACCAAAACTGCCACTGGCATTAAGTAAATAAGAGAGGGAGTGAGAAAGTGAGCAAGAGTGATTCAATAATAAACAAGTGAATCGAAGATAAAATAAGCAAGATAGATAAGAGTGTAAATAAAAAAGGGAGAGAGGGAGAGTGGGAGGGAGCAGGAGTGATTGATGGAAAGATAGAGAGAGGATGTGTGACAGAGAAAAAGACATTGAGAGGATGAGGGGGGGGGTGAGAGAGGGACCTAGAAGATTGAAAAAGATCTTCTAGGTTTTTCAAGAGAGAGAGAGAGATAGGGAAAGTGAGTGAGTGAGTCAGTGAGTGAGAAAAGTGAGACAGAGAGTGACCAAGAGCAATTGAATAAATTAGAGAGTTTGAGTTAATGGGAGTGAGAGAGATAAATAGAGAGAGAGATAGTGAGAGTGATAGGGAGAAAGAGAGAGAGAGAGAGAGAGAGAGAGAGAGAGAGAGAGAGAGAGAGAGAGAGAGAGAGAGAGAGAGAGAGCAAGGGCATGGCCAGTCTGATCCGCCCTGTTCCCTGAGGCACTCTTAATTCTGATACACATTCATCAGTCTCTCCCTCACTTCATCACGAGCACTCCTCTAAACTCACACCTCCTCTCTCTCTCTACTGATTATGGAGCGAAAACCTTACATTTCTCGTCAAATAAAAACCAACAATATCCAATGCACAAGCAGCAGCAAAATACAGTGATGGTGTCACAGATGGTTTGTGAAACAGAGAACTGGGCGCGTGTACTGACGGACGGACGGGCAGGGACGAGATGAGAAAGGAAGCCACAAGGTCATTCAGCCTCTCCCTGCTGGCTCACAAACAATCTGCTGGCCAATAAAAGAGAACACAATCTTCTGCACAGTCATACGCGGTCAGGGCGAAGTGAAGATTAACCCTGTTCCCCAGCCAAGAGCCACCCTGACCACATCCGTCCGGTCATCCGTCCATGTGAATCTGTTCTTGGTTTGAAATGTTAAAAAGAATCGTCACAATCCTGAAACATCTTCAGGGCAACACTAAGTGTGTTTCTCTCGCAAACGCCCCAAAGTGCCACACAAATCCCGGACAAAATGGCGCTGAGACGACGGCTGTCCTCTTCAAAAGCGTCCGGCTAAACGTTTCACAAAGGCAACAAGACAACTGACAGCGAGCGCTGAGTAACCACGACAGAAGGAGACACGCCGCAGCATTCTGCCTGACAACAGACGTGTCTGTGTGTGTCCGACTGCCTTCCGGGTGTCTGTTTATTCCTGCATCGACAGACTGAGATACTGTATATCAGACCACATGCAGATATCGAGCGGCGTTACGTGACAGCAGATGTTTCAGACTAAATTCCCTCCGTCAAGATGCAGCACACGCGCTTGGAGCTGCGAGGAATGAGCTGCACCTTCCATGCAAATTCCCTTTATTTATTTGCTGCTTTTATGGCCAGAGGTGCGAGCAAAGCTCCGTGTTCAGCTTCTCACTCTCACTCCAAATAATTAGTGATGCATGACCTTGTTTTTTGCCAGACACACACACATACATCTTGACCTGGTAGTATTAATTAAATATGTAGTATTATTAATTACTAATTTACATGCAACTAATATGGGAAATTTTGGAATATGGCAATAAGGCTTCCATCTAATATGTGGTCCATGTACTAATCTTAAATATCAGTGGATAGTCAATATGATATGGATATGTTTCTTTGCCAAAAAATGAAACTGTGGATTGATGTAGTTTTACTATATTTATTTACATTTCATTTGTTACTATTAAAAAACTGCTTTTGAATGTAAAGTTTTTTTTACTATTTTTTACTATTAAGTCAGCATTTGTTTACATGGCCAAATAAAATTCAGATTTTTTCATTAAAACAATAGTTTGTGGCATATAGTTTAAATTTGCTTAACAAAACCAATGTAGGGAAAATGGCAGAATCATTTCTTTCTGGTCAAGACCATTCTAAGAATCTGTGCTGCGTACACACACACACACACACACACACACACACACACACACACACACACGCACACACAAGCAGTGCTCGGAGCACTCGGAGCAGTGGTCAGTTTGGAGTTTTTCTGAAGGACACTGTTTGTCTGGGATTTCGAACCTGTGACCTTAAGGTGATCACAAGACCACTAATTCCTAACTGCCCAGACAGAGCAGGTTGACTAATAATATAAAATTATACAGTAAATTAATAATCATAATGAGTTTTTAAAATGATTATACTGTTAAAAACAACACAGCATTTATACGCTTGCACAGCACATCAGCGTTTGTATTGTATTCGCGGTTAATTTGTTCCCCTGGTGTAAAAAAGGAAATAGTACTGTTAGAAATAGTACTCTTTATTATTAATAATAAACGGCGCGCGAAAGCAGCCATCTCTTTAACGCAGGAGAATGAATTCTGTGTTCAAGTGATGAGCAAAATCTTACATGACTAGCACCAACTCACCTATTTTTGCAGAACACTATCAGGCAAACGTTACATCACATGATTAATATTCATGAGCGAGGTAATGAGGACCACATGTGACATTTTCAGATCATTCTCTCTTTGTGAACTTTTGCTGCTTTCTTCTGTCTCTCTAGCCCCGTCGTCTTGGCATCTCGGGTGTGCAGAGCAACTCAACTAACCATCATTTTCAGAACAAAAAAAAACAGCGTTTTCGCAAAAAAACACTCTGACTTGTTTCAAAACCTCCTAAAGGTCCTAGTGGCATTACACAACCTCAAATCTCTCTCGCAGCACAAAAGCTGCCATTTCGAATGCTTTTCAAGCCCAGTGGCACGCACACACTCTGAGTGTTGAGTGTCAGGATGTTTGTTACTCTTCTCTGCAGCGTTGTGTTGCGCTCCGCTGCTTCCTCCTGCTCCTCCTCCTCACCAGCTCATCTCTCTCTCTCCCTCTCTCTCTCTGCGGCTCCCGAGAGATGTCTGCCCAGTTCTGACCTCTCTGGCTTGGGGAGGCTGGCTTCTTTCCACTTGCCCTCCCCTCTGCTCCAGCCTCCACACATCGAGACCTGGCAGCCACCCAGAGCCGACTCTCTCACTTCCTCAACCCCACAGCAGGCAAACGTGTGCTGCTTAGGTGGGCAGTATGAGACAGTATGACGGCTGACAAAGAAAGCAAGAGAGGAGGAGAGAGGAAAAAGAGGAAATTCAGAGAATATGCTGACCATTGCAATAATATAAACCGAAATGAAAATACCACTCGGCTTTTGCTCATCCAGAGCTGACCACTATTTATCATGCTATTTTGGTTCCAAAGCCTGAAAAACACATTTCTGGAAACCTACATCAAAATTAATTTTTGGAAAGTGTTTGAGCCATAAATCATTTTCAATGGCAGTTTGAGTCACGTCTGTGAGAGAAGACGGAGTGAAGCTGACATTGGTTTTTTTCGCCAAGTGATTTTGCGGCAAACTGTGGGACATCAGGAGTCTATTGGATTTCAATAATGTGCATAAGCTGAAAATGTGTCTTGGCTTTTGGCAAGTTGGGTTTTTTTTTCCAGACTTTCTAGTGACTGGTTGTTTAAAGAGTGTGAGAGGATGATTTACAGCTTAAAGGATAAAAAAGGCATTTCGGGTTGGTTTCTTTCCATATATGGCAGAAATGGGACATTTTGGAACAAAAAGACAAGAAGAAGCATTCGACAAAAGCAACACGGAGTGAATAAAATGTCACTTTCTCCATCATTTCCTTGCGAGACCGATTAATAAGTCAATTTGTTCAATTCTCTAAAGTTAGTTAGTGATCCACCAGAGGAATTCTGGCGAGCCTGTGTGTGTTTGAGTGAATGTGTGGCGCAACGGGGGGAGATTCAATGCCAGCTGAACCCAGATTGATGATGGTCTCTCACAGCGGCAGCAGCATCTGGTAAATGACCACACGCAGAGAACAGCCCCCTTCCCAAGCTACTAATGGAACGGCCCAAATTGGTGTTTGGGTCCGAACCAAGAACCCGAGAAGCATCTATAGATGTGTAGACTAAAGAGCAGACGGCTGCATGCAGATAGTGATTGATCGCAGTGGCATGCAAAGGAATGTTGAGAGGTGAAAAGAAAGAGAAAGAGGGAGGGATCAAAGAGGAAGAGAGAAAGAAAAAAAGCGTGGGAGATAGAAAGATAGAGAGTGAGACAGAAAGAAGGAGAGGTAAGGGAAAAGGAAGAGCCAGAGAGTGTGCAGCAGAGTATGTTCCTAACCCTGTGATGCTGAAGCTGTGACAGACACAGGAAACCCTGAAGCTTTAAAAAAATTTGCATCCTTGTGTCTTCCTGAAAACTGATGACTGTCCAACGTGTAAGCCCATGGCAGACAAAGACGGAGACGAGCAGCGTGAGAAAGAAAAATGCAACCGCAAACTGCATCCACGCCACTACAGGAGTTTATCAGCAGCAGAACTCATGCATTATACATGCTTTTTACAGAAAACATCTATGACGCATGCTCACAGCCACAAATCCCCACGATAAACATAAACACTCTAATCATTTCAGCAGGGAAGGAGGCATAATACTTCACAGATCCCTAAATCTTCCTCATCCCTGGATTCTCAAGCCAGTGTTTCGGAGACAGTTTTGGCTGGTATCAGGCTGGGCGACAATCCTGGATCATGCACACATCCAGTCCACCATTTCAGGAAAAAAAATGCATGATGGGAAAATTAGCACATGCCCTTTATATGTAAAAACTATTAAATATGGCGATATTAATGTGACTGATGACATATTTTTTCATCTGTCGATTTTTCAGAAGCTAAAGAGTAATTATTTAGACCTTGATTCATCAATATTGTTATTGCACATTTTAATATTGCAATACTGTACATTTCCAATATACTGTGCTGGTCTAATGGCCTTGGAAATACTTGCTTAATACATATATAACGCCACCAGCTTTAAATTAAATAATCTTGCTTTAAATTCCAGATTTAATGTCCATGGGTCGTGAGGTATATTATTAGAATTAATTAATCTATTGTTGACACTAATATATTTCATACTGGAAATACAATAACATTTAAATAACAATGAAATCAAATGAATGCAGAGATTTATTAAATATTACTCATCTATTGGCTCCGTTGCTCATGACATTTTGATCTGCGTGAGAAATGAGCAGATGATATAATTTGGTCCTGGTCGCATCAGCATACCTGATGTCTGGGTGTCCGGAAAAGTAATAAAACATAAAATAATTAATAATTGATGCTTCTCATCCTCACATTATTTTCCACCGCATTCGACAAAGCCAAACTGGCTTTCTTCTTCTCGTCAGGCTGCCACATCTCACCATGAACTTTCAGGACTGATCGGACCCCGTCGGCCCCTCAGACAGCCTAACTACACCGAGTGATGCTGCATCCCTGTGTGATATCTGGATATATGTGCCGGTGCTGCTAAATCCTGCTGGAGATGTGATCTGCCTCTCCAACAGCAGACAAAGAGAAGCAGAGGAGCTCAGAGGTCGGCAGAGTCACAGCAATATATGGACGAGTATTGAGTTATTTTAAGCTGATCCCCACTGACACGACTCCAGATATATGTGTGAGCATATAGAAATACAGATAAATATTGATGTGTATAGAAATAATGCCATATATGCGTGTGTGTAAGGCACACAAACCCAACACACGTATTTTTTTTATCATTTCTCTGTGGTTTAATCAAAAGAGGTTTCTGGATGAGTCTGTTTCTGGCTGCATTCCTTCTGCTGGGTTCTCGCTTGCCTGGGGCTGAGCTCTCCAATGAAAGCTCGTGTTTTCACCAAAGGTGAGAGCGCCCTCTGTCTGCAGCTGATGGGAGGACAATCACTCCATCAAACTCCATTGTCATCCACTAGTACATAAGAGCGTTTAACAAATGATAAAGAAAGAGAAAGGCTCAGAGGAACTAATCTCACTCAAAGGGCCTACAATCAGAAACTATTCAAAGCCTTGAGAGATGCAACCATCTGAATTGGTTTGACAGTGAGTTATCACCCGTATGATGGCTGTTCTAAACACGGCTCAGGCTCTCTGACTGACAGCAGCCTCTCCATCCTCTTATCACAGAGCGAGGTGATAAAACAAAGCAGGCGGAGAGGAGAGGAATGATTCAGCGGAACCTGTTATATACCAATGTAGCTCCGCTTTCTGCCTCATGCGATGGACAGAAAAGTGACACGCAGCAAAAGACGCATTTGATAGATTGCCCTTTCAAGTCTCAAGCTACATCAGATGTTTCTCTGGGAGTTAAACCCCTTCACGCTCAGGATCAATACAAGAGCTTACACTTCCTCCACTCATTACCATCATCCATCCATCCTTCACACAAACAATGATACACAGCATGATCTCTGCAAAGATCTATGGGCCCGAGCGACAAAGAGAAAGCCCCTCAGATCAATATCACTTTTCATCTTCTTCATAATTCTATCTTGTGCCTGACACTTTGGCTCAGGAAAGAGACAAAGTGTGAGATCGGGGGGGAAAGGAGAAAGAGAAAGAGTCGCAGAGGAGCTCTGATCCCTTTCTCACACACTCTGACTTACAGACACTATTTGGGGGTTTTAAATATCCGTGCAGTTACACAGAGTAACCAAAGAGAGGCGATATTTCCCACCAGATATGACATGTCCATCTCACGCTTCTCCCGCAGTCACATCTATCAGTTGGAATGTTCTCTTTTCCATCTATTGGAATCCCAATATATGAATTGCACTATACCATTAAGAACGGTAAAGATAGAGAAGACAATGCTGGAGCTGTAGGTGGGTTCTCTCTTTCCGTCTCAGAAACGTTCACTGCACTTACAGCCTTGACAAACACACGGCTGTGACAAGCACCACACAGATATGCATCATCATCATCATCATCATCCTCATCATCTCACGGCTGATGGAGGGACCTCGGGGCATAGAGCTGCAGCCGTAAGCCGTCAAGCAGGCAGAAAAGCCTGCAGGGCACTCACACTCTCTGCCATCCCACAGGCATCACACCTCCTGCCGTCTGTCTGTCTGTCTGTCTGTCTTCAGCAGCTCGCTCTCTGAATGAGGATCCAGTCACACGTCTGCGCCGTCTGACAGCATGTGCTAATGGAACTACCTCAATTGACAGATAGTGATTGATTATTGAACAAAATAATTAATACACACAAACTTGATGCATGAGATGCACAATGCATGAAGATGTGAAAATAAACAGTAAGTAAATGCTCGATTAATTTGGAAATTAAAACACACAGATTAAAATGATGTATTGACATACTTATACACATGATCTCTCTCTCTCACACACTTATATGCACATTTATACATATACATTATGTATATACATAAACACACACACACACACGCACACACACACACACACATATATATATTAGGGCTGTCAAAGTTAACGAGTGAACGCATGTGATTAATTAAATATGTTTAATCGCGTCAAATATTAACAATGCATTAATTGCACTTCCGGTTTTTTTGGTATTTCTGGTTTTTTTGAGTTTCACTTCAAAATCATTCAGCATTATGTGTACAGTATTTTGCAAATCTGAAATCGCGGCATACTTACAGAAAGAATAGAGTGCAATGCAATTATTCACAGTCTTTCAGACGACTGCGTGCGCATGCAGAGAAGTGAAGTGAAGAAAAAGTTTGAAAAACACTGCTCTAATGTGACATTTGTGGTGTGTCCATTCTACAATATTTGTCTGTCTTTCCCTCTGTCTGACTCTAACTGTATATTAAAGTCTTCCACCATTTTGATTAAATCTCTTAAAGTTGATTTAAGATGGATTGTTGGTTAGATGATTGATGGATATTTTTTTTTTATGTGTTTGGTTGGGGAAGTGCGATTAACTAGTTGAAAAAATTTTATCGTTTGACAGACCTAATAAATATATATATAAAATACATTTGTAAAACTTTATACATTTTATAATATTGATTACAAAAACCCCCATTTGTATTTAATTGTAATTATGGCTGAGCTCATTAGCACATCATCAATACAAGCTCCTGGCCAGAAGTAGGAGTCAGGTGAGAGGGAGGGGTTTGGTTGAGGGTGGGGCCCAAGACAGATTGATTCAAGCAATACTACAAAATTCCTTACTAAGCTTTTTTTTTTGTCATCAGCATCTAATGACTAGGACAAATTTGGCCTGTGTGAAAAAACTGAACGATAAAATGTAATAACAAATATAAAGATAAAATATCAAATGTTAAAACAAATGTAATAAATCCTATAATTAATCTACTCTAGCAATTTGATTTATTGACGTCTAATAATTAAATGTATGCTTAATTCCTGTCCCAACATCACACATAGTGTCTGTCAGAATCCATAGTGTCCTGCCATAAATGATTATTCCTTCTGCCTGGTAAAAAACCAAGACCAGTGAAGATTGCGGCTCTCCTGCAAGGCAGAGGAGCATCAAGGGAACCGTAACTCATAGCCCCATTCGCACCATCACAAGCTAGCACCTGTTGCTGCATCCCATCCACCGTATCCTCCCAAAACACCGTCCCGAGGTCTGCGCCTGCTCTAAATGGATCTTTAAAAGAGCCTCCGTGGAAGTGGAGGCAAATAAACGGAGGACCACACCAGCAGCCCAATGAGTCCCAGTCACCGGGGCCGTGTTTGGCTTGGCCGGCGTGAGGAGGCGTGATTTACAATAGATCAACACAGCCGTTGGGCCCGGGACACGCGGTGCAGTCCCCCGCCGTGTCAGACGGGAAAGATGTGCCTCGCTGGAGCTTTGTTCAGGGTTGCTGCTGGTTGGTTGTTTGTTTTTGTCATGTAAACGACCACAGATTGGAGGTATCACGGGTTCGGAGGAATTCGTGGTCCAGCGAGCAGCATCTTTGATCTGCTTGGCTCCCTGACAAACATTCCCTGCCCCGCTAATCCTCATTAATAGTGGAGTTAGAATCCATCTTTTCATCATCTGACCAGAGACTGGAATTGGTGGCAGAGGTGGATTGAGCTGAGAAAAGGGTGCTGAGGGTTACGAAAACCCTGATTTGTAATAATAAAAAAAATCCCTTCCTAATAGTGTAAACCAGGGATTAATGATACCCATGATTCTGATTTCCCAGCTTTAATGTGTTGAAATCGGGATGTTTCTGCAGACCAGCGCGCAGTAATGTGAAGTCAGTCGTGAAATGTGCATTAGGAGCTGCTTTACAGAGAGAAGCCTGGGAGAAAGCCTCGTACAGCCCGACACACACTTTACGTGGAGGGGAACGGTTTGATACTGTCACTGTAACATGTAAAAAGCTTGTTATTCTTACATAGCTAGTGTAGCAACCTATTGGTGCAACAACACACATGCACCCCAACAATACGGTGAACACACACACACACACACACACACACACACACTCTCTCCAACGTTACCGTGCATTTACACACAAGCACAAACACACCAACAATAAGATGCATTTATACACATACACACACGCAAACACCAAGGTGCATTTCTACACGCACACACACGCGCAAAAACAAACAAACAATCACAAACATACACACAGTCAGACATACAAACATAAGCAATACAGTGAATTTTTACATAGACACACACAGACACACAGACACACACACACACACACACACACACAATACAGTGCATGTATACACGCTTACACACACTAACAATAAGGTGCATTTACACACACACACACACACACACACAAACAAAACAATTTTATAAGTTGGACTTTGACAATTCTTTGTCACACAAAGCTCAGAAACTAAAAAGGCCACTTGAAACCCGATTATATCATTTGCATCTGGAGTTTCTTGGACAAAACTTGGGGAGGAGTGTGAATTGGAGCGAGCCGGAGGCTAATAAAAGCTGGAACATTGTGGCGCTGCAGTGGGAAACCTCACGGCTAACCAGACCCCTCGCGGAGTGCCGGACGTCTCAGGGATCGGCTACAAAGTTCACACAACCACTGGCTCGGAGTCGCCGCTCAGCTATTTTCGGCTCCGTCTAGTTACATAAAA
>CM051496.1:8259919-8372825 GCA_028031935.1 Paedocypris micromegethes
TCCATGGTAATGAAACAAAACAGAAGCACTTTGAATGAAGTTCACGAACCTTTGAAATGGCCAGAAGAGAAGAATCCAGAGACCGCACCGACCTTTGCCACAACACGACGGGTTTTATGCTTTTTACATTTTGTACACATTGAATTCCTCCAATGTCACAGCCTTTCTACTATGCTTAGACAAAATAATTTTAGAAAAAAATAATAATAATTAGTTAAACATATGATATAAATTATATGATAAACAAATACTAATCTTAACCTATTTTAATAAGTACACTCACTTTCAGAAAAAGAAAACATACAACAGTCTTTAAATAGTAAAGAATGTTGGAAAAATAGCAGATTATAAACGCACATACGATTACAAAAACGAAATTAGTAATGCAGGACAAACACACGAGAGTTAAAAATTGTGCACATTTTCACGCAGAGGAATCATTTTCTTCACTACAAGCTCAAAGACGAGTTACGGATGATTTTACAAGACAGTTATTGTATAAGAAATGCTTTTTGAAAATAAAACTATAAGTCTATATTTGTCGACATCTCGTCGTCTGATTTATTTTTCCTGGAAAGGAAGCGCCTCAATCACGCGCCATTGCTGTTGGGCAATTCAGGTGAACTCACTTCCGTTCTGGAGCGTTCGCTTTCAGAGTTCTACTGTAAAATAAGGATATAACTTATGTTTTGTTTTACATATACATTAAATCAATTGTTTAAATCAACTGAATGCTGTAATAACAACAGAATACGTAAAAAAAACACTATGAATCACACAATGGGTGCATTAAATCGTCACGCGCAACAAGCTTTTTTAGAAATTCTCAACTCTAAAACGAGCAACAAGCTACAAAGTCGTGTATATTCCCGCGTTTCCTCGTCACACTACATCTCTGCACTGCACTGTACCGTCGCGTCGCTTCCAACATTGACCTCATCATCTACTGGCCTTCAGACTCCGTCAGGGATTCACATCATTCCAGCATCCAGGCAGATCGCGCCATTCACGGGCTAATAGCGAGTCATTCAACGTGAATAGGAAACGACTGTTTTCTGTCTCGATGAATCTAGGTAAATAAAGAGCCGATGGTTTTAGCGGACACAGGGGAAAGTTGCAACACATCCTGTTTAAAGTTTTTGGCTGAGTCTAGACTTTAAAATAATATTTAATTATTGCCTGGCACGAATCGATTTAAAAAACAGTTCATACTCTGGGAATTGTGCGTTTCTTTCATGCGTTGTGTGTGCGGCCGAGTTTATCGCTCTGTAATAAAGTACAGTTGAAAGTAGTTGAAGTAAAACCCGAGCAAGTAAAAGTAACTTTGAAATGTATATTTTATCACATTTACCCGAAATGTAATTCTGTGGCGCGTTTGAACACCGACGCTGTACACTTTTGTTTTTTACACATCCCGGACAAAACTATAATTTGAAATTTGACAGACTCGAGTGTGTTGTTTTATTCCCCGGATTTCGCTTCATTCGAAGAAGAAATCCCATTCGAAAACTTAAATTCGTGGGCTACTCACTCGTTCCCTGTTCTCGGCGTCTCCAAAAGTTTCCTCAGAGTTCCGCAGCGGAATCCAGCGTGAACTTGGCTCTTCTGCCTCGAATAAAGTTCTTTTTAAAGCTGAACAAAGGTTCACCAGCTTCTGAAAACTCCAAAACAATTCCACCTCCGCTCTGTGGTATTTTCCCCGTTTTCTCCCTAGTCTTCTTAGCCACTTATGATGAAAGGCAATCCAAAACGGTTCGGTTCATTCAAAAACCAGCCAGCAAAAATCACAGCACGGAACTTTTCCTGAAGTTCGCTCGGGAATGCGGTGCACAACCACGTCGGAATGCAACAGGTGTCAATAAAACGTTCGATCTGTTGACACGAGCGCAAACAAACGCGGTTCGCGTGCAGCGTGCGCCGGGAGCGGCAAAGACCTTTTTCCTCCCTTTTTTTTTTTCAAAGCAATTAGTCGACAAAGGCAGCTTGAAGTCAGTCGCTTCCAACTTCAGCTATACTTTCACACTTAATCCTCGTCTCTTGCGCGCAAGACATTTGCAGAGTTTCTCAAACTTTCTGCAGCTTTTCTGTCCAGCAGCTGCTCAGGTTCTTGGCGCTTGAAGAAACCCAGCGACTGCTCGGGTCCGCAGACAGACAGACAGACAGGGGGGTGAAAGACTCACTCTTGACTGGGCTGCCCATGGGCCTGCCCTCCCCATTACTGCCGCTTCAAACAGGGGAGGAAAGAAAGCGCACAAACCCCACCAGCACTCGGTCCAGTGTCGGACCACCGCTCCCATTAGTCCGCCAGTGACGGTGGGGTGATCAGATTTTACAAGAAAAACCATCTTTGGTGGTACACGCGCGCGGGCGTGTGTGTAGTTATAGTGAGATAGATATGCACACACATTTCTGTGCTATACTGTATATAGTAATGCATTTATTTGCTTTTTACAGTACTTCATAGGATGAAAATAATCTTTGGTGGTAGTAGTACAAAATGTAAACTCAAACCTATAGATGAGAGTGCTCGAGAACAGATCAATCAATCAATCTATTCCCATCTACATTTCTATCCAAGTATCTATCCATCCATCCATCTACATGTCTATCTATAAGGATGTGTGTATATATTTACAAACATATATGTGCGCACAAACGTTTCTACCTACCTATCCATCCATCTTGAAGGGCGTGTGTATATATATTTATATACATATATGTGCACAGACATTTCCTACCTACGTACCCACCTGCATACGTGTATATAAGCACGCACACACACACACACGATAGCCATAAAACTTCAAACATTTATTAAACAATTATTTTATACAATTTGCATGAGCAGTAAACACAGAACACATTTTCAGCTTCCCAATTAATTTGGCAAAGATTTGACGTTTAGAAATATTTTATTCATTTTCAAAATTCACTGCTACTGGAATTGAACCAGTGATGCAGGGTCCAAAGGGTCCTGTGCCAGTCTCACACGGGTGGAGATCTAAACATGGGGAGCGACTGCAGGAACATGGAGGACAAACACACGGCGCAGCGTCTCGGGTTTCCACATGTGAAGACGCTGCTCTAACAAGCGTGGAGGGGCCGGCGGGTCAGACCCCAGAATCTCTGCACACATATGGGCCTGATCTACCCATGTGCCCACCTATGACATCTGGAGCTTCACAGAAAGTGAGAAAGTCGGACCTAGTTCCGTTCCTCATCTTGACAACAGTGATGGATGAATGTCCTTAACTTCTGGGCGTTCAGTAGTTTGGAGCCCCGGGAAACAGAATCAATCGACACGGACATGAAGTGTTCCAAGCTAAATTAGCCAAAAAGTGTTGTACATTGGAACAGCAGATACATCTCGCCACATCCTCTCCGTCTCTGGAACATCTTTGTCAGCGTTCTCTTTGTTGTATCTCAAGTGCTCGATCCAGCTCTGTGATAAATGTCAGGACACTTCAGAAGAAAAAGCTCAGAACACATCCATCAGAATTACAATCAACTCCACGGAAACGTTCCGTGGTTCAAGACCAACTCGTTTCACAAGGCAGCACTGTACTTGCACAACGTCAGAACCACTTTGAATTTTCAGTTTATTTATACCAAAAGCATTTGAAATTGATTTATTGGCCAAGCAAAATAAATATACAAATTCAAGCATCAATTCTATAAAAACTTGATCTTAAAATCACATAAAAATGGAATTGAATATACGAATACAGGATTAACATTAAATGGAGACCGACATTCTTCTGAGTCGCTGTTTCATCCTCTGCTGCTTAAAGCTCCAGGTAAGATCGTCGCTCCAGGAGCCTGTCGGAGCTTGTCATGGCTCATACGTGTCTGCTGCTTTTCTCCCACATGTGTGTGTGTGTGTTCAATAATGGCCTTGTAATTAGTTGTTTAGCACTCAACAAGCCTGTTAATTTGAGCGAGATGGCGGCGAGACACTGATTTACAGTACAGGTAAAACCCCAGCGCAGGTCTGCTGCCATTTTTGGGGCTTCACAAAAAAAAAGAAATAAAAAAAAAAACCCAGAAAGATCAGCATCAGCAGAAAAGAACAGACGCGCTCCTGTTCTGTTCAATCTATCATTATAGTGGCTTGCTAAGGCAAGCATCATTACTGCTATTGCTCAAACTACGGGTTAGAGATTTCAACAAAGCCTATAAAGTCTGAACGCTTGGGTCGTAACTCATCACCGCGACGGTGTGTGGATGAAAAACATGAATGCAAACAGCAAAACTCACATTATTTGAGTCACAACGTTTTGCTAAAGCTTCGTAAGCAAACGTTACGGTGATCTCACTTACCCGTAATCCTGCGGCCAAACGATGTGCCGCTTTCACAGGAGTGATGCCGACGTCTTTCCTTTAGGACCTTCATGAGGTCGTGAAGATGTTTTTCCACGTACGTCCTCTGGACACGCCACTTATTTTAGCCGCTCGCTGTTCTGTTCGCTCTTTTTGCAATCAGTGTGTCTCTGGCTCGGGCTGAAACCACATCGTTTCCACACCCACACATGGACCTCTTATCCTCTGTGGCTCTCTGTAAAAACACATGCAGGAGCATTTCTATATATACATGCACTTTAAACAGAATTAAACCTCTGCAGCCAGCTCTTGTTTGGATATCGGGCTTTTGGGACGGAGGATGTTGCGAATCATTGGCTCACCAGAGGTGGCGTGTCGGTTCCAGGGTGATGAAGGCTGGGGTGTTAGATGGTCGCCCTGTCCCACGTTCATCATCTGTGATTCTGGACCAGGATCTAGATAAGATGGCCTTCTCAAAGAGACATGTGCTCACGCACTTCTCATTGTCTGTGTTTAGCAAACAGCGGTTTGGTATGCTAGGCCTCTTCAGCGATTTTCCCTAAAGCGATGGGATCTTCTCTAGTCAGAGACTCTAGTCGCTACTTGATATATGCTGCGTGCAAGTTGTGTATCGTAAAAAGAGGAGTGTAAACTTGAACAGGAACTCGGCTGGGTGGCCCGAGTGGCGATGTGTAATCAGCAATAAACCAAGTCCTTGGGGGGTCCGTGGCAAACGCTAGAAAAACAAGACACAGCCCAACATCTCGGGACGTCTGAAACACAGATGCAGGTTACGCAAATCTGAACTCTGGATGTCATCATCAAGTGTAGATGATGTATAGTTCACCTAGAAGAAAAAGACAATCGGAAGAAATTTTTTTGTGACAGAATTTTTTTGAAATTGAAAATTCAATGAAATCCGTGAGGAAATGTTTCGTTTTTCATTTTCAGGTGGAAGATTTTTTTATTACAATTTTGAAGTTGATCCGACTTGGGAAAATCAAACAGACTTGGAACAGAGCTCAGGGTTTTTTCCCCCTTTCTTCGTCAAATTTGTGTAGATGTAAATAGTTTGCTGTTGATATGATATATATGTAATTCACGATGCAATATATAGCATTAAAGCCGGATCACTCACCGAATGTCGCAACGGCCTGGAAAAACAGAAAGACAGAGCAGAAAAAAGACAATTTATACACAAACAAAGCGAAAGCTCATTACAACGGAATTCTTTTTCATTTCCACCTTGTTCACAGAAATCGTTTGATCTCCACGCACAAACGGACATGAGGCAGTGTTTTACGACGGAGAAAATCTTACATCGGGAAAAGAAATACGACCAGCTTTGGGTTAAAGTTGACATTTTTCCATTTATTTTTCTTCATTAAATTAAAGGGCAAAGGGCAAGAATCCTCCTTGACGGTGTTTCTGTGTACTGTGTAGGGAAAGGGCATAAATCATCAGAGAGATAGACTCTTCACTGAGACAGAAGGCAGGGCTGCTGGAGCCGAGAGAAAGCCGTGCGGATGGGGTGATACGGAGGTCTGACACTCTCCCAGGACACGAACCAGAGACGGATGGGAAGATACCCGACGTAACCGCAGTTTCTTCGCCTCACGGTCGGGACTGAGATACAGTACACAGACACACACTTCAACCGCAACGGTCCAGACAGTTCCGGCTAGTATTGAGGCCTATTAAACACGTCTAGTATCGACTGGTGGGATTGGAGCATCAAGGCCTAAGCACCGATCTGGGTTTGTTCTCAGCAATGCTTAGATTAAAACGCAAACATGATATGAAGCGTAAAAAGTCACGTGACCTGGCTCGAGTCTCTGATGAGCGACTGGCAGGTTGTTAGTGGCACTTTCTAGAACACCAAGACTCGCTTGGCACCAAACGGAAAACGGAAAGTCAGACATAAACTTGCCAAATCCTTCGGCGAATGTTTTATGTGGTTTCATGCCTTAAACAGTCTCAGTCCATCAAACTAAGTGGAAGGAAGTAATGCATGAAAAATGTAGACGCGCTGATGGACTGTTTGGGTAAATAATGACAATTCAATATGGGTTAATATGTAAACAATTTAATGGTCTATCTACTTAAGAGGCAATAAAAAATTAGAGTGTGCTTGAAATGTTTGAAACGATACGTTATGATGGAAAACAAACGTGGCTTCGTGTGGAGCGATGCTGTCCGTCTCACTAAAGCGGCCCAGTAAATGCATGACTGATGCTAAACTTAAATAACAGCGACTTTCAGCAACCCGCACTGCTTTTTTTAGCCTCACAACTCTTCAATAAAGGTCTTGGCATCGTTCAGTTCACGTGAAACACAGTCATAGACATTTCTCCAGCCCCCAAGAAACAAACATACAGGCTTATATAAAACACGCCGCCGTTTTACAGAAACGGAAGGTGATTGCATAAAAAAAAAAAAAGTCACGCAAGAGGAGCGACTGAACACGAGAACTTCGCCAAACACACATTAACGGCTTTGGAAAAGCTTTGTTTTGACATTTAGAAAGGCTTAATTCATTTTACGACAGGCAGCCATTTTGTTCAGATGATTATTCTCACACATGCAAAAAAAGAAAAAGTCGGTACGATATAGAAATATATATAATTCCTAATCTTGTGAGAACAAGGCTCTGGCAGTGTGATCTCAGTCCTATCAATCCTTTTACTTATTATCAACCGTCACAAATCAACAACATCATCGCTAAACAAAACCGAAGAGACCGCGATGGCAGCGCAGCTGATTATCAATAAGATATATGGGACATTCGGCATGATGTAATTCATTTGTGTCTTATTCTGAAGGTGTTTAAACAGACAGTGTGATAAACGACTCCAGTTATGAGCCAAAAAAAGAAAATGTTAAAAAAAAAAAAAAAAAAATCATTAAAAAAAAAAAACTGAACAGTGCAATATGTGACTGGGAAAAAGTGTCTCTTTACGGCCTGTTCTCTCTCACTGCCATGCCTCTGTGATTTTAATGAGAATGATAAATGTTCACACTGGAACAAGAAGCAACACCTCATGCTCATTCTCACTATTTTGACGTTTGTGACGGATCAGACGAAACGCTCAAAAAAGATTTTAGGACAAATAAAGCAACGGTCCTGATAAAGCATATGTCCTGACAAACCATAAGTCCTGATAAAGCACCCAGTTCTGAAGAAGCATAAAACTATCTATTTTTATCATTGATAAGGTAATCCTTGTGTTTTGCGACCAAATTTTTAGGAATCCGCCTTTTGTATGAGCTGGTGTATAGCCAAGTCACCAACCGGAGCGCAGCGGGAAGATGTCGTTTCAGAATAACAGGAGCCTCCAAACATACAGCGCATTGCGAAGCCTGCGGGGGATTTCTATCCTCTTCTGTGTGATTAGCTCTGCTTATAACCAGCAATCACACAAATACCAGAGAGACGCTCACTCAACACACAATAACAGCCTCAGCAAAGCGCCGGGTCCTTCTCTCTCTGATCTGCTCCCGGTTATCGCAGTGTTCCCTCTTTCTGTTTTCTTAGCCGGTTCTCTGGAGCACTCGATATTGAGCGGAGGCGGGAAAAGGCCGGCTCCTGTGCTCCGTTGCATAAATCGCCGGAGGGTTAGCGATAGTGTGAGCGAGGGGTCTGTGTTTAGTCTGAGAGGAGAGATTCAGCCATGGAGCTGATAACTGAACCCAATATTTCAGAGAGCCGTGGGTGACGGCCAAAATCGTGTTTGTGTGTGAACGAGATAGCAGACGGAACGCAAGCGAGAGATGTGAAAAACAGGATGGTGGTCATCAATCAGATGCTCCAGTCAAACAGAGCGGCTTGTCACATTTATGTCCTCATAAGGAAGTCCATCAGCGCTTATTGAGATTACAAAAAGCACTTAATGCCTCATTCTGAGCCAATGTGTAATACATTCGTAAGATCAAAAGAGTCCGGGGTGAGGTTGGCACGCGAATGGGTGTTTTCTGGGCATTGCTGTAGCAAATGCAACAGACAAGGAAGCTAGAAATGGTCAATTGTGTGAAAGTTTGTGGAGTGACGACGTGTATGTGTGTGTCAGAGAAAAAGACAGAATGATAAAAAATATAATGTATATATAAATATAATATAGAGATGGATTGAGTGTGGTAAGGAGGGAGAGTGTGTCAGAAATATTGATGAAAGTGAGAGAAATAGAAAAACTGAGGTAAATATCAAAAGGAGAGAAAACAGGGAACTACATACAGAGAGTTTGTGTTTCTCTGTGTTATAAGTGAGTGATTCTGTGAAATAAGTGAGTGATTCTGAATGAGCGAGAGAAGTGTGTGAGTGTGTGTATGTCAGAGAGAGAGAGACTGAGGAAAGGATGAAAAAAAAAAAACAATTGACAAATTTAATGAGTGCGACTAAGTGAGACAGAGAAACTATGAGAAAATGAACTGCAAGTAAAAAACAGAAAAAAGTGCTTTAGAAGAACAGAGAGAAAGGATGGCGTAGAAAGAAGGGGAAAAGACAAACAAAAGGATAGTAAGAGTACATAGATAGTAAAAGAGTGATATTGAAAGTGGGAGATAAGTGTGTGTGTGTGTGTGTGTGTGTGTGTGTGTGTGTGTGTGTGTGTGTGTGTGTGAAAGAAAGATTGACAAAAGATAAGAGAGAGCAAAATAAGGAGAGAGGCAGATAGACAGAAACAGTGAGAGATAAAAGAAAGCAAGAGGGGAAAGAAGCGATTGTCTGTAATAAACTGGGCTTATCACACACTGAGGAGTATGACTAACACGACACCTCGGGTCAGAACCATAAACTACACACATGCTTGACGGAGGGAGGGATATGCAGACGAGTCTCACACGGGGGCAGCGTGAGGGAAAGGTCGAATCGCAACTTGAAAGCAACAGCCTTAAATCTAAACAATTAGGCAACAACGTTTATCTAGAGTTGAACAAGGTTGTGTCTTATCCGGAGATGGTCACACTATGCCAGTGGACATGGACCCATATAACCATTAAGTGAAAGAGGATCCACCTGCCGGCTGTGCTAACAGAGACGCCCGCGTCTGAGCTCCACGATAGGAAGCAGAGCGGAGAGAGAGTGAGACGAGATGGGAACATGATGGTGTATGGGTGATGCTTGGGATCAAAGCTTGATGCTATCAGAGATAGATTACAAAGCAACCTCACAAAACAGAGAGAGAGAGAGAGAGAGAGAAAGAGAGAAAGAGAGAGAGAGACAGAGAGAAACACGAGGGTAGAGTGAAAGGAGAGGGAGAGACAGATTAAACGGAAATATGAATATTAACTTGAAACTGAGAGAAACTATAGACAGATTAATTAAAATAGATGGTAAAAACTTGAATTTGAAAGAGATGGATGGAAATCGATACAGTCCAGGTATTGAAATTGACATTGATTCAGTGAGACTGAGATGAAATGAAGAGAAATGGCTTAAAAATAGATAGAAAGTGAAATTAAAATTGAAAACCACACATTTTTAACCTTGCCTGACCTCAAAAAGGGACTATTTTAGTGTTTTTGACATGAAACACTAAAGTGGATAAGTGTAGAGCTGGTCTCTGATGCTTCTGTGTCAATAACAGCTCCACTCCTCAGCATCAGCATCAGCTTGAAAAACCAAACGGCAAAAACAAAACAAAAACAAAAAAACCCAACCAGCCACAAGTAAAGACAAATGTTAGCAGCAATAGATCGAGGACTTCCAAGGCAAACCATTTTCCTCCTCTCACCTTTAACAGACAAAAGCCAGGCTTTGGTTTTCTGCTAAACGCTGGCGGCTGGTGACAGGTGCATGCTGGATAACGTTACCCATTCAGTCTGTTTCACAACTTTTAGGAAATGAAGTTTGTAGGAAATCGGGCTGTAACCAAGTCAATAGCGAATTCCCAGATGGTGGGAGGTTGAAGTAATCTAAACCTGCTACCGACGACGATAGTAAAAGTACGTTTAAGTCCGCGCTGGCACAACCGGAGCATTAACCCACTTCAGAGTGAAACCAGATGGTTCGAAAGTGCAGAAGTTTTGCCCCGCGTGAATGACCCATAATTTAACATCAGTAACAAAGCTTTAAGAAAAAAAACGCTAAGTCAAAAAAAGGGGGAAGGGAGTCTAAATTGCTTCAAAATGGTTTCAAAATACTGCTGCTTTTAAAAGCTGCAGCAATGGTGTATATCACGATAAGAAGCCCATTTCCTGACCCTCCCAGAGAGACCACCACCTCCCGCAGGACGACAGGCATCAATACAATGCAAATAAGTGACACGCTTGGTAATACTGAGCTGATCCACTTCCCGCTTCCCCTTTATGGCATCTCCTTCCAAAGATGCTTTGTGTGAGTGCAACCGGATTTTGATTTTCGGAAGGATTGGATCTGGATTCCCACCTCTCCCACACGACAAAGTCAACTGGAGCGTGCGCATGATTTGTGAGGCGTCAGTCTTTCCCGTATATATGTCTCTTCCCTGCGCTCTTGAGAGGTGCGTGTGGATGCGGGTGAGAAAGTTCCGTGCCTGAATCTTCCGAGACGGAAAAAGGAGGAGGATGGGAAAGAAAACAGCAGAGGGAAAAGCAGAGTCCGAGCCGGTCCGGTTCGGTCAGCACGACTCCTCTAGAGCGTTGACCACCTGTTCAAGGATGTCGGGGCAGTGGTCCGCGATCTGCTGCAAAACGGAGTTGGCGTATTCCTGCAGTTCTGCGCTCTCGCGTTCACACAGCTCCAGCTCAGACTCCAGCTGCAGGGAGCAGAACAAATATTTACAAACCTTCATCTGCCATTTGCAATTATGTAACCATTACATTTCTTAATAAAAGTATTATTTATGTAAATAAACCACATAAATATTGCACATCAGGTTATAATTCTATAGGTTTAAATTAAGCATTTATATTAAAATCACTTATTAAAATGAACCGTTAACATGCTGATTCAAGAATTCTTGCCAGTCGTTTAGAATTTTGACTTTATATAAAAAAAAAAGACCCTTTTTAATTTGGTTTTTAGAAATAACCGACATCTATGTGTAGTTCATTGCTTCATGTAATACAAAACGTGTTCTTATCACAGCCAATAAAAATAGCATCATACAAACAATTAAGAAAAAGACGTAAAAAAAAACTGCAAAAACAGTCATGAATAATAATCAGTCTTGTGACAGAATAATAGCTCCTATTTTTAAGTGACATGTGTCTCCTCCATCTTTGTACGTCACAGAATTCTACTGAAAACACATCATTTCACCAACACTCCTTTTAAAACCATTATATCAAATTCAACACTTGGAATTTGCCCGAAAGGTTTAATTTTCCGCTCATTAAAAGAAACTTAAACTAAAGAGAGAATTTAACGTTTTACAGCACCTCTCTCTAATGTTAATCACAGGTGTGGCCATCTTTAATGGTAAAATCCTTTTTCCAAATGATTTCCGCCGAGGTTTGGCATAAAAACAGGAAGAGGGGAAAGAGATTCCTGAGCGCTGGCAGTGCCAAGCAAGGAAAAGTGCCACAGCAGGAGCAGGTGCCCACTAAGTAAAACACACACACACACGGACACACACGCGCACACACAAACACGCGCAGACACACACACACACACGCACGCACGCACACACACACACACACACACGCGTATATATAAACGCACACACACAGAAACACACACTTTTTGTATGCAGACATAGCAGCCCCATATATATTTATATGCATTCACATACTGTCTCTGTGCAGATGGCCTTTGTTTGGCCCTGGTCAATCACGGTTTCTGGTTTCTGTACCGCTTTTAAATTGCTTTGAGCTAGAGCCACTGATCCAAAGCCCAAAGAAAGTGGAATATTTCATAAAAACCCACAGAAGTATTTTCTTTGGCTTTCCCGCCGTACGAACGCCAGCTTTAACAAGGTTAATGATAAAGACATCTGTAACAATAAGCAGTAATATTCATACATCATAAAATGTGTTTCACTTTCATGTGCGGTTTTTATGTGCGTTTGAATCGTGTGACCATTTCATAATTAATGAAACACAACGTGCCACATTAGGCCAGCGGGGGCAGGCTGAGCCATTCGTCAGAAGGACAGTTGTTTCCACAACCGTGTGGCAAACACAGAGCAACATTTAGCATTTTAAGCTAAAGCTAGTGAAGCTCCGTCCACCTCAGGGGCTTTTAAAAAAAGAGCATCTTTAGTCTCCGAGCCAGGAGAGAGTTGGTAAAATCCCGGATTTAAAAATGGGCCACACTAGCAGAAAGGACATTTTTGATGCTGGGAACGTTCCGCAAGCAGGAAAACACAGTTTTTACAGGTGGTCCGAGCTAAGGCAGACAAACTACCTGATTTAGCTTTCCTGATCTCGCCACTTGTGATTTTGCTCCGGGGAGGAAGGAGCATTTCATACTGCTTGGGAGAAAAGCAATGAGGTGATGGAGATGAACGAGTGAGGACGAGAGGAGGACTGTATTGAGTCATGAGAGGAGAGTTAATGAGCCTCATCGGAGACTGATGTATGGATCTGTGCAAGGGTGCTGCTTGGCAGAGCGCCGCTACTGTAAGCTCCATTAGGAGAAGACAGAGGAGAGCTTAAGAAACGGAAAGGCCTGGGCAGGAGGTGGCTGAAGCTGCCACACGTGATGGCCATTTGCACCAAGGCTTATCAGCAATAGGAACATTACATTTGTAGGCATCAATAAGATCTTTACAACTCTTCATCCCCTGTGAAGATAAGGCAAACACACCACATTATACTTTAAGTAACCACAGACACAGACACACACACACACACGCACGCACACACACACACACACGCACGCACACACACACACACACACACACACACACCATATTTATATATATCATACAAGTATTGGATTGATAACGGCAAGAAATAAATTATTGATGTTAATCTAATCTCAAGGTCGGGTTAGGTTGGGAGCTTGTCGATAATCACACAAGGTCTGTTGATTTTCTGGTTGATATTTTAGTGTGGTAAGTAGTACCCGCTTAATTCTCTTCATGTACACGCTCAATTCTCGTACCTATCAAGAAAATATCCTATTACTACACATAATACTTCATATTATTAATTTCACAGTTTAATAATATGGCTTTATTAAAAAAAATGCACATTAAAAAAACACTCCGTACCTGTCCTGTACATGTCTACTTTAAAAATTACCACAGCAAACGTGGCGTGCTAACATGGACGCAGCTATGAAACCTCGACAACACCAAGTTATTTTTACTTTGTGCAAAGTTTAATATTTTCAGTCTCAAGTATCACTTAAACTCAAAGCATCCCATAGCAAATACTGAAAATGGCCATTTGCTATGATTAAAGAAACATTTTGAGATTAATCTAGATTATTTTCAAGGTTGCAATGAGATTAATCTAGATTAAATGTCTATAAAATGTCTATGACCACATCTAATTTAGAAACTTACACTAAGAAGATTTGGAAAATGTAGGATTGGTATCGAAGCAAAAATAAGAACAAATGTCACAGATTAACAAATAAAATGTGTTTTAGGCACCTCCCCCAAACAGGTGGGCAGCCAATCAAGGATCAAGATGAACAAACACATTTAAAACTGTGAAAGAAGACCCAGTACAAACCTACAAGAACACGCTGAGAACATACAAAAAACAGAAGTGCTCCGATTCAGCTAATCTAAACCTCACAACTGGTAATATCTGCAGGATATCTTCATTTACATTTTGTGAATCATCGTTTTAATGTGCTAAAGTAGTACAGCCAAACAACAAACTTGTAAGCAAGAACTGAAAGACTTGGAAAATAAGTCTCAAAAATATAGAATTTAGAAGTTTTACAACACTTGGCAGAAATCCCCTAAAAGCACCTATAAAGATAACCGATAAAACCTCCAGCAACGAGAGGAAGTATCTGTCTCATTATCTGTCTCCAAGCAACTCTGTCGCACAGCCTTGACCCCCAAAGAACAGAGAAGAAAAGATGAGAAAACAAACATAAGGAAGACACGTGAGAGGAGTGCAATAATGTTTGTTATCATCACAGATCGCTGTCGGGTCTTCTGCTTTGCTCCTATTGGTCTTCTCTTTCAGAGGAATTATGCGAACAAAAGCAACGCAGCAGCAGACCATGACAGCAAGACGATGACGAAGAGACAGAGATGTGCTGACGCTCTTCAAACTCCATGTGGTCGCACCAAAGATGACTCAGCACGGACGTGTTTAAAGAAAACCGGTGCATGCCGCATGGAGATCAAACGGTTCAAAAAGTTCCACTTTTCAACAAAGCCTTCAAGCAAGTCTGCCTACCATATCGACTCTGGATGCGTCCGATTGTAAAATTAGTCTTTAAATGGATTAAAAAAAGTCAGCCAGCAAGGTGAAAAGATTGAAAAGACCCAGAGTGTGAAGCCAGATCCAGGGTGGAGAGAAATTGCCAGTTTCTGCTAAAGCAATCAAGACTGTGTTTAATAAATCTGCATAAAGAAAAAAATACATTAGCCGTTTCCATAAACGTGACACTGCTACAGTATTTTCAGAGAAAACAATGATTCTTAAAGCAGGAAACTGTGTTCTTTCTGTCATGGGAATGCATTAAAAGGTCTTCAGCATTTTTGAGCAGAACATGGGCACAAATCCACCTCAAGGAATAATTTTATGAACCCTCATCCCAGAAAAACTCTTTAGTCCTTCAACCAAAAAAAGCAAGATGAAGTCACTTAAATCTCAGTTTATACTTCTGAAGCTTCCAACGCTCTCTCTTGGTGCTACTCTGCTGGTTCAGGTGGTCTTTTCTATGCCCACCAGGGTTCATATAAATGTCCTGTAACACTTCAAGTCTGATCGACTCGAACGTGACAGGATAGATTGGTTTATCTTAAGCTTGTTTTAATACAGATTGCCTCTTTCTATTTATAAATCTGGATTTAAGAAAAATATGCCTTGGTTTAAAAAAAAGCTGAAAGCATGAAAGCAAAAGCATTGCTTAATATGGCCAATCAGAATGAAGGACTGTTCGACCAATCGGTGGCAAGACGTCTTCCACTTGGTTTCACCAAAGCATAATAGCATATTTTTAAAACATATTTAATCAAAACATATTTATCCTAAGAGATGATGCGTGTTGATGTTTTTTTTCGTCGTTGCTACTTATTGCATCTATTGTTATTGCATATATGTTGTCTTCATGTTTCAAGATATTCTGTATCTTTATTGTATTTATGTCTTATTACTTGTCTATTTTGCCTCGTGATACAGTAATCCCTCGTTTATCGCGGTAGATACGCTCCAAGCCCGACTGTGATAGGTGAAAATCCGCGAAGTGGAGGCACAACATTTACGTATTTATTTACCACTTATTCAGACTTTTAAAACACTTTTTTCACGTAGTATTCTTTGTTAAAGTAATGTTAACAAACATCTCCCCGCCGCAAGCGTCGTCACCGCGGAGATATTCATTTTCAAAGGGTGTGAACGGGAGGATCAGGTGGGAGCGCGCATGCGCGTAGACAAGGGCGCCGTTTTCGCGGGGGGACTTCCGACATACCGATTCACATCTCCGCCGAGATACGGTCGGGAAAAATGAATCTGCGAATATAGGTAATAAAGAAAAAAAAATCCGCGAAACAGTGAATCCGCGATAGTCGAACCGCGAAGTAGCGAGGGATTCTCATACTGTAATCTTATCAAGTTCATCGAAAGATCTTTCTATTTGTAAAGACAAATTGGTCTTTTGATCTCAGATTTGTACCAAAATAAACACAACCCATAAGAGTTAATATATATAAAATACTATTTGACTTCTTCAGTCATTAGGTTAAAAAAATTTAAAAACATAAATTAGTGCTCCAACAATTGGTCCAAAAAACGGATCTACGTTCT
Organism: Paedocypris micromegethes; assembly: GCA_028031935.1. Classification (NCBI taxonomy): domain Eukaryota; kingdom Metazoa; phylum Chordata; class Actinopteri; order Cypriniformes; genus Paedocypris; species Paedocypris micromegethes. The sequence goes on from CM051496.1 coordinate 8,276,099, forward strand.
GATTGGTCCGTCTCATGACCACTGTTCTGACTGCTATTTGCACTCTTGTCAAATCTATCCTTTGGCTCGCACTGCTTCCAAAGGGGACGCACAAGCATATCTCGAAAAACGGTCTCTTGGATGGTGTTCAGCTCATGACGAGTTTTTTCCCCACATCCGCCTCATTAGAGCAGCAGACTTTTGTGGCTTTACTAAAATCCACTTAAACTGGGTCTTCTCTTGTCTTTTCTGCTTGACTTTTGCCCCCTTATCCTCTTACTGTACGACACAAATCAAACAAATTTTTTATTGAATCACATTTATCCATGCAGAGCGATTGCCTGAGCCAATCCGAGTGTACCGTTTCACTAAAGAGGAGTGGCTATTTCTGACATCTGACGGTACTGCACAAGATTAATACCCTCAGCTCTGGCCGGATCTGTGAACAACATCATTCAAACGCAGTTAAACTAGGGAGGAAAATTGCACTCCTGCCGGCAAAGTCTGAATCAGGGTTCAGAACATCGTCAGAAGGACGGAGGTGATCAGCGGGCGCTCCATTAAAATGCACGCCGACCAAAATGCAATCACAATCAAAACCAAGATTGCAATAGCTTTGGTGCTAACACCCACCACAAGATGATGAAAGGCCAGTTGTGATTTGTGTTTTTTCTTCCTCGGCGACTCGGCCCAACTGCCGCAGGGCCTTGAGGATGCATAAGGATGAATTACAACCACATTCCTCAACAGGCTCTTAGTGGAGCAAACGTTCCCAGTCACTCCTAATGATCCTGCGAAGTGCATCGTGAATCCTCGCTCGAGAACACGCAAGAGACTGAGCAACGTGAAACTTTACCGGTGTTCGAGACGAAGAACAGCACCGTCAAGGCCCTATTGCTGCTGTTTCTATGGCAACAGAGCTTAAAGGAACAGGCCGCACCATAAACAAAGCCCTGGATGGTTAGCGTGGAAGCGTTAAAAAGAGCCCAATAGACTGTTAAACAATTGTGGGGAGAAATCTCTTTCAAACAGAGACTTTTAATAGAACCCTTTTCGATTCTTAATGGACTTTCTTTAATCTGATAGGCCCAGAATGAGCTGTTATTCTGATGATGTGGCTGCAGATTGGCAGCGAGTGAGAACAGAAAGGAAGGGTTCTGAATCATCGGAGTCTCCTGTTCCAAGCCAAAGTTCAATCGGAAACAGATGCATCGAGAACAAATAGTGTTGGTTTTGACGCTTGTGAAAATGCAAATAAAGCCGTTTCAAACCCGGTGCGACGGACTGACAGCTCCTCTCTCAGCATGATGATTCATCAACTGATTGATGACATGACAAACCTCAGGACGTTCTCTGTTTGGATCGTAGCCTCGCTTTCTCATTACACTGCAATGAAAGCAGAGAGCTTTAAAACGCCCAAACTGAAAACGTGAGATGAGAAAGGTACCAACGCAGGTTCTCCTGGAAGCTGTTGTGGCTTCGACGATGTAACTCTAGCTAGCAACGAATTCGGGAACGAAAAAAAACACAATGCTCTGATTCGCCAGGGCGTGAAAATCACAATAAACCTGCGGAGGTATTTCGCTATTTGCCTTGGCGGCTTCCTGCCGGGAGCGCTCAATCCCGCTTATGGTTTCATCATTTTGGGGTATTTATTTCATATATTTTTCTTTCTTGTTGTATAAGTACTTCGAATGGGAAGCCGACGTCTAGTGAGACAAACCCGGATCGGGAGTACGCGGCGCTTTTCATACATACTTGCAGAGTGGGAAAATAAAGAGGAAGCGAGACCCTGGAAAAAGACAAGTGTGGGGCACAAAGGGCTCATCTCACGTTGCTTTGAAGACAAGGCCGAGCTTTCCCTGGGTTTGGATGTTTATCGGCCAGTTGAGAAGTTCTGTTGGTTTAGCCGGACGGCTCCCCCTCAGGATTAGCACTCGTTGAAACGATGTATTACAAAAACAGTGTTTGAGAGAGGGATCGAGAAAACTGAAAACAAAAGGAACTAAAGCAACAGGACGTGCTTGAGACTTCAGTTTAGATTAGACGGAAAACTACATTTGTATTTTTACACTTTTTTGCTGTTAAGGTTATTCAGAGTGTCGCTTGGCATGCGGCTAGTAAGCGAGCACATACTTCAGCAGGTTTGTTGGGATTTTCACACTCAGGAATTGGCAAGTTTTTTTTTTTTTCAATCCCTGCATTTAAACACGGCCAGCTATGCTTTAGTAAGATGTCTGTTCAAAACTTTAGCGATCTACACAAGCATAACTGCTGTGAATCTGCTCTGCCTCATCTTCAGACTGTTAGCAGCCACACACCTTGGTGACTTGCAGATGACTAGGACTATCACTCCCTCTAAGAATGAGAGGGGCAGAAAAAAAGAAACATACAGAGAATTAGAAAACAAATAAGAGGGTAGAAATGGAGAGAGAACAAAAGCCTACTTACAGCAGACATGTGTGCCGACTTCATGTGTTTCCATTAATCGTGGCTGTGTGGATTGTGGGCTTGTTCCACTATGTTTACCCCCATTTCCTGCCTGTTTAAATTACACTGCACTTATGCAGCGCTGGATTCATAGTCCTGTCAGCTTCCAGCCTGCCCCACTGGCCACAGATACTGCAGTTGCCCAATCAACCAATCAGAACAGCTCAACACATGCTCTGGTTGCCTTTAAATAGTCCAACTATCTATACAACAATCTACCTGGCAATCCATTCAATCATTCGTCTCGGTACATTGAGGACATGCACACAAATTTTGTTAATTATGGTCAAAAATGCCAGATTTTTTTCCCTCTTAAATGACTTGGCCCATCAGCACACGGCTGTGGAACAAAGTGCAGCAGAAGTTGGACCTGTTGAGGAATTAGAGGCGAGGATTATATTATACCAGAATAAAATCATTCGAAAAAACAACAGCACTCGTAAAATAAGTTACAACCCATGTTAAAAATCCACAATAAAGCCTAAAAGAAATATCTAATCCTTTGCAAATCAAGGTCAATCCTACCGTATGTTAACCCTAGTAGGCTCAGCGGTAATAAACATGCATTTAAAATGTATTTTTCAGAAATAAAGCAGTTTATTAACAAAAATGGTCTCATAAAAATATCCCAAGAGTCATAAAAAGTGTTTTGATATTGTTTATTATTTGTCTAGTCTTCCATCAATTTATCCCAAATTGTTCTGTACTGAATTAAACATGGGCTTTCCTGAAAATCTCTTTCCAGACTGACACACACACACACACACACACACACACACGGATCCCGGTCTCGACAGGTGTGAGCCTGTAAATCATCACAAAACCTGGGTGATTCCATATTGAACTTCTGAGGAAAAATGTATATCGAAAGGAAACAGAAAGAAAAAGTCCACAAATGAAGGTGTGCTGAGTGCAAGAAAAGAAATCTGTGGACTCAAGGCCTAACAGATTATTTCTGTTCCAGCCCTGAGGTCATTAATAATCAATCTTCTCTAGTTCATGTTTTATTCAGAGTGACCCGTAAAATGCAAGACTCTCCCCTATTTATACAGCTGGCTTTGTGCTGCCAGATCACAGCCAGATGACTTTGGCCAAGGGCGGTCGAGGACTCTTTGCTTTCCTCCAATACTATAAACTTAAATTACTGATCTAGAATCAGTGCTCTCAAATGCAAATACCTCAGGAGAAGGTAATGCTGCTGACCACAGACACCGACTGACGGTACGTTTCATCAAACACCACTTGCCCAACACAGGCGTCCAACAGCTGTAGACAGTGTCATGGATGACTGACATTTTCCCAAGAATTATTCATAATAAGGTATTTGAATTAACAAGATAAGATGTGACAGTAATGCAGAAACACTATTTAAATGAATATATAAGCAACTAATATCTACAAATGTATCAAATTGTGTCAAATTATCCATTTTTAATTTACATTTAACCTCTAAATTTCCTCTCTCGCTCGTGCGCTCTCTCCCTCTCCATATAAATATGGAGAGAGAGCACTTTCTTTTTATACAAAAATAATACAAAACGAAAGAATGATACAGAACAAGTGGGATAGAAGAGAAAGCGGGGTGAGGAGAAAAATGGGGTGTGGAGAAAGGAAAAATAGAAAAGATGGATGAGAGATGTGGAGATAGATGGACAGATGGATGGATACTGTGGATAATAGAGAGATAAACAGACAGACAGAAGGGGAGAAAATGAGTGTAGGGAGAGCATTTATTTAATAAATAAATCCAGTTTTATACTTACATTTTTTGTGCGCTTTGAGACAGTTAAAACTGTGAAAAGCGCCTTACAAATACTCATTATTATTATTATTATTATTATTATTATTATTATTATTATTATTATTATTATTTACTTAGCAGACACTTTTATCCAAAGACACTTACCATTAGCAAAAAACATTTAAATCAAAATGTTATAAATGGAAACTAAACTCTTAAACCTAAATGCCAACTTCATATTTTAAACTAAACAACGCATCAGAACAGTCAGGGGACGAAATCATTTTTGTTTTGTTGAAACATTAACTAGTTAAGTGCTGGTGGAAGAGCTCAGTCAGCTTGTTATACTAATATGTTGAGGATCTTGTGGGAATAGATAAGAAATGTAGCTAATCTTGACCTGGACTAAACAATAAACTCCATATAAAACATACAACAAAGTTTCCCAAAAACACCAATTCTTGTTTTAAACGGCTCGGTTTTTGGTGAGCGCATTGTCTTTGTTGGCCCAAAGGGTTGTCCGAATGAGTGGTTCTTTCAGCAGTGACTCAATCACCTTCCTGCATTCCAGTTGTTAAAATAGAGATGCAGAAACATCTCTAACCAAATAAAACAATATTACGACATAAACAGAAAGAACAGACAGCAAAGACGAGTAATAAAAGATGCATTGACCACAACAATGACAGAGTTGCACTGCCTGCCTCCCGATTAGTTTGTACTCAAGATGCATTATGGGTAAATTCAGAAATTGGTCGCGCAATCTTGCTTCATTTTGGTTAACCAATCAGCATACAAAAATAAAAAACAAGAAGGTCATTTTATTTACATAAAGTTTTAGTTGCAAAGCGAACAAATACAATACAAATACGTCGTTATTCACTTCTAGATTGAACGGCGAATGCCCACAATGCCCACTGCCAGTTTAGAGTGCCAAGCCAGTAGAACGGAAGCTCATAAAAACAGTTAATTAGAAGATCAATGTTGAGCATCAAAGAAAAAGCCGAGACTCAAACAGTGTGCAGCCGCTCGTAAATACTACAGAGCGCTTTAAATGCAGAAGTCTTGTCATTAGTAAGAGAGCAGGCATTACGGGTATCAGTCTCAATCCTCTATGAGCTGTGCCCGGAGCCCAGACACAAAGAACCGTCCAATTACTTACTAATATTTTGGTTCAAACAATGACAATTACCAACAACAAAAAACCTCAGAATGAAGAAGAACACGCCATCAAAGCTAAACAAGCCACAAGTCACTTCATGTGGACGATACACGCAATAATGGACTGACCAGAACACTGAATAAGCCAGTAATGAGCCCAGACTTTTCTCGTCAATTTGAGCCTGTCATGGTCAAACAGGCCAGTTCTGGCATCTCTGGAGTCGCAAGGAAGTAAATGGGAAAAATGCAGTGCGGAGAGAACGCTAATGTAATGTGCTACATTCCCAACGCAAAGAAAAGAATGGAGGTCAGAGAAGACATCAATCAAATGGGCTTTTGAAAGGCCGCAACTCTTCCAGGGCACCATCTGCAAGTGATTCCACCATCAGAGAAGAACCAAAAGTATCTTCAAGTGGATTGTGTCTTACATGCAGGACTTGCATCTGAAGAACGGGCAGACATGTGCGCACCATATGGACCGTACGTGAAATGCTACACATCTCAACATAACTAGATAGCGAGAGGAACACAACTATAGATGTGTGACCGTTCTGATGAAACTGGAGCTGGAGAACTTCTACAGAGCCATTCAAGTGCATCGGTGAGAATCGACTCTAGCAGAACTTCTGCTGAAACTCCCGCCTCCGATCCCTCCAGAGCGCATGTGATGTCATTGAAGAGCACAAGTAGTTCTTATCGCTGCTCGTGACAGCAGTGCTTTCTAAACACTGTCACTGATTGTTTGGACAAGATAAACACAGGATCATTGACCTCGGTAAAGGTCCTGGAGGAAAAACAGCTTGGAAGGGCCGGAACGGAAAAAAAAGAGAGAAAAACTGTCTTGATTAACAAAAACAGGTTCGTTTCTTCCACTTATTCGCTTTCCTCTCAATTAAAAAAACTGCATGTACATACGGTAGTGTTTTACTTTACTTTGAATTTACAGTCATTTAGCAGACACTTTTATCCAAAGCGACTAACATTTCATTACAATTTCTACAATTCAACAAATTCCTGCTTTCCCTGGCAATCGAACCCACGATCCAGTGTTTCAAACACCAGCACTCAACAGACTGAGCAACTGGGAAACATAGTGCCATTCCACACGAGAGTATATTTACATTAGAGAGTAAAAGAACAATAGAAAGGTTGACAAATAGATGGTCGACAGCAGTTCAGAAGAGTGTATGATATTATAATACACACTTTTTATTGTTATTATTATTAGTAGTAGTAAAAACATATAGTAATAGAAAATATAAAGAAAAAAAGTAAAATCAAGAGAGTAGAGCTTGTTTGCAACATTAAAGGTCAAGAAGTATGACATTCGATGTGTATAATGCAATATCAGAAACTTTGTTAAATAAAGAATAAAAAAAAACCAGACACCGTGTTACGCTCTGGAAAGCCGTAATGTATCTTACAATTAAGTTTGAACAATTTGAATAAAACCATCTGATAATGGTAAAAATGCAAATGCCCTAATTAGTGGTGGCACCAGCCAATCAGTGACGGTCTGCAGCATCATTAGTCACATTTGCATTTACATAGTACTCGCATGTACAACCTGGAAGGGCACAGGCCTTTTCGGGTATTAAACTCTCTCTTTGATCATTCTATTGTCCTGGTGACTCACCCCGCGGAGCACGAGTTCAGATGAACGCATCTCAATCCACAGCGAAGACCTGAGGGTGATGATGTCACTGTCCAGTGACAAAAAAAAAGTCTCTCGGAAAATAAATCCACATATTCCCCCACTTCATATTTAACAAGTAATGTGGCAAAAAAACTGCCAATTTTTGAAATAAAGTTTTCTGGAAGAAATCTAAAAATCTCAAATATTATCTGTTCGCCGGCCAATAGCTTGTCATCAGGCAGCCCACATGAAAAAATGTATTTCAATAATCCCCGAGCGAGCCAAAAACCTGCCAAGCAGATAGTTCCCTGTGCAGGGAAACACATGAGCATTGTACGGGCCTTGGCACCATCACAGCAGATCACTCTGCTCTTGAGGAATGGAGCCGATTTAAAGCAAGCATAATGTATGTGTAGACTTCCAGACAATTTATTTTTCTGATGTTACAGAAAGTATCAGGGATGGATGCAGAAGCGGGACATGCCGACGCAGGGACTAAACCCAGTGTCCAATTGCAGACAATTTACTGTTACGGTAGGTATGGCAATCGTTTCAAAGAAAAACCGAGAAAACGAATCCTTGTATAGATTTTCGTAAAAAGGAGGCCGTTCATCAGGCCGAGACTAAATCCAACCACCGCCTCCTTAAACTCTTCTCTATTTGGTCGTCCAAACACTGACAGTCCTTTGCTTTATCACACAGCTTTGGTTGCTCTTCACTTTCGAGGTCTCTCTCAGCCCCATTCCTTTGCTCTTGGCTCTATCCTGCATTTTAAACGAGCGTTGGGAAGCGTTTGGGCTTTCTTTTGTTAAAGTAACTGTAAATGAAGCTAATAAAACACAATATATTGGACTATTTATTTTCTGTAGGAACACATTCCACTCTATAAAGACGACTAATGACATTTACACAGCGCGGGACTGATTCTGAAAGCCAATATGAGATTTATGAACAGTGAATGCTAGCGTCAGCTAAGGGTTGTGCAGGCCAGATGGCTCCAATAATCAATGTGTGACAAATCCATGTACAGGAGAGACCTTACTGCTTGCACATGATCTAAACCTTCTACACTTTAGGCATCAGGTGGAAATGTGCAAAAGCTTAGACGATAAATCAATTCAGAGACTTTTAAGACACTGCCAAGTTAGTCACTAGATAGGTCGCTTAAAACGGCAAGAACGGTGAATCCAAAATAAAGCAATTTTACCTGTTCCAGGTTCATCTTCTGAAGCTCCTCCTCCCAGGCGTCCTGTTGGCTGCGGTGGTATGCAGGGGGCGGGGCCAGGTCTTGCAGGATGTGGGGGTCTCTCTCGTGGCAGAGGGCCGTGAGGTGGCCAATGTAGAGTTTCAGCTTACTGCGGTTCTGATTGAGGTCTATGAGTGGAGGGATAATCTGTCCAGAGAAGAAGAAAGAGGAAACAGGTAACAGAGGCATTTAATCTCAGTTGCTTCTGCCATTTAAGAATTTGATATTTGGATCTGAGGCAGAAAGATAAAGTGAATATGAACATGCATGCTTAAACGACACGTAGAAGACACTTTTCTAGAGCCAGAACACATGTGTCAGAGAAACGTTCACGCTCCAGGAAGACGGTTACTTGGAATTTTGCCCACAGATGCTCAACACATAACATCTCTATGCATGCAGCTGACAAACCCACAGCTTTACCACATCAGTCAGAATTACATACACACTTGTCTACCACATGTTACTAGTAGGTAACATTAAATCGTGTCTGAGCATATTTTACAAAAATGTACAAAATAAGTACAAAAAGTAAAAAAAAGATTACTTTTTTCATAAATGAAATAAGTACATACATTGAAATTAAATCTGTGTGTATAAATGTATATAGACACATATATAGTTATAGACATATAGACACAGTATATATAGTTAGTTATACGTTGCACTTACACTACACATTTCTCTACTATTTTAATAATAAATAAAAAAATGCAATATAATATGTGTATATGCAATGCACATTTGTCCAACTGAACAACAAGGCACAACAGGAAGGCATACAGACATGGCCAAGATGATCTTACTGCAAATCAGGGATTGCAAAGAGACAATATTCAAAAATGCCTTGTTGATGCCAGAGTTCACAGAAGAATGACCAGACTGGTTAAGCTGATAGAAAGGCAACAGTAACTCCAATAAGCACTTGTTAGTACGAAGGTCAGCAGAAGAGCATCTCTGAACGCAAAACAAGTCAAACCATGATGCGGATGGCCTACAGCAGCAGAAGACCACAATAGGTGCCTCTCCAATCAACTAAAATCACGAAACTGAGGCTAAAATGTACACAGGATCAGCAACTGTTGCTAACGTGGATGCAGCTATGAAGCCCTATGGTTGCTTCAGGGAAAATTTATTTTTTAAGAAGCCTCAGTATGGAAACCTCAAGAAGACCAAAGTTATTTGCACCTTGTGCAATGTAGATGCAGAAAATGTATAAATGAATATATTTATTCATTCTGGAAATGGAAAGATGACTGACGTTTCTTCAGGTAAGCAGAGTGGAAGATCGATTAAATTATCCCCATATAAATACTTTAAGGCAAACAGAGATCCGAGCAGAACTTGAAGACCTCTGCAAATGTCCATCGCCGCTCGGTACACCACAAAGCAAACACAGATCCATGATCGTAATGCAGGGAAAGGGAAACAGAGGCTGAGAAGAAAGAGTGAGTGCTGAAAGAGATGTAAGAAAAGACAGACTCCGCTTTCCTCTACAGCACAGAAACATTTGTGTCCCCACACATTATTAATTCTTATTAACCCCATCTGTATCTTTCCAGGGCAGAATGTTATTCTGTTTTTGTTGGCTTGTCGGTTCTCTCTTGGGTGGACCTTGGTTGTGGAGAGCATTTAAAACAAAGCTCTGAAAGAACGAGATGCAAGAAGGTTACCGTGACCATAAAGCCAGGTCGAAAAGCATACCAGAAAGTGAAAGAGAGCGAGAAAAAGAAAGTCCAAGGTGGGCCACTGGTCCCCCTAGCTCTGGAACTAATTACACAGAGTAAAGTGGGCCTGTGCACAGAACCAGAGCTGCAAGCCGATGTTCGTCACGCGCTCCTAAGGCCCCAGACTAGCAAGGCTCAGTCCATTTATGACAAAAAGACTCCAAACCAACAGCACCACCTAAGAGAACTGACACATTATTGGACGTTACCTCTGGAGGAATGAACAATGACACAAGAGTTCATTTGTCAAATTTGTCTGTTGAATTAGCTGTGACGAAAAAGTCCAAATTTATCTGAGAGACGTACGACAGAGCAAATGAATAGTCCTTCATATTGGAGACAGCAGTAAGGGCGATACCTCGATCCCACAACCCCATCAGGTCTTGTACTACATCCAAGTGGCACAGCCGGAGGATATATGGGGCCTTTGGTTAGACTGGCAGCCGCAGAAAGTAGGACGAGGCCTTAAAAAGGCGATTGAGCAGAAGCCCTCCAAACCACTGTGACAATATGGCTCTTTCGCACAGCGCCCTGGTGGACATGCTTAGAGTTAAAATAAATTCCGTCTACACAATAATGCCACATAAACGTGCACACACACACCATTACACACAGACGTGCTACACACATGGTTGACTGAGAGACATGCTGCGTGCTAATAAGCTTTAAAAAGGCCTAACTAGTGATAGGAATTGACATTTATTTGACTTCTTTCCTCTATGTCTTTTTTCCTTCCGTCTCCCTCCTCTGAATAGACTACAGTTCTCAGAAGACAAATACACAGAGGCAACAGTGCCATCCATCACCATCCGAATTTAACAACCAAGTCAGCAGCTCAATGGTAGCACGCCTTGACCAACGGTTCTAAATCAGAAAAGCACAACACGCAGTCCAGCTTCACGGTTTAGTAAACAGATGTATGTATTTGGGTCATGACCGGGCTTTGAGGATTCTCACCCTGCGCCCATGGGTGCCAACGGTTTCTGTCAACTAGTGCCGGTCGTGACTGTCTGGCTTGTGCCTTGCTGTCTCATTGTTTTTATAAAGTCCTGTGGTCGCCAGATCATAAATAATGCAACAATAACAGAAACAAACATCAGACCGAGTGACAGATTTACTACAGAAAAAAACCGTACCACTCAAAGACCCATTTGTCTCCTTTTAGTTTAGACACAGATGATGGATGGGAAGTTGTTTTTCTACTATTTGTGAACTACTAATGCAAACAAACATGGACATGCATAGTAAAAACATTTAAAAGTCTAATGATTTGAAAGCACAAATTGTGTCAAGCAAGATTAATGTAAATTTTGACCATGCTGTTGTAATGTATAACATGTTCTGTGAAAATATGGCCTACAAAAACCGGCTTATAGTGAAATGCATAGCTATTGGAGCATACAATTATGATATTGAGTCAACATTAAAACCTTTAAATGAAAAAAAAAAAATACTTAAAGATTACACAAGATGTACTGTATTTTCACGACTATAAGCCGCTACTTTTTTTCATAGGTTTTGAACCATGCGGCTTATACAAAGGTGAGGCTATTCTGCGGATTATTTTCTCTAAACTGGAATAAGAATTAAAGTCACAAAATAAAAAGAAGACAAAATAAATGCAACGAAGAATACGCTACTTCCTCTTTAGCAGATATAAGTTGGTCTGTCAAACTCTTCTTTTCAAAAATCTTTTCAAATCTTCACCCCTTCATCATGGAACCCACACAAAGTTTTAAGTTGAAGGCCATCGATCTCGCTATACAGCGAAGATGGTTAGACGTGATTTCACACACAGGAGAATTGAAGATAAATACGGTAGATATAGTTTATTTTCTCTTTTTTTCTGTCCCATTTTAATCAGCGAAGTTGCTGCCGTGTTAAAATACAGGTTAGGTAAGGATCTATTTAGTTACATACATGTACATTTACAATTCAAAATCGTTGTAATCCAAAAAGATACATATCTGTGGCTTGCAAATTTTTATTTAATAGAGTGGATGCGGCTTGTATGTAGGTGCGGCTTGTTTATCTTTTTTTTATTATTTGTTTAAAAATGGAGCGGATGCGGCTTATATACAGGTGCGGCTTATAGTCCAGAAAATACGTTATTTCTATACAATTTTGAATTTCAAAGAATGCATAAGGTGCACCTCAAAAATACATTGGAATCATATTTATACGTTTACCATGCTGTTAAAAATAAAACGGGAATAAAACCATAAAAAAAAAACAGATAAATTCTCTAATTTATCAGTTGAAGCAGCACATTATAATTCTACATTTAACGTTTTATTCAAAGCATGCATGCACTATTTCTGCCCCTTGATGGATACTTGATTTGTGTTTACAGACAGTTTGTGCTAACGTCAATCGGAGTGACATGCAAATCTACTCCCTGACACAAGGTGGTACTAAAAACTTTACATTTAAATTGAGTGAGGAAATATCGCTAAATTGCATATATTTGTAAAACGGTGCTGAGAATAACCAAGTAAAGATTTAATGTAATTTCAGACATTCCTTTTCCCCCCATTAAAAAACAAAACAAAACATTAAACTGAGGCTTACACAGGTTCTATTTTAAGTATTTTTCTAAACACAAATGTTGGCCTGAATTGTTCCACAATATGTTAACTATCTGTATTAAGGACAAATTATTTGTCTAAAGCTATTGATTTGAAATGCATTTAGTTAAACATTCAATGTCACATTCTCCTTGGAAACCAAACTCTTGACCTTGGTGGTGCAAACATCCTGGGCTACAGTTTGAGCAGCTGAGACACAACGTCAAAGTGACATAGAAGATTCCAACAGGCCAATCTAGAAGCAGAAATTCAAATTGAAAAAAGTGACCTTTCTCCACATAACCCAGCTAAAAGCCACAGCTTCTTGAACCTCACACTACTAGTTGACAGAGGAATCGGTCCATCTGCTCTCTTTCATTATGTCCCCTCTAAAAGAAGCTGTCTTCACCAGATCCTGTAGTGTGCTTCAACCCGGCACTGTCATAGCTCAAGAACCCCTACTCAAAAAGAGCAGAGAAAAGTCCAACCCTTCAACAATGACTGCTCTGCTTCACATTCTCCCTCTCTCATTTATCACCTATCAGCTCATCGGGCGCCATTCGATACCCACACTGAGAGGCAGGAGCCTGGATCAATGCTGTCAGTCATGCGCTCCATCAGAGACAAGTCACTGGCTCCTTCCTCAAAGACTCTGGAGGCCCAGTGGCACAGGAAGCCATCTGACGCAGCCTTGAAGCCCAAGTCCGCACGGCTCGCCGGGGGGAGGAGGGCGTGTGGATCGCAGGCCTCTCCCTTACAGTAGCCAGGCCCATGTGAACATCCTTTCCAACGGCTGAGAGTTTTATAGGCCTATTCACTTTCAGCCTAGGGGTGCTTCACGTCCACGAGTGTTAAGGGGATAAAGATAAGGGCGACTGCAAAGCTTCAAACCTGCAAACACTGACAAGGATGGTGGGCCCGCTGTCGTAAAGCGCTTCTCAAGCACAGGCAAATAACTTCCATGCTACACACACACACCAAATAATAATGATGGTCAAGTAAAAGATAAAGAGCCGAAGACACACACATGCAAATCACTAAAGCATACGTGCAGAATGAGTGTAACCAGAGAGCAGATTCGGATGGGTGATTAAGAACAGATGATTTGATCCGTCTCCTCAGACTGGCATTGCATAAGCGAATTACCGCACCACCTCAATCCACAACTCCCAATATCACTCTTACATACACAACTCTCGTATTTAAATAGGTCTCTTTCAGAGTTACAATGAAACTCATGTTTTAAAAGAAGCGGGACTGATGCCAGTGCCTGGTCACTGCAGCTTTTATGAACTCAAAGCCTTGCCAGTTAAAAACTTGTGGTTTTATATAAATGCCATTAGATTTATACCATCAGGAGGTTTATGACTTTTGACTAACAAGCCAAAGCTTGCTCGCTGATTTGCTAATAGAATAAGCAGGTCTGTAGTGATGGGTAATAAACAATGCGTCCGGACAGGTTGATGTTGATTCTGGAGAAGGATGGAGGGAATTTCAACACCCATCAAATCCCGGTGTCACCGTCATAGCGCCATTTAAATAGACCATGAAGACTGGAGTCTGGGGACAGCATTCCACTCCTTGTGTACATATTCATGCAAGTGTGCATGTATATCCATGGCCGTAATGAGCACAAGGACACTCAAAAGTCCCAAGTTGAAATTGGCCTCTGGAAATGGGAAGTAAAGCTGTTGGTTGGGTTCCCTTTCACTGCAGGAGGTAGGAGTCGCCACCATCGGGGTTATCACCCCAAAGGTGAGGGGTGTTAGGGCCAGAAGGTGTCCTGACCTTTTCAAACCGAGGTTGAGGGGTGTCATTAATGTGGTGTGCTGAAGAGAAAGCAGAGGAAGGGGTGAACATGCAGCAGAGCTCAAGAACATCTATCCCACTGTGAGGGCCAACCAGGAAAAGTAATGACTGAAAGCCAGATCCGCCACAAGGTCTATGGTCAGTACAGGAAGCCAGAGAGCAGTGATTTAAATCAACCCAATAAATGTGTCACATTCAACTTTAACCTTACTAGCAAGGAGGACCTTTGACTCGACTCAGTACTGGCATCCTTCATCTGGGGTCTTAAAATGCCTTTTTTGTTTACTGTTTTCATTTTCAGACCAACCTTTCCTATGGATTTACGTTTCAAAGCGGTTTATGGGGTCGAGGTTTAGTGATTTTGCAAGGCCCCATTGGCTCCGACAAGTAGACAAGACGATCATGCGAGCCATTAGTTTAAAACGACACTTTAAATCACTCTAACATGGCATTTTTTAAATCACAAATTCTGTTTATAAAAAAAAATTGTAATTGTAAAAATGTAATTGCATGATCTGGATTTTCAGAGAAATTTCCACAAAAAAGGCTTCTATACGTAACACTTTCTAAACATTTCTAAAAAATATCAAACAAAAAGAATGTTAATGTTAACTGACAGCCAGTGTTCACCAAAAAAAAACCTTCACTCTTGAGATCCAGCTCAAACAGTCTCTGGGAAACTTTTACCCAGAAGAATAGGAACAGAGCAGGTTTAGAGAACAGCTGTAAATGAAAAGATCTAAGGTGAACCACATCCTGAGGTCAGAGGGTTTCCCCCATGTAGCACTCAACACCAGCAGACTTGCGCTGATACACGTTCAGAGACAGTGGCCCAAAAAAAAAAACACAGGGACTGAGACTGGGATTCAAGGTGGACAGGGTGCTGAGTTGGTAGAAATGGTTCTAACAGACTCCATCTGGTTCACAGGGTATTACATGCATAATCTTCTGCTTTCCCACTAGATCCTGGAGAGCAGGATGACTTCGGTCTGGAAAAAGTGTGTCAACAGCTCGGCGGATTAAAGAGTGATGACAAAAATGTTCAAATTGGTCAGAGAAGTGGGCTAAACTTCTGTCTTGTGAACAAATTTAAATATCATAGTCAAGAGATGAAAACTCACACAATAAACCATGGAACAATTGATTGAATCATGTGTTTAAACGTGATCATAATTTAATTAGCGCACCTACTTATATACAATTAAAAAGTTGTAGAATTCTTTCAACTAAGATTAACCGAAAAATAATCTGGGAATCAGAATAACAACATTTCCCAAGGATAATGCAAAGCAAGAACCTTGGCAGCATTGTAAATATACAACGTATTTTAAATATAAATCAAACAAATATGTTGCTTATTTAAAACACAATTGTTTGCACACACCCACTCACTCACTCACTCACTCACTCTCACACACACAAACACACACACACACGCACACACAAACACACGCACACACACACACACACGCACACACACGCACACACACACGCACACACACACACACCTACACAAACATTCATAACCTGAAAAAGATAAAGAACTAGCTGCAAGCGCGTAGTAACACATAAAAGCGAAGGGAGCAGCACTTCAGTTTCCACCCGTCTGGTTTCTAACGCTCCTTCTGTCCACGGCTGGTTAAGTACTAAATGAACTGGGAGATTTAAGGTGGTTTCTAGACAGCTTAGACAGGGTCCAGAATCTGAGCCAGCTCTTTCCTATCAGCCTTAAATCAGACCATCGTTGTCCACAGGGGGACCGGAGGGCTCAACCTGCCCCAGGCCCTCCATCCATGTCTCTGGAAAGTATTAGGGCCCATCAACATGCCTGGGGGAGTTTATTAGCAGCACAAAGCCAGAATTCAGGGAAAACACAATATGGTACCCCATGTGTAACAAGTGTTAGTTAAAAAAACTGAAATAAACGAAATCTTATTCAGGGTTTATACATACACAGAGAAGGAACAATCCTCAGTGGATGCAAAAACGTAACAATGCATTATTCTCACAGCATCCTTGACTTGTCCAAGCAAATCCGCAATTGCCTGTAATTACAAGCTTTTTTGCTGTATAAATGCTTAGACACTGCATTAGAAGGTATGATACAATCCCAAATAGAACCCAATCCATGAAGATTTTCCACTGTTCATAGTCACAGTCCATTACAAAGTAATATTATGAGTGCTGTCCCTTCTTAACCTAAAGAGAGAGGCTGGCGGGCACAACGCCCAGACTAAGACTTCCACGTCCGGCCGTTAACACGTTCAGAAATGGCGCCCTGGACCGGGGGGCAAAACGTTCCGACCACATAATACTCGCCACAATGAGCCTTAAACTTTACTGTTTTAGGAGTTTGCGCAGGAATCATGCTCATGCTGGCTTAAATGGGTTTGAGGAAGGAAAAATCACGCAGTTGTTTTGTTTCATCAAGATTGTTATCGGTTGTGAGCTCAATAATCGCCAGTACATAGTTCCAAAACCTAGTTTATTAATGACATTACTCATGTCGATCTGACAGAGATGCAATGCTGGTGTGTGCAGAAATAATCATGGGGGGAAAAAACGACCTCCAGTAACACTTTCCGAATTCACTAAAATTGCTGTGGCTAAATTGACATCTTTAGTCTATTTTCCCAGTTTACCCCTTGACACAGACCATGCGAGCAGAAACCAATTGGCTCGATTGTCCTTGGATTGCTTAGCTCCAAGAGGGAAACCAGAAACATGGATGCGCTATTAAAATGCATTTTGTGTGAGTGATGCGTCCTGTGAGAACAGGCCAAGGCGTGTGGTTTGCAAAGGTCTTAAAGAACAGGACGGTCAGGCAGTAAAGCAACGGCAGGGGAAACAAAACTGCCCTTAAAAAGAAGCCCTACGATGCATCAAGAGAGGTAGAAACTGAGAGAAGATTTATTTTCAGATGTTAATACATTGAATAAATAGATGAAGGCTGTGTAGGGGATAGTGGAAAAGGAAAGAACGCTATAAAGAGAAAAAAGGGAAAACGAAAGAGAGTGGGAGAAAAGAACGAAAAGAACGTAGCTAAAAAATTTATATTAGAAAATGAGGAATCAAGCTGTGAGGACTTCCGACAAGTCCAGTGAGATCAACCTCCTCAACAACGTAACATCTCTATTCTAGCCAGCTCAGAATCTGTGAAAACACAAGCACCGACAAACTGTTAAACAGAGGTGGCGGGAAAAGTCATCGCCTATCCACCTGACGCTAAGCAGAATCTCTCTCAGGAACCTGCCGAGAACGTTGAGCCAAAACCTTGACAGAGGAGACTCAACACGCCATGTTTATTAAGCACTTGTAAGTGAGCTCATCCTTGATGACATCATCCCAGGTTCTTGATATCATGACCACTACTGATTGGCCAGTCCAAAAGCAACCACTGCAGAAGTACAACCATTCATCTCTGCGGATTATAAGATGTAGACTGTCCAAGAGCGCTCATCAGTCTCTCATCAAGGAGAGTAAGCGGCTCCGATTACAGGGTCAGATAAACCCTTGCCGCCAGGACCAACAGGGTGATATCTGTCGCATGCTACAACACCATGATTGGCTTAAAGTAGTTTTGAGCGACTGCCCTCTCCCAAGGCTTCGAGCAATGGCCATTTGTCAAATGACCTTTGACCCTCTGTAAGGAGCCAGGGTATGTTTCCAATGACACCCTATTTCCTCATTTCCTATGGCAAGCTCTTAGACGAAAGGAGAAGTGATTCTTCTCGGAGAGCGCCGGGACGACTGATTGAGCCATTTGAGCTACGCTGATCTCAGTTCTCAGTTTCACGGTGCAGGAAGTAGGGCAGCATGGTTCAGGGCCTCCGTAGAAACCCCAAGTTTGGGTTGTGCCAAAACGAAGCCCCCCAGACTGAATGCGGGCCCCACCACTGTCTACCCTCCTGTCTGCACCAAGCAAACAGACCCAGAGGCCAGTTTTATATTGAAATCACATGGAGGTGGGAAGGTTTCAACAACAACCCCCTGCAACTTCCCGCTCTGCCACATGTTTCCCATTTCATTCTAATTATAAATATTTGGGCTGGAATCAGTTGAAACTGACAGGATACAAAAAAGTCCGGCAGGAATAAACAATGCAGGAACAAAAGGCAAACACGAAAGCAAACATGCTCTTTGGGTTTAGAGTAATGACTAAAACAGAGCAGTTGAGATTTCCCCCCCTTTGACAACTGAGCCATTGGGCTAAAAAAACGTCTGCAAGAAGGTCTCTGTTCTTTCACGGTGGGGTGGGACTGTTTTAATAATGTGGACAAATAGTGGGTGGCAGTGCTCATGGGACAGGTTCAACAGAGGTTACAAGTTAGTTGCTCCGGCGGGACGGGTACCCACTGACCCTCGGAATATGCGAGCAACTGCCAAACCCCGCAATAGAGTTTTCCAAAGAATTGCACCATCCAAGTCATTACTAACGTCTAAGGTCGGCAAACGGGTGACACGACAATGGAGTCTTCATTGCACAAAAAAAAACACTCTGGCATCATTCTGCACATGAGTCACTTTGAAAACAATATTAAAAAGAGCAGGAGACGGTTTTCTAAAATGATGTGAAAGAAATGACCTTTTCTAGACGTACAGAAACTGGCTTAAATCATATTCAAAGACTCACCCTAGCTGTCCCTATACTGAATGATCAATATGGACAGAGATGATCTTTCAGGCGAGTTTAGTCGCCTGATGGTTGGCTGATGTTTCACCTGATGATGGAGTTGACAAATGTCCGGTGTCATTTTTTAATTACATTCATTCATTTAAAATTAATTTTTGAAAAAAAAAAACTCTTATTCTTATTAACACGTAAATCACCCGATAGAATTGTAGGTGAAAGACACATGAAGCCTGACAATTTCCACAAACAGCACCAACAGACCTAGCATTGTGCCACATGGTCAGAATAAATATCCGCCACTTTTTAACACAGCCGAGAGCATTTCCAATGTTGTGGTGGCTTATCGTGCCAAAGGGCGAGCAATTAAACAAACCTCGACCACCCAGAATCCAACTTGAAGGAGATCAGAGTCATGTTGAGATTATTACCCTCTCTAATCATGAGCTTGTACGTACGACAGCGTTTCCCCCCACCTTGCCCTGAAAACACGGTTCGAAGAACACGGCTGCCCTTTATGTGAGCTTTAATACATTCAGAGACCCGCTGGAGTCTTGTTCTAGCCGATAAATGCCATTAGGCGTTTGACTTGGTCATAAGATACGCCAAGTGACTTTAATGTTACGGTTGCATGAACGGTTGGGCACCATGGGTGTCTGGGGCGATCGAAAATCTTCCTCGAAATGCCTCACAGCTATTAGCCTAGCGGTTACAGGCATTAAGGCAGGCGAATGAGGCACAAACATTAGCAAAAGGGGTCAATTAGTTGCCTGAAATAGGACACAGTCTAAGAGGGCAGCTGTATGGATTAAAACCCTCCCTTCACACTGTCGAAACACTCGGCCCACAGCTCACACAATTCCTCTCTGTTCTCCAGCGCTCTGCTACGCCTAATTGCACTTGCAGTATATGGGCTTTACTGCATGCAACCGTTCATGTGACAGATGTGCACTATGCATTTCGGTTATATGCGAGCTTGCTGAAGAGAAGTGACCTGCTAATTAATTGCAGTCAAACTCCACACATGGCATTTAGGGTCGCCATGGGCACAGGGCCCGGCCCTGATAGGTGAGCGGTGAGGGACAAACGAATGACACAAGTGTATGTGTGTGTCCCGCAGACTGAACATGTGCAGCTCATATGTATTCTACAGCCTGTCTGTTTCCTCAAAACCATCCATCAAAACTGTCAGTGTGGAGTCAAATACGGGAATACTGTTGTTTTTTAGAAGAAAGCAAAAATAGAGACCGGAGCACTCTCGAAGGCAGACGGGTCGATTTGTTCTGTGCCTCTCTGTGTGAAACCGTAAAAAAAATAAAAAAAGGAAGCGTTGGGCTGTCAGCATGACAGAAATGGTGAATGGGCGCCCTGAGAGCATGCATGAGAATTACTGCAGGACTCATTTACTGAAATCAAGAGTGATTTAATAGATCGCATTAATCCACATGACACAATGTGACTAATGTGAAGCATTGGTTTGAAAAAAATGCAGAAAAATTACCTTACATCTTTTCAGATATCCTACTGCATGCACCTACAAAGCCATCACACCGTGTTGTTCTGTATATGTTTATCTATATAAATATATGATCATATTGCGCACTAAAAAATGTTGGCAGCTAATGCATTCAAAAAGTTGTAATGGAGCTGGTTTTCACCACGCAATGTATAATGATTTTCATGTTGATATTTAAGCGCTAGCGCTATAGATATTGTAGATATAAAAATAAAATAAACAAAAAAAAATGCAACCATATACAGATTTCTGCAAAAATCTTGTAAGTATAGTAATGTTTGCTCATTTTACTTAAAAACCTCACAATTTGAGTTAATACTTTTCTGAGAAAAAAAAATGCTAAACGTTTTATTTCATTGGGCTTCTATACCACTGTGCTCAATACAAATATTAAAATCTTCCATATAAATGCATCCACATAAGCACATCAAACATGACATAATAACATGGTTGCAGCTATGATGTTTTTACGTTGTTTTTATCCATTAATATGATTCTTTAATAGTATAAGGGAAATAAAAACATACATGCACACACACTAAAAGCACATGCATCAATACAAAAGGAACACAACAACCAGACAAAAAATTAATAATGATATTGATAGAAAAAAGCACAATCAGTAATTCACACACAATGAAAACATTCCCCATTTACACCATTCTCACCCTTCTGAACAAAATGGCTGGCGAGGGCATGTGATTGTCTATGCCCAAATGCCCTCCTCATCGTCCTATTAGTTGCAAATGAGTGCAGGATTAATCCAAGGCAGCGTGGGATTAGAGACAAAAAGTCATTAGAGGGTTAGAGAAGGTCATTTAATGCACATAATACACATGTTCAGCATAAATTCTCCTCCGGTGAGATGAGCGCTGACGCTTTAACCTTGCCATTCTCATCCAGTATGGAATAAAAAAGCTCATGCACGAGAATGAGACAACACTTCTAAGATTAATTTCCAAGTCTCTCAACAGAGCCTTACGGGTGATTGGTTATCCACTGAAAAAAAAAAACAATATTAGATGGAAAGAAAAAAAAAAAAAAGACATCCATGCAGCCAGGGCTATTGAAACCATAGCATTGCAAGTGCAAAATGAGTAACACACGTGGCCTCTAGCCCCCGACATCCTGGATGGCTGTGGAAAATACCTGCAATGAAAGGCCTCTGAAGACCCCGTTAGTCCCAGCTCTGTGGTCGGCATGTTTAGGTGATAACAGTGCGATCGCGCGGGAGGTTTCGGGTGCTGATGTGTGAGGGCGTTTTTATTTGAATTGGAACTATGTAAGTGAGAAACCAAGATCAGAGTAAAATAAAAGCAGAGGATATTATTTGCCACAGCAAGAGCAAATGATTTGAGACGGGCAGGGACTCTTGAGATACCAGATCCAAGACTCCGTGTGCAAAAACGTGTGCAAAAACGTGCCTATGTGCTTGAGAAGCGGGCTTGGGCGGAGAAGACCTGTTTGAAGATTGATGGGTTTCTTTCAGCGCGTGAACAAGGATGCAGCACTTACCCCAAGAGGCCATGGACAGGTATGACACGCGGTGTTACGCACATCAAGCCCTGTCAAAACAACTGGAGAGATTTGTGTTTTCTGGGATAGCTGGGACTGACGAACGTGTCTTTTATCTGTTGACTTTACCTCGCTTTTCACCTTTTATCATATCAATTCTTTCCTCAGTCCTTTCTAACTAATTCCTGTTTAACAGCCATCAGGAGGAGAGCGGCTTAAGCCGGAGGAATTCCACATTTAAAAGCAACAAAGAACAAAACCACTTAAATCTTCTCGAATCACCCAGTGTGCCTAAACTGTCCCAAAGAAACCCCCCAGAGAAGCGTGTAAGCGCATGCACATTCACAAATAATAAAAAGCCTTTCATCTCAAGCCCAATATGAAGTAGCACACAAACTGATGCGGAGGATGCGGTGCTTTATTGGGTATGAAATATGCAATTTCCTGTTGTTTGTATTCGGTTATAATGGTTTATTCATAAAACTGGATAGGCCCTTGAGCGGTAAATCAGATCTGCGATGGAAAAAACAACAACACGGTTGGCTCACCTGATCAGGAGAGGGCTTGTGATTGGTCTGGTCAGAGTTGGAAGCCTTGTGGTGGTCATCCTCGTAGTTGTCAGCCATTAACTTCATGCGGTTCTGCGTCTAGGAAAGATAGAGCTCATTGTAAACTCCTGCCAATGCACACATAATGACAGGTTCTTTATATTTGTATAAATGATCCTAGAAATCCTGGGGCTTGAGTTATCAAATCTCCATCTCAGCCCGCGCTGTTAGTAGAGGCCCTTTTATCTGTATGATTTCAATTACAAGCATTATAAGAAGTGATTCCGATATTAGTTTTGATAGACAGGGTATTACTTTGAGCCCTACAGCGAGAGCGGGATCACTGTGCATTCACGCAAGTTTCAGCTGGAATGGATTTGAGTGAGGAGGGGAAGCCAGCCACGGAGATCTTTTAAACCCAGCGGAGAAGGGTGTGAAAAAGCAATAACAGAGACAGAGGGGAAAGACGAGCGGCGGTGAACAAAACTCTCAGCTTGCAGAATTATAAACACGACGAACGCAAACGCGCTGCTCACTCGATGCTTTAGTTCAAGCCTCTACACGCTCAAACTAACACAGATTTTTACAAGGGCCCCGAGGTTTCAGCACACCTGTTAGATCCCAAATCCACTTCAATGGAGACATACTGTAAGTGTCACGTATTTTACGTTATCAATATTAAATATAGTAAATATCACAGATTTCATGTATGAATATTATACAGGCATTCATGATTTTAATTTTGCATTTAAGGCAACACATTGACATCAGTCTCTCTGTTTATTCATCTATTAGTGTACATGGCATGCTAGTACACACACACACACACACACACACACACACACTGTATCTGTGTATAAGAATATACAAATATTGTATATATAGTTTTGTATTTACTAAAATAATTATAGATACAAACATATACACGCACACACACACACATTTACAAAATTACGTAGGTGTCAAACAACAAATTTTTTTTGATCAGTTTTTGCTTGACTTTTTTTTACGCTCAAACATACTTTCTTTTAAATATGTTAACGTCATCTGATCTTTACCAAATTGAATATTTCTGCCTGTAATTCATGCTAGGCCTTATTTGAACATCTATATGTGACTGCATGCGTGTGTGTGTCTGTGCATCCATATGTAAATATAAGGGGAAAAAAACATTCATAGTGGCATTCCATAGAAAATGAAACCAAATAAAAAAAAATAAATAAAAAAAATCATCGAGGCTGTTGCATCACTCCTGACGTTCTGGCTGCTTTGATTTCTTGTACCTGTTAACAGGCCACTTAGTCAGAGGTTAAATAAAACATTGAACAAACAACCACTGAAGCAGCTCTCAGACACCCTGTACTCAACAACCTCTTAGTTTTTCACTCTGCCCCACTGAGGACGGCAGTCATCATGAGGGAGAAGAAGAGGGCCGGAGGCTGAGACGCTACGAGGGGAAGGCATTACAGCCGCTGGGAGGGGAAAAAAAACTGCTACATTTCAGATCAACTGTCACTACCTCACGAGGAAGAAAATGCCCCATTCAAGACAATTTGTTCCACATGCTCAGCTAAGGATTCAAGACGAGGGTTCGGAAAGTCAGGATTAAGCTTTAAGACTTGCAGCATGTAAATCCTTAAACTGGTACGGAGCGCATGAAGTTTAGCAAGATAGAAGCTATAAGAGTGCGCGTGTGTGTGGGCCAAAAAAAAAAAAAATCAAAAAGTATTAGTTGAGAACAACAAACACACACATATACACTCTCCCTGGCATGAGCATGCTTGGTTTACTTCCTCCTAAAATTATGCAAGCCAAAAATAAATAAATAAAATAAATATAACGGCAAATAAACAGCGAAAACACATCATTTGCTGAGAGATTTTTGAAGCTTAGGGGGGGTACAAAGCACCTACAGACGAATTGGCTGGTCTGGCTGCCCACTGGAGTGAAACTCATTTGCAAGGCAAAAAAAAATAAAAAAAAATAAGAGGGAGCTGGTATTTGCTTTTTTGCCTGCAAACGACTGAAGTGGTTGTCAATACGGCCGGGTTTAATGTGGCACTGGGACTCATAAACGGTTTATTGAACTACACTGGGAAATCTGTGCACATAGTTCTGTACAATTTAGTATGAAGATATGTAACGTGCAAACTTGTTCTCGCTATGGAGACCAACTCCACTGCAAAAAAATATTATAATACCAATAATAACAAATAATTCATGATCACAGTACACAATAATCCAAATTAAATTATTTCATCCAGTCAAACAAAGAAGCATTGATAATAAAATAATTCGCAAGATAATACTTCAAATTAGTGCTGTCATTAGTTTAATAGCAGTCTTTTACACATTTATACTAATAAATTATGATGGTCACGTCACACTACCGCCAATCTGATGATTTTTAACAATACTAATACTATACTTACCCTAAAACAGGGACCTCAATTATTATTATTTAGGGTAATTCACAAGGCACCTTTCGAGACCCTCAAACACTAGAGTCCGCAAACTGTTAAGGTCATGCCTTTATTTTGAAACAGGTGAGATGTTACACAGCTTCTACTCCCTGAGCGGAAGAGGCGCTCAATCGAAGAGATAAACTCCAAAAATATATAAAATTAAAAAGAAAGAAAGAAAAAGAATGTTTGGGACAAATTGCTACAAAAGTCCATGTGTGCCCTTTTAGCCTCACTGATGATCTCGCCAATGACATCATGCATCCCATATTAGTAGGTGTCACTAAACCTCCTGGATTTACTTTGGCAGAGCATCCGACCTTTACACGATCCGCAGACAGGTCCGAGACGGCTTTGGAAAACATGGACATTGGATGAGGATGAAATAGGGGTCCGGCGGGAGGCGTCCGTGTGTGCATGTGAGAAAAGGGAGGCGTGAGCAAGGCTGGAAACCGGATCTGCTCCAAGGGCCAGAGGGGATCTGAAGAGCCGATCCCAGATGGCTAGAGAGCGGGGAGGCACACTCCAAACTTAACAGCTCATATGTGAGCCATAAAGCAAAGAAGAAAGGAAAGGTGCCTGGTGGAAGAACAGAAGAGGGATGAATGGTAAGAAAAAGGCACCGTGGAATGGAATGGAAAGAGGCAGGAGACGAAGAGGGAGAGAGAATGCGATGGAATGTAGAAGCAGGCTAACGACCAGAGACCCTGTTAAGAAGAGCCCTAATTGTAGGAGGCCCTTGCATCCACGTGTAATAAAATTTACTGCGTAACCAGATCCCTGTCTGAGTGGCCCGTGTGTGGATGTGTGTATTCGTGAGGTTTAGGAATCTAGCACATGGGGACTCTCCTTCTCCGCTTTCCTCCTTGTTCCAGAACCTCACTTTCCTTAGAAATTCCTCCAGCTACAGGCAGCGATATGGACTTGATAAAAGTGATGGGACACACACACACGGGCCAATTGGCTTGGTAGAGCCGCACCATTTGCAAAAATGCAATACAAGCGCTCGAGTTACTGCCACCAACACGAAACATCTGAAAGCAAGAAGCTGGAATGCTTCTCTGCGCGACACTTTCGATGCTTCTTATCCTTAGTGTTTCCTTCCATCTCTGCATACCTTGGTTCTGCACTTGGCCTTACTTCGGCTCTCACTCTGCCCTTACGATAATTGTCAGGAATGCTGACCTCAATTCTTTGGTTTCCGTCCCAACTGGAGAGCTCATTTGCTCACTTAATCTAATCATTTTAACAATTATTCTACTTCTCCGCCATTATCATCCCCCTTCCTGGTTTAATATGACAAAAAATGTTGACGTGGCGCCAGAAAAGAGACAAGAAATGTGAAAAAGGGAAAAAAGCAGCCTCTGTTGTTATTCTGCATTGAGTGTGATATCAAAAGGCCTTTTTGTGAAGTCCATAATTGGGGTCAAGGAAGAGAAACAACATAATGGGAGCCTTTCCTACACCTCCAGATGAGGTGACCCCTCACAGCACCAAATGACCTCTGGGAAGTTCATGACCTCTTTCCACTTCCTCTGTCTATCCCATCTCTCTTTTCCCTACATAAAAAACAACCTAGTTAATGAACTATGAAACCATAAAATTTTACTTTAAGAACACAAATCTCAGCGATTCTCTCAAACATTTTTGGGAGAGTCTTTGTGAAAGGACAAGGAATGCGCCTGTATTGTGGTCTTTTACTAGAAAACCTTATGTTCGTAAACTGTGTGCAGCTCAACATGCCTGGAAAAGTAATATTTATTAAAGCCCCTCTGTTAACAGTAGGACCCTTCGCTCGCCGGTTTCTCCAGGTCACCTCAGAATGTGGCTGAACTCAGGTGTGCACGAGAAAGCCCACTAAGCTTCAACTTTAATGTAAAATATTAATGTAAAACACATGTTTCTTACAGGTAACAACAGCGCTACCCAGCCCAGCATTCACCTTATCGTGTTCTGGAAAGCTGAAGTGCAAACTGTACCGATGTATTCCCAAATGATTGCAGGAAAGGGCTTTGCATGTTAACATGGCAAAAAAAATGTGGCATAAATCATCCACATGCACGCATAAATTACACACATACAGAACAACAGCGGACATTTATATCAAATCCATATTTATATTCCTCGTCTCGGTTATTGAATTTTAGTTTGCACAATGAAAGTCACTAAAAACTGGAGGAAAGGAAAGGGGGGAAAAAAAGTTTAGCGATTTGCCGTGGCCTTTTTTCAAGACCATTAAAAGCCATTACTGAGTCTCAGAAGTCACTAAAAGGTCTAAGACATCAAACGCAAAGATAACAGAAAAATACAGTCCCAGATCCTTGCATGAATAACCGTCACTGAGATAAGCCTCTTGGACAAGCATGACAGAGAGGATTCAACAGCACTCCCATGATTGGGAGCTGTAGTGCTTCCAGTTTTACAGGCTCGGGATTAAAACTGAACACAGAAGATAACTGGGAAATGGGTAGAAACAGAATGGCCTCTGTTCTGGGGGGTGCAAAGGAAAAAAAAAGAACATGTCTTTGCTCAGTTAGAATTACAAGGACGATGGTAAGCAAAAATGCTCTCACTATCGCTTTCTAATGGAAACTAAATAATATCTGTAGAAAAAATGTCTGTACAAAACAGGACAATACTTGAACATTGTCCAAGTTCAAGTAAAAAGAGGACGGATAAAAGGTGACTAACAAAATAAAAAACAAATTATGATTAAAAAAACCTGATTACAATCATGAAAAAAAAACCCCACCTAAAATTACATACACACAGACATTGAGTAAGACACTAAATAAGCAGGTAAGCAAAGTAAATCCCTTTAATGTAAGGTTTTATTATGAGAGGATAATTGAGCAAAGCTGGGGAACATTTTTTTGTTAACAATAACTTTGGCTTAGGTGTAATTGACTTTGAAAACTCAAGTAAAACAACAAAGAATTGCCGGCCATTATTCTGACAGAAAAAAGAAAGCAAAAAGGAAAGACAAAAAGCAGACAAGACTATCTCTTTACCTCATTACAGCAAGAACCAGGACTCACTAATCAAACCTTCAGTTCTACAAGACTTACTGCAGTAGAGCAAAGTGAAAACTAGTTCTTAATAATAACGTTATTATAATGTTAAAAAAAAAAGATTCTGAACCCTTGTAGCTTGCCAATATGTCTTAAACGAAAAAAAAAAACCTAACCGAATAGCCCCAAACTATAAAATGTTCTCCACAATCAGAGATGCAATGGGAAATCTCCACTTCCTCCGCAACGACGCACATTGGACAAGCTGGACACCCACAGGTCTTACTCAAACAGCCATTTAGCGGCTTGTATTTTAAGACCTCGTGTTCCAAAAACACTGTGACTACTTTTCCTAAACGAGCGGCAAAAGTTGCTTCGGATCCAAGATAAATCAAGCACGGACGCATCTATGAGCAACCAGCATCAAACCACCGCGGCTCCTCGCCTGCACCGGCCACAAGAGCCCAAGCCAAGCGACCCCATAATGAATCGAACGCTTGTTGATGCTGTTGTTTACGTGTGCTTTAGACTTCATCCGGGATTTTGTGCATTTTCCCTCTCTGTAGCGGAGTGTTCTTTATTTAATTTAAGCTGCGTGATCACTGTGCCCACAAAGGGTACATGAGGCGCCTACAACTCCGACTTTATTACAAAACGCCAGCATTATGAGGACGATAAAGGTAGGTTTTCAAAGATCATTTTATTACTCCGAGTGGACGTGGAACAGGGCTCATGCCCACGATGCCCAACGCCAGGCAGGCCGGAAAGTCTGGAAGGGCCGTTTGAAGCAACTGCAGAAGTGGTAACAAGAGAAAGACATATCGACACAAATCTGCAATTTCCGAGGGGATGAAATTACCAATGCCATTCCAGGACTTGTGGGAACTAACACTAACACTCAATCTGCGGTTACAAAACTGCAACCAGACTTTTTAACACCATCCCAGAGGACCGGCAAACCGTAATTGGCCTGAATCACTTCAGGTCATCTTTTAAAAAAGCGGATGGGGTTAGTCATGAGATACATCGGTTTACAACGAACGAGAGAGCAGAACTGCAACCCTAGTCCTTGCAAAACACAAAAGAGTAATGAAGCTTACAGAAATTGTCAGAATAAATATGGTTTCCATCGTATGTCTTGATTTTCTTACACAGACGACTAGATAAATGGGACTCCAGAGGTCTGGGTGTCGGACACCTTGGCGTGTCTTCCATCTCTAAACAAGGACTAAAATACACAATCACTTGATCAATGTCATCCCTCTCTCTTGGAGAGAGGCTCCGTGTCAGTTCAGCCACACTCCATTACCCACACACAGACACAAACGTAATATCCTCATCTCTGAGAACAGAAAAAGTGCGGTGTCATTTAACCCTCTGGTTTGCGTAACCAAAAATCCTTATTATCCTCAGCCAATGGAGCCAGAAATGTCAACTGAACAGTAGTTAGAAAATGTTCCAAAAATGGGCTCTAGATGTAAAAAAAAATACATTAATAACACACTTTTTTAACTAAGCTCAGTAAAACACTGGCTTTTAGCTTTTTAATTTGATGTTATTGGCATTAGCATTTGTTGACAGAATGCTGTGGCTTTCAAATCATTATTAATTCTAAACGTTTTCATATAAGTTGCCATGTATTATTATCAAAAAAAAAAAAAAAAAAGTAAAAGAAAAAAAAATGTACTAAATTAATAAGCACTTACGGTAAGTTCTTAATTATAGCTGCAAATGCAACTATGCTTCCCTTACTTTAAAACAGATGTCAATTTGAGAATAATTAGATGATTATACATCCTCATCTAATTATTTAATAAACAAATTAAATTAAATTCAAAAGGTTTATTGTAGTATAATTCAAAGTCATATAATTTATATTATTTGTTTGAATTTTATGCAAATCTAAAATACAAAGTATATATTAACGTAAAATTAGTTAATCAACATAATATAGTTCTTATAGAAATCATATAAAAAGATACAAGCCAATAACTTATTTACATGTTTTTAAAAGAATACAAAAAAAAGATTTGGAGATCCAACATGATTATATGGATTTTGTGCACATTGACTCCATGACAGATGCATTCAACCAGATTTGGCTAAACAAGACACCGGTGTCAAAAGGGTAGGGTTGTTTCGACATCAGGTTTTTATAGAGTAGTTAAATAGTACACATATTATGACTAAATTGACAAAAAAAAATACCATCAAGCCAATTTTTTTTCTGGCCCATCAGTTTTGGAAGTCTGAACGGGGGTTACTCTACTCTGGGGACAAACACTTAAACATAACATCAAAAAATATAATAAACAAGTTCCACTTTTTGAACAGAAATGAAAAAACTGCAACTATTAATAGCATTATTCTCGTCTGGTATTTAGTTTTTTTTAATTGATGATTTTTCATATTGATCGCATGGGTCATTACATCATGCATGTGTGCATGTGTGCGTGTGTGAGTGAATGTATAAAAACATGCGCGATTTAGCTTAACTTTCTAAAGTTGGTTAACGTCGACAATCCCTAATGCTTATATATGATTTCATATCAGTTTTGATATTGTGACAGCAAAAAGATAATGTTGTAATGAGTCCCGTACAAAAAAAAAGCTCACTCCTCGCACGTTCTCACACAAGCATGTACGCTGACATACAGTCAGCAGGGGAAAAGGCAGGAAGTCTCGGCCGAGATCCATCAGAAGCCGGAGCGTTACGATGAAGGAGGGTCTGGTTGGAGAGGCGGTGACCACAGCAAACACCTTTCCACAGCAGACAGAGAGCTCAGTGTACACGCAGTGATGCTTTCTCAGCCGCCGAGGTGTCATACAGCTTTCCAGCGCGAGCATCCAGAAGATTAATGGCCTGAATGATGCTCTGCGATAATGGCGTGGATTAATGCAGCATCTTCAGACCGTGCAGCGGCAGGGATGATAAATTTGATGACATATTGAATATTTTCAGGGCGCCTGGTGCAGGTGGGAGTGCTCGCAGCCGGTTCAGAGACAGGGCTGCTTTTAGAAAGGCAAAACTGGATATGGGGAGCTCAGATGGTCTGGGTGGCTGTCTCGCTCCCACACCGGCTGCTGTTCTTGCGATAACAGAATACTAATAAGTCTTAAGACATAATTCAACAAAAAAGCATGTGCAGCAAGAAGACAAAAAGAAATGGGGAGTGGTAAAGTGTAACATAATAGCTTAAGCATTTTCACGTATACTGCATGTTGAACCCTAAGGAAGAGGGGCCTTTTGTCGTCACCAGACTTTTTTTTTTTTTTTTCTTTTCAAAAGGGTTTTTTTAAATATCTTTGATATCTCGAAAAAGACTGATTTGATCTGTGCAAATAAAAATAAATAAAAAGCATAATTACTGACTCGATTCTTGGTTCCAAACACAATTTTGCTTAAATCAAAATTCAGACCTCAATTAAACATCAGGAAAATTAGATTTGGCATTATACCTTTTGGCTTCTTGGTTTCATTTATATATTTTTCCACGTATAACGAACCATATCTAACAACTTAAAGCAAAATATAAGCCTAAAAATGTCAACATTTAAGTTGATCAAGAAGTTGCAAACTTCGAGATTTTGCAGAACAAAAATGTCTAAAACAAAATCACATCTGGTATTTCTTCAGCCTTTCAATCAGGCGTGAACTTGTCTGATCACAATCATGTTGGTAATAAATTAAAACAGAAAAAGAAAATGAAAAAGAATCACTTCAACAACACAACATTCCAATCTCCCTATGTTTTCGAAAAACATTTCCAAATCTGACCATTACTACACTAAATCATGTAAAATAATACCAGTATTTATTGATTCATAAACAGAAACCGGCCAGTCATTGTAAAATAGACAAATAAACACGTGACAACAGGATAAAGCAGATCCGTCGCAAACATCTAAAGGTTCTAAAAACTCGGCATGCCATTCCAGGTATTCTTTTAAGTTTACTAATAAATCTCACTGACACATTAGTACAGCCTGGAGGAAAGATTTATGATTTAGCATTACGTTTCACCAAACCACCGGTTCAAAAGCAGCTCATCAGACATCACTGCTATTTTTACACCAATGTACCACATAAACCAGATGAGAATTTGTCACAAAAAAATGAAGGAAATGACACGGCGAGTTCATTTTCTCACCTAATAAAACACATCAGATATAACTTGAGAGAGGCAGTCGAAACAAAAACAGATGCAGGACATTTTCTCTCATCATTTCTCAGTTATTACAATCCCTTTTGCTCATTTTCTACCATATTTCCTTTTTTCTTGTGATTTGCAGCATTTAATTTCCTTCGCCTCAAATCCCTGGATCACAGTAATAGCTGTTGATTGCTCAGCATTTTGTTAGACATCAAATAGTCTCATCTGCAATATTTTATTGAAAGATGATGGTGGGCTCCATCTGTCACACACTCAGAAGAGAAATGATCAGGACTGTCTTACTCTGACAAGTCGTTGTAAATAGAAGTTCGGTGAAAAGTGTGAATAAACACTTTGCTGTGACAGACTGGGTATTCACATTTGCAACACTGAAGGTCATAGGTTCAATTCCCAAGGAAAGCATTTGTTTACGATAATCCAAAAATCTTTTTTTTGCTTTTGGTTAAAACGTGTCCTGAATGTTATAGTGTAAAAAAGGAATCCAATTTAAATAATATTTTTACTTTACTACTAATTTACTTTACTACTAAACTGATTATATGTTT
Organism: Paedocypris micromegethes; assembly: GCA_028031935.1. Taxonomy (NCBI): domain Eukaryota; kingdom Metazoa; phylum Chordata; class Actinopteri; order Cypriniformes; genus Paedocypris; species Paedocypris micromegethes. Next base: position 8,308,857 of record CM051496.1, read on the forward strand.
CTCTTGTAATTATAAATAAATTATAAAATCATATTGATGGCATTTTTCCTAATATAATGTTAATCATATACGGTATACATATATTTTAAAATTTTTCTAAAACTCATTTAAAGTTATTTATTGAAATTCAAATTATTATTAAAAACAGCAAATATTTCACATGTTATCCCACTGTGTTCAGTTAGAAATTGTATTATTTTAAACAAGACTTAACAAGCATGACCAGGAATTTCTTCCTCTTCTGAGCCATTATCAGTTCAGCATCTTTACACACATCTGCCTCTCCAAAAAATACTCTTTTATGTACCACTATGTCACCCTCTTGTGCCGTCAATCAATTGCTACGACCCCCATCCCACATCTTCACCCTCATTGCAGAAGCTGCATTCAACACTTGCCCTTCCCCTGGGTCACATTGGACTTCTAGTTAACTCAAATCTATATTCATTATCTTTGGAGCATTTATCATGATGTTAATGATTACAAATGAGGATTGAAGAGTATTAATGATTATTGATGGTAAACGAGTGCAGAATGCCCTTCTCTGGTGTGAATTAGGGCAAGAAAAATAGCTCTGCAAGGGATGGGTGAACTAAAGGCCCTGTTGTCTCCAAACTTTGACCCCAAAGTAAAACTGCCCAACACAACTGATTTAGGACCACCGTGTGTAACCTCTAAAAGTGACCTGAGCCATTAGCATGTCAGGAGAGCAACCGTTCTTAACCAAATTCCCCCCTGCCGTGATTGACAGCATGCGTGGGGGGGGGGCTCCGGCTGCCCTCCTGATCTCCAGGCTGTGGGTGAGAGCCGAGCCCCACAGCTATCTGCACTACTGACACCCATTTCCTGTGGAATGCTGCAGCTATGCGCCGTGCTGATAGCCTGTCATTCAGAGACGAGAAGAGAAAGAGTGGAACCCAGAGAGCCTCCTGAGATGGTGAGGTATAGAGGAAGATAGCGATGGATAGATAAACATGTAACAGTCCTGTAGAGACTGGATGAGAGGAGAAAATAAAGGTGAAAGAAGAGGGAGAGAGGTGAGGGGTATAGAGAACAGTGCAGAAAGAGAGATAGAATTGGAAGGACGATAGACAGAAATTGAGACACAAGGATAGAAAAATGGGAAAACATGCAGAACTGACAAGGGGGAAGATAGATAAAAACAGAGAGATGGAAGGGTGGGGAGAAGAGTAGACAGACAGAAATAAAGAGAAAGAGGGAGAGAAGGAAGGAAGATGGGTTGGAACTAAGTGATAAAGGGAGAAGAGGAAATGGAGAGGGACGAAGAGGAAGATAGGTCCCTCTAATTGAAAAGGAGGAAGATGGATAGAAACAGAGTGAGGAGGAAGAAACTGGCAGAGAGGGGGGGGGGGTGGCAGAAAGGAAGATGGGCATCTATTGAGATGTACAGTGATCTGGAGGAAGTAGCAAAATGAAGAGAGTGAGAGCAGTGAGAGTGAGAGAAGATTTGAAAGAGCGACAGAGGGGGAAAATAATGGAAGATGCAAAAGGGTAAACAAAGGGCAATGGAGAAACAAAGAAAGAAAATAAGTAGAAACTGAAAAACAGAAGGACAGGCGATAAAACAACAGGCGGAGAACAAAAGAGAGCACAAAGGATGGAGCCAAAATCCACCTCAGCACCCAAATCATGCTAGTTTACTGTCAATGTGTGTGGCTGGTTGGTATTGGAAATAAGAAACTCTTGCTTGAGGGTTGAACGGACTCATCCGGATGCGCGGCCACTAGTCTGAGTAGTTTAAGCCAGCGTGCATGTGTTTGCAGGTGGTTTGCGGGAACACAGAGGAGGAGTCAAATAATTCTAAAATTGCCCTCTGTGGCCAGACATCTGTAGCCGGTTTACATCTCCAAACCCTGGGTCTCCTTCCCAACCAGTCCTCCTTCGCCTCTCCTTGAACCTCTAACAGCATAGCAGAATTGACCTGAAACTCTGACAGCTACACAGAAGGTCAGCGCTTTACTGATACTACAAACATAGCATAATGATATCCTGTGTGATATCATATTTCTGGCACAATCACTTGCTTCTTAAGAGAAACTGGAATCGGGGTTTTGTCAAGGTAATGTTCATGGACAGCACTTGTGGCTTGCTTCAATTACAAGATTTTTTTTGAAAATTTTATTGAAAATCTTGACTCCTCTCTTGATTTTGAGATGCTTTCAGAGTAAAACGCAAGAAACCTTGAGGCGGTTGGTCTTGGTATTTAAGTGGACGTAGGCAAGACAACCTTCTCAAGTGGAAACTGTAAACTGAGCTTTGGGTTCACCTTGTGCCATGGTATGAGATGCAGATGTGAGATCCTGGTTCATACCTGCTGCTTGAGTTGATGCACCAGCCGATCCTTCTCTCGCTTCAGCAGAGCCACCTCGTCTTGAGTCTTCTTCTTTGAGGCCGACAGCTCCAGAAGAGCGATGTTGGCATCCTTCTCGCTGATGGCTGCCAACAGTGCTTCCTGCCTGTTTGAAGGACCACGGTATAGAGTAAGTAATTACACTGTACTGGAAATGGCATCATTGTTTTTAATGTTGCTGCGGTAAAATGACCATAGGATTTGGTCATTCCTATGACAGCAATGATCCATCAATAAAGCATTATGATTATTCTTTCAATATGCAAAGCTTTATAATCCAGAAACGTTCATAAGGCATGTTGACAATTTAACCCATAGCTTAAACTAAAATTAGGCTATATTATAAAACAAGTTATTTGTTGTGGAAACCAACATATTTACTAATGACTTCCAACTTTCACGCATGTACTGACGAGCATCCGCAGCCTCTTGATTGGACCAGTCTGTACCAATTAGAGTTTCCATGCAGTGAACAAGACTTTTGATTTTCTGTCACTGCTGATTTGTTAGCTGAACAACAACCGATAAAACTGTTTGTGTGGCAATGTATTATTCCTGATATAGTAAGTTTAATATTAATATTTAGATTTTTTTTTTTTTTATAAAAAGAAAACTGTTAAGACTAAGAGAGAATGCAACAAAATATTCCTCCCGTATAACTACACACATAAATACGAAAAAAATATGATACAGAACATTATGCAACATTAAAAATGTCATTTTATATGATATGCTAATTATAAATACTACATTTATGAAACTGTTGATTATTTCTAAAGCTCCTTCAAGATTGCAAGTTGTGTAGGCTTAATGTGTTTTGTATCCCTTCAAAACAAAAAATGACATTTTAAAGTTTATTAAAGTACCATTTCTGGAATAACTGCAGATAAAATTAATAAAAAGCTTTGACTACCATTGTTTCTGTAGTCGAGATGAACACAAACTTACTAAATAAAGCTGGTGCTTTGTCAACAGAAACGAAGAACAAACCCACATTTTTCATTTATCAATAGCAGCCATATCAATGAGACTTTGTCATAATACAGTATTGGCATATTATGCAGTGTATAAATATCCTTCTGATACTGTCTAAATAAAAAAAACCCTGCATTCCACAAGTCAGTAAAATGACACTTCGATCACTTTCCCAACAAAAACCATGACGGAGGAGGAGAACTTCGTTTCTTCTTCCTTTTTCATCACAGACTCTCTGTAAACTTGCTTTCTTATCGGATTTTCCATCACTGCCAAATGCTTTTTTTTTTTTTATAGTGTCTGTCTTTTTCTGTTCTCTTCAAGGCCTTGAAGGAACCAGCTGACCTGATTCTTTCCAGAGTGACGTCACATATCCAGAAAAGATGCTGGTGCACCTGACAGAAGTTTGCGTCTTCTGCTCAACACAAGCACAAGTGCCACAACACCCATGATCTAGCCTGCAACTCGTAATCCTGTCATTTCAGACCATCAAAAACAAAAACTCGCCCATTAAAGAAACAAAAAACAAAAAAAAAAAACACACACACACCATACCCTTCTGGAAACTAATAAAACATTCCTGGTGATGTTTCTGGAAGCTTCTGTGCACTAACAAGTCTTGTTAGAGACAGACGGGCTTTTAATATACTGACCTCCTGACTAGCCGTGCTCATTATGGTCAGGTTCAGACCGCAGGCAGCAGCTGCCCCTGAGGTGAGTCCGTTTACTTTGGCCAAAATGGAACTTCCTGTTCAGAATCCTAACCTCTCTGCCGGCTCCTGATGAGCCCTTGTTCGTCTGGTCAGGAGAAGCGCATCAGGACGGCAAGAGTGAAGAATGAAGTACCCAAGATCAGATGAATGCAGAAGGTAAAAGAAATGTCAGCACATGAAGATGAGAAGAGTTGACACAGGAAGTTGTGGAACGACGGATTTTCACACATGATGTTTGGTTTGTGATAGCTGACACTTCCTCTCACGTGAAAATGTGTGAAGTGTCGGAAAAAAACCACACGCAGGCGAGAAGCAAAGAAAAACAAAATGCAATCTAAAATGTATAATTATAGATGTATAAACAATTATAAAAGCAAACAATTAGCTAATAACAAGACGGGTCAAATATTTACTATTTATTTCATTGTCAATCAATATTATGTTTACACTTACCATTATATGATGTCATTGCTGTTATATCAACCACAATAAATATTACATGTATACAAAAATTACGTTCTGACTGCATCAAATCAATAACAAGTCAAATTCACTTCTTATTTTCAGACACTTGTTCCGATTTAAGCAAATGACAGCAGAGCTCAGGTCTTCCTGTCCTCAAAAACAACAAAGCTTCTTATCAGAAGCAGCGGGACACAATGGGGCCAAACACATTTGTTCTGAGATAGAGAACAGTCCATATTGATCACTCAGAGGTCAAGTGGCCAATCATCTCCTCCCATGACCGGGCCAATCAGAAAGAGGAAGCGGTCCATCAATCAACGCATCTCATCACTGCTCTCAACACTCAGCTTCCTTTCCCCGAACACCACATTCCTTTTAGCTTCACGTTTTTTTTCCTCAAGAGTCCTCTTGCTGGGTTAAAAATATGCAGCTCTACTCATTTCTGCCGCTCCATCACCGTGTGCCTTTCTATGGGCGTTTACGCCACTAGAGAGATAATGAATAGCTGAGGAGTGGGGAGCGTGGCGAATTTATGGTGGCTCATCATGGGAAAACACTGTCGGTTAAGCCACCGGAGCAGAGGACACCACACAGAATGCCAGGAATTGCCAGGGTGGCCTGTCTTAAACTTGACTTATCGCTACAATTCCTTTTGTGTGACGACAAATCAAAGCAAATGACGGTGAAATGAGGAAGGAATGTTAAACGAACGCAGATCGGGGTTCAGCTACATCAAGCTCTTGAAATTCCCAACGGTTTGGTTAACCGTTTTCATTGACGAGATAGGTTGCACGGGGTTGTGGACGGATGGATACATGTAAGGGAGAAAATAATAAATGCACAAGCAAAAAAGTGCAAAAAAGCACTTTTAAAACCCAGGACAAACAAATCAATATATACCAGGGGTGGCAAACCCGTGGCTCTTGAGCCTCTTTAACTAGTTTCATGCGGCTCTTCAGGAGCTTTCACATGACATGAGTCAAATATGCACACAATGTTAACTGTTGAAAAATAACTAATATTATCATGTTGGTGTGGTTTATTTTCATTAAATTTGGCTGAGCAGAGGTCTGTGTGTGCGTGTGTGTGCATACAAGATTAAGGAATGGGATGATGTTTATGTGTGCACACATGTATGATGCGGCTCTTTGCAGTAAAACATAAAAAACAGTGGCTCTTAGTCTCTGACTAGTTGGTCACCCCTGATATATACTGTCAATATACGTATACATAACAAAAAATATATGTATATGTATTTATACACAAATTTATGATTAAAAATTCTACAAAATAAAAACTCAACAGCACACGATTCTCTAAATTTTACAAATATAAATATGTGAAACTGTGATTTGCATTAAACCATACAGTCAAGGTAAACACACACACACACACACACACACACACACAAACCCGGAGCAGTGGACAGCCTTAAGTCTGTCCTTAAGGACATGTGAAGTTGATGTCTCAAACATTTAGTTGTGAAACCCACCTGGCTAGGATTTGAACCTGTAATGGCTGATATCTGATGGCTGGTTTAACTCCCAACTGCTGAACCGCAATATATATAGTATATATTTAGACTACTAATAATGAAAACTAAGAAAAGCTTGTTTTTTAATTTAACAAAACCATCTAATTTTTCATACAAAGGAGCAATGGTTATTTCTTCAACCCTTATTATATTACCTATATATTTGAGTAGTGATGATTTGCACTGGAGGAATTCGGGGGACACCATTAGCAGGGAAGAAAGAGTTCAGAGAACGTTATCAGCCGAATCCATCAGTACTAAGTCCTACCTGATACTGCCTGATCTAGCACATAAAAATAAAATACAGGCCAGCCGCGTTAAACAAACTGAGTGTTGGAGAAGTCCCAACACATTAAAAAAATAAAAATAACCCTAACTCTCCATCATTCCCTGGCCGTGAGCCATAGCATGGCTTTTCTGGACCTATTTTCCAGTAAAGTGTATTATGAGAGAGCCAGAAACACTGAGCAAGTCGTTCGCTCGCTGTTCGTGTGTCATGTGGGAAAAATATGGTGTCCGTTCACTGTTCATTGCTACCCCGGGGCATGGAAGGCTTTCGACGGCTGCTTTTACTGGACTAAAAAGAGAGATATATCCGCTGCTTTTAGAATCCGTACTAGAGTGCTAAAATGGAGAGTTAAATGGAGAGTTATGGAGGATATCGTCTCAGGATGGGCACTATGAAACATTTACGAAATATCTTGTGCCTCTAAAGCTAATATTGACCAGACCAAAGCTATAAATTCCACAGTGCACAAAATCTGAAAGTATGAGTACTTAGTATCTTCTGAACACAGTAAGAGCTGTATTAATCTTGCATTAAAAGGAACAGCAGCGCCTGAGTGACCGAGTGGATCCACAAGCAAGATCCCGGGAAGAACATTTGGAGGAAACACTTTCCTAGACACCACATCTTTATTGGAAACAAATAAATGACGACTTGGGATTCAGCCTTATATTTAATAAAAAAAAAAACTTTAAGGGGGAAGAGAGAAAAAGAGAATGTTTCAAACAAAGCTTTTTAAAATTTTTTTATAAGAATTTAGCTCCATAATGAATTAAGAAAAATATACAAAGATTATTTATAGAGAAAGAGAGAGTGATAAACAAAGATAGAGTGATGTAGTGAGAAGAAAATTGCAAAAAAAGAGGGCCTTAAACAGATGGAGAGAGAGAGAGAGAGAGAGAGAGAGAGAGAGAGAGAGAGAGAGAGGGAGAAAGAGAGAGTGAAAAAAGAAAGCATAAGAAATTAACATAAAATAATAATAAATAAATACACTAACTAAAAAACAAAGAATGAAGAGACAAAGGTCATTTTACCTATTATTGAGCCAAAACCATCTATCAAATCTATCAAAACGGTCATAAGCAACACACATAATAAATAATGTAGAACAAATCATGGTCCTCAAAAAGAAAAAAGAAAAACATACAGCCTGCAAACACACACTGTGCAGACCCCTTCTCTTCCATAACACTCGAGTTCTTATCGAGTGTGAGTAAAGCTGACAGCCCGACCGTGATTAGCGCTGATAGCGGCGCAGCGAACGGGTGGCCGGCACATCCGTGAACCAGACGCTAGAGCACCGCAGCGCTCACCCTGGGCCCGGCCCGGCCTGCACTGACAGCACCCGGCCATCTGGATCACATCAGCAGAGCAAGAGATAGACCGAGCGAAAAAGAAAGAGTAATCTCCAAACCTTAACAGGAGAACGTAACTCTTGCTGAACTCTACAGAGTTGATTCGGAGTTTATGGAATCCACCATTATGGTCCATAAATTTCAAATTTCATAAACATTTTCTTCACGATCCCAAGAAATGAAAATTACTGTGGCGGTGGTTTCTTGTGTGTTAGATTTTAGCCCATCTATACGCTGATAAAAAATTAAGCTTTAGAAGACAAATATGTATTTGACCAGATGCGGTCTTAGTCAAAAACTAAGAACCGGAAAGAACTCAATCAAGAAAAACTGAGCAAAGCAATATGATTAACCTCTGTTTTATTGTACATCCATCAGTGTGAGTTACTAGTACTAGAACATGAAAATAAAGAAAATGCTCATGTGTGTGTGTGTGTGTGTGTGTGTGTGCGTAAATACAAATATATCCCCAAAAAGTGAAACAACATGTTTCGCCATATAGATTGATGTCACGTTGCTATTGACAAAGTAAAAATTCTTCTGTGTTCTTTCCAACTTACACAGCACGTTCACAGAGACACAAGTTAAATCACGTCACCTCAGAAAACATGTGCAAAAAGTTCAAGTGTAAGCAAACTTTAAAATCCTAGAAACGCACAGTAATGTACAATGTAACATGTTAGCTATTCAGGAAACGATAATAATTAACATTGCTTGTTTCTGGGGAAAAAAGTTTTACTGCTAGTAAATGATGATGAATGAACGGATGGACAGACAAACAGACCCACATTCAGACACATATACACATGCAAAGCCAACGTTTACTCCATTCTGCGTTTAACTTTTCACTTTTCCATTTGAATAAATCGTTGTCTGGTGAAGACCGACCAACTTATTTAGCAGACCTGGTGATGCAACAGCGGACTGGATCTACGGCCGGAGCAGGTGGTGGAAGATGGGAAATGCCGGTCAAGCCATGACCACTTCAGACACGCTACACCGAGCGTGACCGGGGACACGCACTTCTACTCCTCAGCTCACCGGAGTCCTCTCAAAACCCGTTACTTGGGAAACACAGGCAACGTTGCAATGAGCAACACAGCTGTGGCCTGCAAACAAGAACTGAACCCGCGAGGAAGAGAAGACGAGGAAGAACGAGGCCAGAACTTGCTTAGTGGGAAATGAAGCTTGTCAAGCAGTGGCACCTGCGGAAACCATTATTAAAACAGATGGAATCCTGGGAGAAGGACACGCTCGTTTTAAGGATTCAAGACCAGAGCCAAAGGACCTACAGAAACAAGAACACGGAGGCTTACCACTGGACACCACACGGCGGATTATTCCTGTCAGCGTGACATACAGTCTCAAAGACAATCTCTCGCTGCAAAAGACAAGTCATCCCGGGCCGAGAACACATCCATGCCCCCTTCCACATCTGTATATTTCTACCATGTAGATGGCTTTAAAATTCAAGCATGGATTAAGCAGATATGTTCTGCAGCTTCTGGACGCTTCATGGTAACTAATGCGTCCATGACAATGGTTATAAATTATCTGGCCAGGAAAGCTTCCCTACTGTTACGTGTTTGTAGAGAGCTTGCTACGCTTAGATATGAAGAGGCTGACATGATGGACGTGTCCCTCGTGCCCTTAAAGCCTTTTCAACAGTAAAGAAGCATAAATCAAGGATGAAAACCAAAGGCTAATAAAAAAAAAAGGTTGGGCTTTACCAAAGAAACAATTCAATTTCTCTGCGGAGCTTTGGAAAGATATTGCAGCAGACCTGAAAAGGAGACTACGGGATTATTGGGTCATGTTTTGCGTGGTAAACGTAATCTTTATATAGTAACATAATAGTACATCAATAGAGCTATAATACACCACTACAGTAGCGGTGAAAGCATTGCTGACATACGGACAAATCACTACCACTTAAGGCAATCAATGAATCTGTGTTTCTTTGCGTGACTCCCCGCGTCTGTGTTTAAGGAAGGAGATGTACGTCCCAAGGTCGCGCACTGTAAATCTCCGCTACTTCAAACATTACTGGGTGCAGACAAACAGTACTGTCTGTTTCTGCGGCCGGGAGACGGCGGCAAGTAGCAGATTCAAGGCCTCCGAATGAAGGATGGCTTCGAAAAGTTGCTTCCCAAACAGGTCTGGAAAAAAAAACATCAAGTCTTGTGACGTTCACTTTGAGTCGGCACTGAAAAGGCCATTTTCAAATTCACCACACAATAAAACAACTCACGTCCAGTAGTAGAAAAGGAATTAAAAGGGCAAAAGCCATCTCTGAACCACCAGATTCATGGTCTCCTAATCACAGTCTCTGAAAGCCGAATAAAGGGTCTCCTTGTGGGCTGATTGCAATTATGCTAGTGCCTGGACATGCATTGGTTATTTTTATTCATTTGGATTCCTTTCTTTCAATGAGGCTCCAATTCGCCTCAGTCCGTCAGCTGCCATCCCAATCGCATCTTCCTACCGGCCTTGTAAATCTACGTGGCATGAACGTAAACCTAAACTGCACAAAACCAACTCTTTGATTTCTTTCTATCCCATTAATAAAAAAAACTAACTTTATATTGAACGGTTTCTGAACTAACTGTATGACTTATGAGACATTCTACTGACATATAGAGTCATATATTGAATATTAAATATACAAAAATTTAAACTATGTAAAACAACGCAACAAACATGGGTTTGGTCCAAAGTTTGTAAGAAAAAGCAAGCAAGATAGTAGAGCTGCGCAATTAATCGTTAATAGATTTTTAGATCTTGATCTAAAATCGGTTGAAAGATTTAGCAGAAAGAAATAGAATTCTAAAAGATTTGTTCTTTACATCATTACTTTTAAATCACTTTATTTTGCATTTAAAGCACAGAATAATGTGTGCTTTTTTGTTGCTGTTTGATAACCAATGATCAGGATGTAATCTATAAAATAAAACAAAAATCCTGAATTGTGAAATATTCATGATCCTTATTCTAAGCAAAAAAAAAAAAAGACAAAAACTGCGCTCTTTCCAGAAATATTTCTCCAAATAACGTGGGGAATTATGCAACACACATCGTATACTGACCGTCCTAATGAATAGACAGAACACCAAGGAACCAACAAGGAGGAAACCAAACGACTTGATTTTTAGCCACAGTGACGCAGAGAAAACAAGAAGCTGTTGGCTACTGCAGACATAAACCAGCACTTCCCCTGAATTCCTCATCCCATTACAAACAGTGAGTTAAAGGCCAGCATATGTTGTGTTTTAGATGCTGGTGTAATACTAGACCTCGAAAGATCAGCCCAGCACGTGATAAACCTGCATGGAAATACATGATGGCCAAACATTGTTGGGTTTTTTTTTCTCTTTATTCCAAGGTTCAACAAGTTCAAAGAGCAATTTCAGAGAAAAATTCTGAAACTCATAGACAATTAAAATGTCATGGGTGAGTAAATGATGAAGAACATAGAACTAGAACTAGAACTAATCTATGCAAATCCCAACAAGACCAAGACATCCCAGTCGCAAATAATTGACGCTAATGGAGTTAAAAGATAAGAGCAGTTGATCAGCGACCAGGGCAATCAGGCAATGGTGAGAATTCAAAAGAGCTTAACCCTTAGCGCCAGTCCTAATCCCCAACAGATCTAGCCGTGAAGGTTCAAACGGTAATGACAGAGCAAAACCACCACACCTGCCAGTCCCTTGCTGACAGCTTCTTTTCTCTCCCTCTTTCACTTGTTTTCTTTCCCCACCCTCGTTTTTCCCACTCGGCTCTTTCAGGGGGCTCCAGCTGTCCAGCTTCTCTGTCAGTGGACAGGAGGCATTTTTTCCGCTCTCCAGACCGCATGTCATGATGTCACTTGTGCAATGACAAGAAGTGAGGCTGAACAGATGGTTTGGAGAGCGCTCAAAGGGAGCAACCCATGGCAGCTCCACAACTGTAGCCCTGATTAAAAAAAAAAAAAGCCATGCCACCTCAGAGTAAAAGTGCGTAAAGGCTTTTAAAGGCTTTATCATCCCAGCTATTGAATCTCCTTGATCCTGTAAAACGGGGCCTGTTGATGCTTGCACCCTCCTCTACAAAAGCGGTAAAGCTCACTCTGTAAATCACAGCATCACAGGTGCCGATTTCTATCTCGCCCCCTTTCCCATTCTTTATCTTTACCAAATGATGGCTGCTGTGATATTTCTAATGGCTCCAACTCAAAGGAAAACAATGAAGTGTGTTTTCTCAGTGATTCGAATCGGATAGCAATGAACTTCTAAGACGGCTGCCTAGGTGCTACGGCGAGATTCCAAATAGTTTCTACATCTTTTTTGTAAATCATCACTGTGAGGATCATTGCTTGTCTAAATGTTTGATTTCAACCAGTTTCCCTAAAGTATGGTAGCCTACTGTGTGTTATATTTTGATGCCAATCTTTTGTGACATGTAGCAGAGTGGACTAAAAGTAGACCTCTATATAGTGGATGATAGACGCCTTAGTATGGTCATTGCACCCTTGGATTTTCAAAGCATTACATTCTACAAAAACAGTGACATCCAGTAAACATTCTGTAGACAGTGTAACATTCTATTCTGTAACAAGTGTGAGGTTCTGTAACCGGAGTAATGGTCTGTACACAGTAACGTTCCGTAAACAGAGTAACCTTTTGTAAACAATGTGACGTTCTGTAAACAGTGCAACTTTTTGTACACAGTGTAACGTCTGCACACAGTACAAAGTTCCATAAAGAGTGTGATGTTCTGGAAACAGTGTGACATTTTGCAAACAGTGTAACATTCTGTAAACGGTGTTATGTTCTGTAAAAAAGTTTATCGATCTGTAAACAGTGTACACTACAATCTAAAAAAAATGCAAGATTCTGTTTTCAGTGTAAACATTCTTCAAAAGTGTAATCATTGGCTTCTCTCAAATACATTTAAATCTCTTTCACATAATCGTTATATAATTGTATGCTTTATACAAAAAATAAAACATGGGAGTTGAAAAAAAATGTTGAAATAGTTTTCTCTTTGCTTTGTCAATTTGATAAAACTACACAAAAAAGACACATAAAAAGATGCAGTTGTTTCCAGTATTTTATGAAGAAATAAAGATAGCTTGTATCCCTGAAGGATTCTGGGAAGCAGACAAACCCATTCAAGCCATCTTATGCCTCGCCGGGGGAGTACAGGATGGAGACACAGCACTTGGCATCGGCCTGGGCAACCACATTACACACGCCAATAAACGTCTGACGCGGTTGCCCACCATTGCCTGCCCGCTTTTTAACAGGTCTGAGGTGGACAACGCCAACGTGGCCTGTGCCAGCTCTTGTAACAGAGGTTTATGATGTTATTATTTGCCTTTCCACTGTTTATTTTATTCCTTTAATTAGGAAAGGGCTTGGGTCTGAAAGCTTAACTCTGGAAAGCTGTGGTTTTAACGTGTCCCACTGCACTTGTGTTCAGCCGAGCATAAGCACCGAGCTTTGTTTCTCACCCGCTAAGTGAGAAGGATTTAAAGCATGTCAAAGCACAAACACAGAGGCAAATAAACGTCTTAAAGTGCCCAATATTATAAATAGAGCGAGGGGAAAAACTGAGGCTTGAAATGTGAAAGTCGCCTGGGTGCAAATATACCCACCTTTACAGCACGGATCAGTCTGAGAATAAATGCGGACCCCCGGTTTCCTTCAAGTATGTGAGATCTGGGTTTACGTCAGACGGCAATACATTATGATCGATGGATGATTCACACAAAGACATTTACATGTGAGGAGGGCATGAACAGGTCAGACAACCCTCAGTGTCAGAGCAAATTAGTGACAGGATATGCCCCCCTTCTACCACTATGGCTGTTCTACCACCTTCACGCTCACCATGTCCATCAAATGAGCCAGATGTTTGCGAACGAGGGGATGTGGCTGCTCCGTGAGCCTAGGCACTAGGGTATTTACATGCAGAGCGACAGCTGAAGTGCGGAGGGGCATCTCGGCTCGATGATGCAGGTGGGCAAAAGGGGGATGAGAGGTTTGACCCTCATCAAAAAATAAAGTAACAAATACCACAGGAGACATCACAAGGCTTCACCTGCGAGGCAGATAATGGCTTGTGACTGTGACTGCGGTGGTCTTGTGTACATATCCATTAAGACTGGGTTGCTGAAGCGAGCGCATTACGAGGGAGCCGGTTGCGAGTCTGTGCCTGAGGTTGAGAATGAGCTTGTCACGGTCGACGGCCCCATCGCCCCACTAGTCCCGCTATTCCTTCTGCTCAGCTTCCTGGGCCCCTAACAAGTCCCAGCTGTGCCTGTAAGAGCTGACAAAACACACTCTTCCACACTCTCTCAAATATACACACAGGCATGCACACATACTCACATTTGGTGGATGCAAAAGCCACTGTGTAAAAAAAAGCATACTTTCACTCGGCCTGGGGATAAAAAAAAAAAAAAAAGAGAGAAGACAAAAGAGGCTTTCCATATAGCTTGTGTTTTTGCTGACAAGCTATGTGAGGCACTAGATGTGTCCTTCCCAGCATGCTTTGCCACTTGACTTCTGTGATACAAGACGTGCTGTCCATACGTAGCATAGACGTTTCACCTCAGAGAGAACACAGTATTGATCTTTCAGTCTGTCACTTCATTGATCGAAGAAAAAAAATCCGACCAACAAAAAAAATTGTACATGCCTGCTTACATGCAATTCGATTAATTATTAAAAGGACACAGACAAAACAAAAATTGTAAATAGATTAATGCGAATAAATATGTGTGCTTATATATAAATATACCTGTATATGTACAGTGTATGTGCATAAACATTTATATATATACATATATATTTTTTTTTTTTACGTGCTTTTTAACAGTAATATACTGTGATAAAATGTAGCCAAAACAAAGGATTTTTTTTTATTCCAAGTCAAGTAAGTATTAAAGCAAATTGTATGCAAGTAATTTAAAGTGATCCATAAAACAGACAAGGCAATAAAATAGCTTTAAAACAATCAGAAATTAATTAAAAGATCATATTAGATCCAAACAGATTTTATCATAAACGAGAACATTAAAATAAACACAAAATGCAGTGTCTGTTTGTTTCTCTTCATGCACTCGCGCACTGACAGAGACACACACACACACACACACACACANACACACACACACACACACACACACACACACACACACACACACACACACACACATAAAATCTTAAACCAGATCATCTAAAAAAATCTCTATAATCTTCAAATTGAACTATTTAACTTGCCATTCCATTCAAATTCAAGTTGCAACCCAAGAAGGATTAATTAGCTTCGAAAGTCTAAGACGTATTATACGATTTGGCAAGCAGCACTACAATTAAATCTACCTCAAATATAAATCCTTCGCGGAGCTCTGTACGAGTTGGAAAAATACGCACCAGCAGCTGTCATGTTCGCTGCCGATAAGACAACAGAGGAAACACAGGCAGAAAAAGTACAATGATTACTCATTTTCCCCCAGAGACGGGGCGATAGACACGGACCCCTCATAGGTGTGGTGCACTCTGTGCACATGCATGTAATTCTTTAACTATCCCAAGAAAAACAGCAGAGAGGCCGAGACGGAGCTTGATGGACAGGCTGGGTGTGGAGGGTACTTGGTGTGAGGGCATCCGTGACAGACAGAGATTAATGAGACCCAAACCCCCCCAAATCTCCCACATCGACCTCTCCAGCAAACCATAATGCCTGCTAATCACCTGAGTGTCAGATCCTATTGTTGAGATGACTGTGGTGGTGCTTACACGCTCACACCTCACCCTACATCCTCCTGATTCCGTCTGGGGCTCATGGCAGCGCATAATCCCCCCGCTGTTTGATTTTAAACCTCTCTTTTTTGACATTTCTCTTAAGTGCTTCTCCCTCAGGCTGTGGCCATCAAATGACACCTGTTTGATATTAGTAGTAGGACGAAGAAGAAAAGAACGGCTGAAAACGACAAGGAGTAGAAAAAACAAGGCCCTGACGTTGTTGGGTTGTTTCCTGTTGCAAACAACACGAAAAACAGCCGGATGAAAATGTCAGAGTGAGACAGAATGAAGCAGAACGGCTTCTCGTCAATCAATGTCACACGCAGAACGTCCTCAGACAGTCTCAAGCACATTCCTGTCAGCAGACGTCCTGCTGAGAGCCACCGTGACATTGTCAATCAGGGGTCAATAATGTGCGGTCGTTTCACTCAAGAGCTAAAATTAGACCAGTCTAAACGTGGGGACGGAATGACTTTTGCAGCATTTGTATTTAAAAAAAAAAAAAGCATGCACACATGTCATTTTAAGCAGTTTAAATGATTTTTTATGAGTTATTGTTCAAACAGCAAAATGGGGGGTCTGATGGTGAGTGAGTGTGTAAAAATCTGACTATCTACCTGTAGTAAACCTGCTTAATATACGTATAACCCATGTTATGGATATACTTTTTGGACTTAATAATTCATAACAAAGAAAAACTGGATAAAATTATAAGAAATAAAATGTGAGGAAGATGAAGAACTAGAGTGGTAAATTGTTGTAAATTGTAACTATTGTAAAGTATAAACATATGTTAAATACAACATACCGCTATACTTATATAGTATATGCTTGTATTTAGATTTTAACTTAAAAAAGGAAGGTAACAAAAAATGAGAAAAATTATTGTGGGATAATTAGATGAGTGAGGGTGGAGGTGGAGAAAAAGAAAAGAGGGAGCGGGAGAATTATGGCAAATACACTAGCTCCATTTATGACTGAGACGCTGCAGGGCACAGGGACCTGGTGGAGAAGCAGGGCCCCTGAGGGCCATATTTCGGGGCCCAGCAGGGTGCGCCAGCCATGGAGCGATTTACACAGCAGAGTGTGGGTCTGGATCTCATCTTAAAGAAACACTTCAGACGCAGGCCTGCCCAAGCCCAACAGAGAAGCAGGACAGCAACGGCGGTGGCGGCACTTGTATAAAGATGGAGGGAAATGGTGGGAATCGGGTCCCACTTTGAAGTTTAAAAATAAAAGGGGGTGGGAGTAAGAAGTAAAGTGATCGATTCAGCTTTCAAAGTGATTCTTTGACACACCTGGGCGTGTGAGGTTTCAAAGCGGAGCTCTGAAGCGTTCAAGATGTTCCTGTAAGTACGTCCGAGAAGTTTCACAGCTTACGTTTTAATCCCCCCCCCCATCTTTTCTTCCATCACAAATGAAGGAAAGAGGCAAGCCTCTCCTCTCTTCATGCCGGTGTTTGCTATCACAAGCTTCATCTTTAAAGCCGCTCCGAGGAACTTTAAGAGAGCGAGCAGCTGCCGGGGAGGAAAATACTTTGGACCACGGACCACACATGCAAAGAGAGAGAGAGAGAGAGAGAGAGAGAGAGAGAGAGAAAAGACAAGACAGCTCAGCCTCTCTTGCTCCACTCCAGCTAAAGCAGATGACAAGAGAAAGCACACATCAGCCTTTCACCCCTCCAGCCATCCCCAGCTAATCCTTTCCACATTCCCCTCCTCTCTTTCTTGACATCACATCCCTCTCTCTGTGTCAGTGATGCTAATCTTCCGAAGGAAGCGAGGGCCTTTGGCAGATGCCAGTATGGCGACAGCTACAGAGTGACTCGTGACAGGAAGCCCAGTGTAACCGTGCCTCACCTGTCAATCTCAGCAGCTAAAGTTCTCCATGGAAAAAACAGTGAGACGAGTGAGCGAAAGGGTTGGAGAGAATGAAAGAAGGAGAGGCGTTTTTCCCCCTAGTAATAGGAGGTAGACTTTAACGAGCAAGATTCAAGAGTCTGATACCGTGAGAGCCATTTCCTGTCTAAATCTGGACAAGCTCAGGCTGAGCCAGCACACAGCAATGGCTGGGCTGTCAATCATTTTCTCTCCCTCCCAAACGTCCACACAGACTATGGAGAATAATGGGAATTTGATGATGAGCATTTTTCATTGCACTGCAACATCAAAAACTTTTTCAAACTCGTGTCCCATTTGAAAAGTGGATGCGTGTTGCAAGCTCAGTCGGATGCAAAAACTCCATGTATGTACAAAAACTCCATGTTATTTTCTTTTAAAATAAAGTAAGGGAGAAAAGTGATTTAGCAGGTTATAATCCAGGAATCTAATTTAATTTTAAGTAATTTAAGGAAGAACCGACTAATATTTCTCAGATGAGCAACTGGCGCAAATATTAAGTGGTTTATGGGACTGGAACCAAGTGCTTCATAAAACACAAATACTACAGGCGGCCTTCAGCACATGTGTTGCATCACACAAAGTCCTGAGCGTGTTACGCGATAAGGCTGCACGTGTCTCTAATATGGCTTTTTAACAAGCAGCAGATTCTGTGAAATCAGCTCGGAGGAAAAAAGGCACACTCACACACAGAACAGACATATCTCGATGACATCAAAGCTCCCGAGACCAACCTGTGTCCACTGACACGTCTATAATGCAAAGCACAACACCCGGTTCCTGTCCAAAACATCCCTGCTGTTAGTCTTCTGTATTACGATACAAAACATCAAGAAAAACATGGGTGTGGGAGCATATATGTCCATAAGTGCTTCAATCGCAGAAACGCCTGAGGTGAATTTCACCATCACACTGTGAGGTGTACGTTACCCAAATTTTAAATGTTGTAGATTATGTATTTTAATTCAGAAGTGCTTGTGTATAAATATAATTTCCCTTATTTTGGGGAGGGGGTGGGGATCTCAATCAATGAGATTTTTGAATATGAATCCTTAAAAACAGGTTCTATATTATCAATCTGGAAAAATATATTTTAGTTAACCTTGTGTGCTCATTCACTAACTTTATCAATTCATGGAAAAATGTGGATCAAAATGTGGAAATTTACAAGACAAATTAAATGCAAATGTTTATTTATTAAAGCCATTTTTAAAACACATGAAGCAAATGCAAAGCCTTGTAAAGTTACAAAAGCTAAACTTGTAAGGTTGTAAAGTACTGGAGGTAGATATTTGTGATATATTTTACTTTCTATTCAATTTTTTAGCATTCAAACCCAAATATTAGGTGCTTCTAGGATCATAATTTATGGAATGAAAAACAGGAACTCAGTATGGATATGTTTTTCTGCACATGCAACAAAATCCTATAAATTAATAAAAAAAAAAGTGGAGGGGGGGCGAACTAGTTTTTTTTTTTCCTCTTTTTTTAATTGTCGGTGACTGTTCTGCTAACAGATCGCCTGTCAGCTCAACTTCGGCCCTCTATTTTTTATACTTTTAATTGCTGCACTCGTTAAGTCAATCCTTCTTTTTTCAACTCTTTTTAAAGAATAGATATTTAAGGGAGATAATTGCTTGGCACAGGAAACATATAATCAAGTGAACAGGCAGAACTCTTTTTTTCCTGTGCCTTTTTGGTGAGATCCATTTTGTTAAGCAAAAATTATAGAGGAAAAAAATTGGCAATACAAGAGCAATTACAGTTAAAAAACACAGCTTGGTATTTAAATGAAGGGTTGACCGAAGCGTCCTGAGGGACTCGTTTGTTATGGCTCCATTTTCCCGATTTCGATCTCAGTCTTTGCTCGGATTTTAAGAGAGCGGGAAGAGTAAAACCAGGAAGAAACAAAACCAGCGAGTCTTTTACAATGTTTTGGAATGAAGAAAAGACGCTGATCTCTGAATTTTTACGCACAATTTCCACAAAAGATCCCTCAGAATTATGATTTGAAAGAGACGTGAACACAGATGGCAAAGTTAAAGAGTTTTAAGTGAAAGAGAAAACTTAAAAAAAAATCATTAATATTGGAGATATTAGTATAAACCATTGGAATTGTACATTTAGAAACAATGTCTACAATATTAACAAATGTAAACACAAACAATCCCAAACTATTTATTGTTCAAAAATTGATACAAAGCAACAAAAGTCTTGAATACCAACTAATTTACCATGCTAGAAAAAAAATTGTTGAGGTTTATAATAATTTAGAAAAGCAAAAATTATTTTAAAAGTGTACACAGGATGCAATATATACATTGAGTATCCTGAAAGTTATCTTGTATGTATGGATGTATGTATGTATAATGCACTAAGTTTTGTATAACCCATCCTGTCCCAGCCCAGTTTTTTATTAGCTAAACTAACCTTAAGAGTTTTATTTCTGATTCAACAATAATATTTCAAATAATTTTATTTGGGATGCAGTCTTCGCCATGTAGGATGATTTTATATCTTTAAAATGGATAAGGGAAGAAGAAAAAAAATACTTCTGTCAGCCTAGATCCATGCAAACAGAGGGAGCTTGAATGCGAAGGAAGAACAAGAGCAAATTTAAGTGAAAGCGATGCGATTCGCACAGTGTGAAACCGAGCCACTGTCCGTGAAACACACAAACACATGCCTGCAGAGCCGTGCCAATCCAATGGTGGTTCTGGCCGCCAGTTTATCAGATAGCTTGGTGTGGAGATGAAAGGCCTGGCAAAGGCAAAGGCTGTACGTGTCTCCTCTTTGTTGCAGACATGTGTTAACATTGTCGGGGATCAGCGAGCTGGGCCGCACACATGCCGATCATACCTCGGAGAAAAGCAGCGGAAAATGGGATCTTTAAGTATTCATGTGCTCAAATTCACACAGTGCTCAGGACTCGGCCTGCATGGCTTACGGTACAGAGAGCAGCGGAGAGGAATACTGCACTGCCGATGGAGGGGAGAACAAAGGCACGGAGAGGAAAACACGGACAAAAGCCAGACTGACCTGGCAAACAAAGACAGAAAAAGACACAATGGGACAGTCGAAGAAGTGCCTAAGATGATAAGGAGCGCCACTGAGTGAGACAATTATCATGGGTGGTGGAAGAAGTGAAGAAGGGGAAAGGGCATCACATGAGTGAGGTTTTCACAGTCGGCCACCCACCTGCACCCCCCCTCCGGACTAAAATAGACTGAGCCTTTTCCAGACCAGACACTAATCTTCACAGGTATTCCCAGGACTGGGACCGTGATCCAGAGAGGGAAGGTGGGGCAGGAGTAAAACCTCTTGAAACCTGCCAGCGCTCAAAAGACAGACAGGCACAGTGAAGACAGCTCGTGATCAAAGCCTGTTTTTCTAAGGAAAGACAGGAGAGACTCAAAAAGAACAATGGAATTGTGGGACAGACATCTATAAGTGCAAAAGTCCTTGAAAATTCTCCTGCTCTGCATGAGTCACGAATAATGTGTTTGCCACCATCATGGTCCTGTTTCGATTGAGCACTTTAAAAAACAAGTCATTCAGAAACATCGCGATGTGCAATTGGGATACTGAGATGACTGAAAATGTAACACACACAGAGAAAACTCTACAGATAACAGTGTTTCGAAGTAAAAACTGGCCTTTGCTACATTGTCCCTATTTCCCAATCACAAATCCTTCAGAAAGTCTAGAAGCATCTGCTCTTCGCCAGTTTGCAATGGACACTACACCATCAACCATAACTTTCCAACCGATGTAGATATCAAGCACACGAACATGTGTGTTCTTTGCATATGTGTCATCACTAAGCCTGAGAGGAAGCAGCCAAAGGGGAAACGGATGTACAAATGAAGTACGGGATGACAAATGAAGGGAGAGAACACAGGAGGACAACAGATGGATAGAGGACTCAGAACGTCTCCTCTGGCAAATAAAGCCCTTCACAAGTCAATCGCTCCTTTCAGTCCAGTGTTTCTGCTTGACGGGAAAGGAGGAGGGGGCTCATTGGCCTTGATTCCCACAGAGGCTTTGATGTGGGATAGAGAGGGGTGGATGATGCCCCCCTGTGGAAGTCAAGTATGATCAGTCCAGGGACAAGATGGCTTTCCTATTAGGGAGCAAACACACGCACACACATGGCAGTACTTCACTTTCACAATAAACGTGTACAATTATCTTTTCTGCAGATCCACAAAATCCATTTCGGAATACAGCTTGCCAGTTTTGTACGTTTAAATGGAAAGTAACCTATAACACTCTTTAGTTCCCCATGCATGCGTGTTGCTGGTACTGGGAATTTCCCACCTGAATTTATCTAATATCCATCTATCCATCATCTTTTCATTAATCATTAGATTAATTTTCTATTAATTTATACATCTTTCAGTCCATCTTACAACCAGTTTGTCTCTCTTTGCCGGTCTGTCCAACCATCACTTCTGTCCCTCTGTCTGTATCCATCTATCATTCAGTCGGTGTGGCTGTCTGTGTGTGTGTTCTTTCAATGAATCAATTCATCTGTCAGTCTGACTTTCAGCCTGTCTGTCCGTCTATCTCTCTGTATGACCTCAATGTCTGTCAGTTTTTGCCAGTCTGTCTCTATCTACCAGTATGTCTGGATCTGTGCATTTCCACCTACCTCTCTGTCTGTCCCGGTCTGTTGATCGGCTGTTCATTCTGTTCACTCTTTCTCTCTCGCTTCATTCTCTATGATTCTATAGGTGTGTTAGTCTTTTTCTATCACAATCTGTCTGTCTGTACTACACTCAATACAATCCGTCTAAGTCATGTGAAAGAATGATTCATGGCTTAAACAATTAAAAAGGCATGTTTGTCTCCATATATGTCTCCAAAGTGTGCTTTTCACAAGAGGCTTCAGAACACAACCACCGCAAGAATCGAACGTCTATTGTATAAATTATACAAAAACACACAGCTCACGGTAACCCAAACACAGGCATAAAAAAAATACATGTTCACTGTCAGAGCTTCAAAATGGCCTGTGGCCAAAGCAAACATAACCTGCACAGATGCCACGCTCCCAAAAAACAAAGCCACTACGGCGGTAATTACTCACGAGGAGTATGGAGTGGGTTTAGAGATCCCGCTCATTATACAAACACAAAGCCTCATAGCAGGACGCATCTAAAGCTCGGTCACATTTCATCAGACGGCCCGGTCCACACCACATACCTCACAGAAAAGCTCGCCAGCACTGGACTTAAAGAACAAGATAAAACAGAAAGATGTAGTGATAAAGGACGGGAGGAAAACAGCGCTCTTAATAGGGAAACGAGTTCTTAAGACGTGCAGCTGTGAAGCGATCCCGAGAGAGCGGCTATCAGGAGTCCTGTTAGCCAGCGGCCAGAAGGGACTGACACCGAGCCAGCGCTGTTAGCCCAATTAGCTTCAGATCTGCTCTCTGCCGGGCAGCTGTGCTGGGCTGCGCTTGGATTTCAATATGATTCTGGATTAATTAACTGCTCACCAACTCCAGCCTGCTCCGACCACATGAAAGTCAAGAGTAATGAAGTAGGATCACGACCTGATTTGACAGAGAACAAATCCATTTTTTCTTCTTCTGGAAAGCGATCAGTTTCAGGGCTTCAATTGCAAGTGGTCGCTGCACAATATGTATTTTTGAAAGAAATGAATTCTTGAAAATACAAAAAGGAATTTGAATCTAGCGGCAGAAGACAGACATGGCATCATTTCAATACCAAACTGCATGTCTTTCTCAAAAAGCTCTCAGACCTCATTCCTTTTTTAAGCAATCTAGTTTTTAAGTCATGATGTGCTGCAAAACTGATTTGAAATCAATATTAACCACTTTTAAAAATCACATATGGCTTTCTTGTCAGATTGATGGCAATACATAATACATACTACATCATTTGATGTATTTTGCATACAAATCCAGACGATTTTCCTTACAAGAAAGAGCAAACAATGAGAACTTTGTTCCCTTGTGGGCTTCGCTGAAACACTTGTGCTTGCATCATTAAATAATGAGGAAAGTCAGCTACTGTCAGTACAGATCCACACTTCCTCCCGAGATGCCGGCGATGGATGATTCGATAATGACATGAAAAAATCATTTAAGAACAACAAATGATGGAACACGAAGGAGGCGTCTAGTCTTTTTCCAAATTCCTAGCGTAGTAAGAATTGTTTTGTGATGCTGTGTAAAGTAGTGATGCATTCTTCTGAATCTTCCTTCAAGTCATCGCAAAGCCTCCAAATGTAAAATATGCATTTTTGCGAGCATCAAACAGAGACAGAAAAAAAAAAAAAAGCATTGAACTCAACAAAAGACTGACATGCCAGTACAAGGACGACGTACAAAGGAAATTAAAAAGTCATTATGGGTTGGAGCACAGGAAAAGCGTGTGAAGCATCAAAAGACTTGCCAAGACTGTCTGTGTGTACCCTTAAAACACAGCACATTATTCAACAAGCCAAATCTCATCAAAACAAGACAATCCCTGCTGACGTGCTCCACTCATCGCCGTCCCTGACTGGCATCCGGGACAAAGGCAGAAGGTTTTAGTCTACCAGCCATAAAGCAAAGAGGAGATTCTTCAGGGAGGAGAGCAGAGGAACTGAATTTATCCATTTCACCTTGAGATGGCAGGAAGCAGATTTAGGACTGCATGCTGTTGGATGAGGGTATGACATCAGGGAATAAATAAGCAACACCAGAGAGCAGCGCAGGCTGTGATGGGCCAGAAAGGCCTGCCGCTCCCCGTGTGGAATGCATCGCTGTATATCTTTCACATTTCCACAATTATTGCAACGCGGATATATCACACAGTGGGTGAAAGCATTGTTCTGGTGCTTTCAAGTTATTGTTATGAAGGTGAACCGAAAAATACATTCATCTAACATTGAAACCAAAAAAAAAAAAAAACGTTCTGAGAATTGCAAAAATAAAGAATACAGGCAGGTATAGAGACAAACAAAATGACATGCTGACAAATGAACAGACAGGGTAAAGTGATGGACATAAAGATAGATAAATAGATAGAGAGAGAGAGAGAGAGAGAGAGAGAGAGAGAGAGAGAGAGAGAGAGAGAGAGAGAGAGAGAGAGAGGGATGATGGTATAGATTAGAAGATAAACAGATGGACAGACAGACAGGTTCAAGGGAAGGACAGAGAGACAGGTAGAGAGAGATGATTGCTGATGTAAGTTAGACAGATGGATGGACTAACAAACAGACAGACACGCAGACAGAGATGGTGCCAGATAAGCAGATATGCAAACAGACAATACAGACAGAGTAGTAGAGAGA
This sequence comes from Paedocypris micromegethes, assembly GCA_028031935.1. Taxonomy (NCBI): domain Eukaryota; kingdom Metazoa; phylum Chordata; class Actinopteri; order Cypriniformes; genus Paedocypris; species Paedocypris micromegethes. The sequence goes on from CM051496.1 coordinate 8,333,555, forward strand.
AAGATATTACAGGTGGTGGTACAACAGATAGACAGACAGACAGACAGACAGGTTAACAAGTGGACAGACATATACAGACATACAGGTAGCGATAGAGATATTAGAAGACTATGGTAAAAAAGACAGACAGATGGACAGACAAGATTAAAAGATAGATAGAGGCAAGAAAAAGAACAATGAATTAAAAAAAAAATGCAGATGCATGCGAATAAATAAAAAAAAAAAAGAGTGAGACCCCAATGAAAACAATAAATGCCAGCATATGAGTCCATCATCTGAACACATAACACAGACCATTACCACGACTTTAGCATTTAAGGCGTCACCACGTTGAAAAGCCAGTTCTTTCAGCTGAGCAACATCCGTCTCCATCCACAGTCAAGAAACTCGAGGCACCTATGAGTGATCTAGAAAAACAGCAAAGGATTCATTCTTTTTCCATTCTGATGCCTTTCCCTCCGACCAGCCAGACTGACCAGCTACTCTGAACTCAATGGAGAATCATTCGCTGCTTCGAGGTCACGGTGGGCTCCTAATCTTCCACCAAAAACAGACTAATATTGACGCTGAAACGGAGGTAAAGTGATCTTTTGGTTAAAAAACAAAGGGAAACTGGAAGTGCCGCCACCAGGGTCTGTTAATATGAGCCTGCTGAGAGATTTATTTAGTTGTATTCAGATCATGCAAAATAACAGTAAATGAAAGTGAGACGAACACAAGAGCGTGGACAATGAAGCGAGCGAGATGGAAACACAGACAGGAGAGAGAAAAACCACTTGCTCGTTTGTAAAATCAATTTTCCTGCTCGTAAATCAAGTTTTCTGTAGAAATCAAGAGGGCTGGTGGTAAAACTGCTGAAATTTATTCCATTCTCTTTCTTGCGAGCTGCTTAGGACGGGCACGGGGGGACGCAGGAGATTCTGCTTTGTTTAGAACACTGATCGTGAGTCACGGTGCATCTCAATGCACAGGCCTGTCGATCCGTACAACTGCATTCAATACATATCAGCAGTGACAGATCACTTGAAAATTCAGCCCTGAGCTCATTCACATGCCATTTCACTGCTTGCTAGGTGCAAAATACCAAAAACAAGGGCTTTAATGGAAGCCAAACAGCTTGGTTGAAGATTGGTTCAGACTGGTTGTTTTCAAATAAGTGGTGATTGTTGTTTCAAAGAGATTTAAAGAAAAACCAGCAACTAGAAGCTTTGAGCTTTGAGGAGAGAACGTGTTAACATGACGTTTCTTGCTAAAGGAGCACCAACTCAACTCAGCTGAGGGTCTTTCATTGTGTTCAAAAGTTCAGTTAATTTTGAATGATCAATTATTGCTCTGTATCATACGTAACTGATGTATCTTTCTTTCACACTCTATTTTTCTCTCTACATCACTAGTTATCTTTCTATATTTTTTCTTATTTCTCTCTCTCTCTGATTTAAATCATTTCGACGTGAAAGTAAAAATAAAAACTCTAGCAGATTAACTAGTTCATATTATTTTAGGTTATGTAGCACTTTGTTCTTTTATTATTTTAATTTTATTTCGTCTAGAGAATGCATTGTATTTAATGCTGTTGTTTGCAAAAAAAAGAAAAAGTTATGCAAAGCATTTTAATGCGGTTCATATATATATAACATATTTTCAAATTAATTTATATTTTTCCATCCTTTTTAAGAAGAAAAACCAAAAACATTATCTGTAAAAGTCGTTAATTGCTGGTCTGAACTCGGCGGGTTCAAGAGAAAAATAAATAAATAAAAACAGACAACGGTTGAGTGGGAACGTTGAATGTCTTCTGCTGTTCCATCCACAGTTTCTTATCCAACACATACAGCAAAAGAAAGTCAGAGAACCTATAATATCTGAATTCTGGTGCCAAACAACCCCTCACTCCACAGTTCATTCATCTGCCGGCCGGCAGAACGACAGGATGTGAATAAAACGGTGGATAAAGCCATAGTCCCAGCAGCTAATACATGAATGCACAGAAAAGTCTCTAACCACACAGCCTAAAGAAAACCAGTGTTCCCGTGATAGCAAACGTGTGGCTCAGGCATCAATTCACAGGGTGCGTTCAGAGGTCTTTTGGCCGTCGGCCTCACCTTCGTGTTATGTTTGGCCCGAGGTGCCAGCAATCGCCGTTTTCCTCTCTGCCCAGAAGTTGGCTGCCCTCCTCGGCCTCATCCCCAGTTCATCTTATCAACCACCTGCCCTAAACAAGAGTGTTTCTTCACTTCTCCTCACATTTCCATGCTCGCCTAGGAACACATTTCGCTCCCGTTTCCGACTGTTTAATTACACTGTCCCAACCTGTCACCCCGAGCAGCATCTCTGCCAGGCCAGTGGCCGCTGTGCCAAAGAAAACTGGTCCAGGAGCAGCTGTGTGTGAGTGGCAGAAAACAAGACTGGCAGTGTGTTTCCGTGTTTCCATCTAAAAATAAAGGCTTTTTTTGACATCGATACAGTTTACCTTTCTAACGTGCCACCTATAACAGCTCTGTCTAAACAACAGTGTTTCTTCAAGGAAATGCCGAAAAAGTTTCTCAAACAACATGGGAATTGGAATACTATGTACATGTCCAAAACTAGTTCCAGCAACATCCAGGTTGGAAATAAATTAAATTAATTTCTGCTGAAATGATCCTTGGCAGCCAGACAGACAGACAGAGACATATAGCCAGACAAGTAAATGGACAGAAAAAGGTCTGAGATAGACAGACAGAGAAAATAGACATAAAAACCGACAAATAAAAGTCAGAATGAATATTTTATAGAGAAATTAAAAGACACAGACAACCAAAAAGCAAGAAAGACAGATTCAAAGCGATTCACACACACACACACACACACACACACACACACACACACACAGACAGACAAATGTACACAATAACATATATATTTGACATATGTGTGTTTGTTTGGATGAACGGACAGAAAGACAGACATACAGATTAGACAGACGGGCAGACAGATCAATAGATGTTTAAATACCAAAAATATCCTGATCTACCTGAAAAAATCTACCTACTAGAAACAAATATTTTACAAAAATTCACAAACGATTTACATTTAGTAGTATAAGTATAAGCAATAAATATAAGCAGATATCTTACAATTTCAATTTATTAAAGACAAAATGTAACATTTCTAACACATTCTACCTGTCAAAAGCGAGCAGAACAAGTCTCTAGTGAATCAAATGAAAAACAGGCCCATTACTCCACCAGGACACCTGCAGGATCTCGAGGAGAACTGGATTTAATCATTCACACCAACTGACTAGAAGTAATTCCAAAAATGACAAGGAAAAATATGAGTTTAGCGAGGAGGAAAAAAAAAGCACGATTTGGTTACAGCTTAACCCACTGTTTACTCATGGCTCAATGCTTATTTAGCTGAATAAATCCCCCAAATCATGTGTCACACAATATTTTGCGATCCGATCTCATACTCCCAATTCTTAATAAAAAATAAAAAGCCTCCATTGCTGACCGATACATTAGGCCGAGAAGAGCAGCGCATACTTTTACGACGGGGAAGATTTTTATGGAGATAAGAGTGATGGAGGATCGTTCCAGATGAATCCGATGGCTTTGGCCGGTGCCCGTTTCGAGAGTGGTCGATATGATTTATGCACGGACAGGAGCAAGCAGCATGCGCTCCTCCTTTCACTTCACACGTGATAAGCCCATGGATATATGCCTCCCTGAGACTCGACCTTGAGCATTCCCGAGCCGTCTGAGAGATCAGGAGCGGAGGAGGACGAGGCCGGAAAGTATTTTGATGTGTGCAATTGAGAAATACATTATTCACTCTGTTGACCCACACCTCTGATGATCCGAGAGTGGAGCATCACCATATTTAACCTCTGAGCTTGGTTGGAGTTGCCCAATTCAATTTCAGCCAACGATTTACGGGGAAGCAATAAAATCTCGACAGGGTTACGGTAGAAAAGCTTATACAAAACATAAACCGGGAGTGCTTTACTGTACTGTGGGATCTATGGAGCACGGCTAATCCATTACGAAGTGTGCATTTAGGGTTCAGAAGTGACCGGATTGGCTTTTCCTAACTCTGAAGGCAATGCAACATCGCAGGAGTGACCGCAGGATAAATTCACACCCCGGGTCCTGTCCTCAGACGTGACACGTCGCAGAGATCATCCTGAGAAAGTGGTTGAGAATCAGCAATGGCTGTGAACACGGGGATGTTGGTGATTTAAATGTGGCCTTGGTTCTTAGTCAGACAGCAGGAGTTCCCTTTAGAGAACAGCTTGATTTATTCCTTCTAAACCATGCATTGACTTCAGGCACAAGAGCCTCCTGTGCAGCCGTCTGCTCTACTGTACGATACACATTTATCCTATCTACTGTACCATTTGACCCAAACTCACCCTGAAACTCAGGCTGCATGAACTGCATCAAAACTGAAAATGACAGTTTTCACTGTGACAGATCCCACTGATTTCATGGTACGAAATCTAACTATAGCAAAAACAAGGCATGTTTATTTTATATTCATATGTTTTATGCATTGAAATACACTTTATATTTTTCTGTCCACTTTAAATCCACTTTTCATGGATGAAAACAAAATAGCATCAAATAATTTTGAATAAATGTGAATTTCTTTTTTTGTTGCAGTTCCCAAAAAGGTATGCCCATCACTTAGTATGCACATTGATACCCATCAATACATTCTGAAGAAAGAATTCTGAAGAAAAACAGCAAAATCAATTTGATTTTCAAAAACCTTAAAAACATTGACGGTTTACAAAAAAATGAAAGCATTAGTGAATATTAAAATAGCATGTAATTTGTGTGTGTGTGTGTGTGTGTGTGTGTGTGTGTGTGTGTGTGTGTGTGTGTATACTGTGTTGACAATGGAGTCACCCTAACCCTAAAAACCAACGATTTTCTTTGCACTAAAAACCTACCTGCATTTCAGGATGTCCAAACTGATGAATTACAGCTTATATAAGAAATCAAACTTTATGTATTAAAAAGGAAAAAAAAACATATTAGCTAGAAAATCCAGAGAGCAGACATTAGCCAGTAATAATGTGGAGGTTAATTTTCCTTTAAAACGGGACAAAAGAAGTCCTTACACAGCTCGTTGGACAATGCAAGATTAAGCAGCTCTTGATGTGGTGTAATGATTCTGGAAGCAGAAGAAGAGTGCAGGGTTCGCTCTAGCCCTGCTGTGGTCACATCCAGAGCACTGTTATCTTTAAGCACCCTTGACATTTACAGAGACGTTTCGTGGCTCTTTGCACTTTCCTGACTTTTCTGTGGATTATGGCTGTTGGGTATATGAGCGGCAGGGTCGGACTGCTGAGACTGAGGCCATTATACGCCGTTTAAAGTCTAATCGCTGCAGGGCCCGTGTGGCCTCTCACACACATGTCCAGCCTCATTGGCTCCATGCTGTAATAATCCATGCTCACATGCACACTAAGATCTTCGGGCCAGGGCTTCATGCCCCCTGACTGCTCCAGCCTTCTAAGAAGAGATCATGTCAGATTCTCTCCCTCGCCACCCAGATACCGTAGAAAAATCCGCCAAGGTCTGCTAAGAATGCTACATGAAGGCTGCCAAGAGCGACTAGCCTGGGAGAGTTAAGTCCACTTTATTATTACACCCATTATAGCAGCCAAATCATACCACCCACTAAACGGGCCATTTTTTTGGTAACAAAAGCGTCATTCACTACAATGTGGTTGCGTTCAGATTACAACAAGACCTTTCTACTCATTTGATCAACATCTAAAAACACGAGTAGACTCGAGTCGTTTGATGATGCTAATCCATGTTTGGCATTCCTATCAAGGTGCCAACTTTTTTCACACCTCTTTTCGCTCACTTTATTTTGTCTTTCTGAACCAAAGTGCAATGAGCCATGCAACAAGCGGCGTTGCACAAAAGTAGTGTGGATGTAATCGTGCGTCTCCGGGTTCCCAGTCCGAACAAACATACTGGACCTCTGCAGGTTTGCTTACCAAAGCGTTATGAGCTTGTCAGGAGCCTGCCAAGAAACCAGGGTGCTAACAGGGGGCAATTAGCAGGTTGGAAAAGAAACTTTGCAGGCCGCCGATAGCCTTTCAGTCACCCCACATCAATTTAAACACCTTTCCAACACTCTCTTCACACACACCGTATACCTGCGCGAACATTCAAGTGTAATAATTGGACTCCCACTGGATAAAAACGCTCCAGCTGTGAGAGCAACATTGATCTATGCCACTGCTCACAAAGCGTAGGATGGGCACTAGGCGAAGACCTGAACCCGTTTCCACCAATGCTAGACTTTGTGTGGTAAGAAGTGGCACACCATTAGGAATGTGTGTTATATACCTTAACTATGTTGTAGTTTATTATTTGTTGACTTACACTAAAAGTTGATGGATTATTGGATGAGTCAATAAGAACTGGGATCTCATCATTTGCCAGTGTGATGGTTTTCCTATATATGCTGGAGACTAGTCACAAAAAGTACTTAAAAAAAATCCTAAAATTCTGTAAACAATTAGCACAAACCTTATGTAAATTTTACTACCAGTTACTATATTTATATTCAAATCACATACATTATTTTATTTTATTAGTAAATTCTAAAGGACTAGACAGAGTGAAATGGGCTCCAGCATGACCAGAGATAAAGAAGTTCATTTAGAAAACGGTAGTTCTGCTTCTTTAATACTTAACTGCCTTCATTTGCATTTTCTATCGATATAACAGCTTAGAACCAATGGCCAAGTTTGTGTCTACACTGGTGTATTATCCAAAAAGTCTGTTTATTTTTAAAACTGTTGACAAAGCACATCGTTTCGAAGCAGCATTAAATTAAATTAAAATATATGGTCCACGAAGGTTCTGCAGCACAGAGTATCGTCTTTTACAAGTAAACTTCCACTAGAAGAACCACGTGGCACTGCATCAAACCACTTATTATTGCACTTATTTAATCCCTGCAATAAAATACAGATGTCTTTAAAACGCTCGTGCAGGATTCCGGCACATTTGAGTGTTTTTATAACTGCTAAAGCAAATGCATCAAGCGTGATGTGTGCCACAATCTGTGTCGGAGAACGTCTGGTTTTCTCCAAGTCCGAGCTGGAATTTCATAGAAAGTGCGAAATTCAGAATCGTACAGGTGGTGACAGCTCTTTTCAAGCCCCAAAACAAGGACAAGTGGCTTAAAGCCTTTGAGCGAACAAGTGAGGAGGGCCTCTTCATCAAGATCAAGCCCTCCATCATCATGGACCTCTCAAGCAAGTGCTCCAGAATGTCCACCACTCCCAAACAACAGCAAAAAGTTCAACATTTTCTCAAAGGGAGACGACTGATGTCTGCCTTGCGGTCACACGTTACTGAACTGAGAATGTGAGCTGGTGGAAATTAGAGTGAACGAGGGAAAAGAACCACACCAAATGCAAAACACCGACAGCATCGGCACATCTCACATCCAGCATTATGAGGACGTTCAATTCGTGGTAAATGGAGAGGAAATATGAGGATGGAGGGCTGGAGTTCTCATTAAAATATCACCTCATCTATCTAAAAAATGTCTCAATGCAGTTTGGATCCCCGCAGACAGTTTGAGAGCGATTCGGCTTGAAAGTCACAACCTAATGCTCAGTTGACCTGTTTGTTAGTATAAAGCTATAAAAATTACCTCACTGGGCTATCAACACTGGGATGCAGCAAATAAAGATTAAAAGTCATAAATACTGATCTCAAGACTACTAACCGTCAGGTTAAAAACAGGATGCTCTTTAGTGGCAATATTAGACTAGACTAACTGAAGTATCAGAACAGGCTAAATCTCCCATGACATAACGAGGTTGTAAGTGAACTGTACAAATCAGAAGATGATTATAGTATAGTGAGGCTTGATAACAAGAGAGCCTCGTTCACGCAATGAGAGCAGAAAGAATATTTCAATACATTTTCAGTAAATGTTCAGCTCATGTACTTGGAGAAATCTAAGTGAAAATGTTTTTGGAGCTAATGGACAACTCAAGCGTACATGTGTTTTATAAAGTGAACCTAAAGGTTTAAAAATGCCGTGGGAAAATTCAACTCAACTCCAAAAAAACACTATGCGTGAACAGCGAATAAAGGATTTTCTGCAAACCAAAATGAATTGGAGTTTAGAAACTTGTAATTGTGCTTTTTTTAGATGGAGAGAATGGAGCCCAAAGGGTCTGAAGTCTGCACACTGCTAGCTTTAAACCTTGTGGTCGGAAGTTAAGTTAGGGAAAATAAATAAATAAAAAGTCCATGACCGTTGTGTCTGTTATTTTGCGTTTTCGCTTTATAATTTTAATGAGCGGACCAGTTGGTCCTCTGCTGCCAGCTGAAGGGAAAGCTTAAACAATGCAAATCTACTTTCTCCAGCCTAGATTGAAGCCCACCCTTCCTCTTTGCACACTAAACCCTTTATTTCAGTTGTGTTTTCTTAGAAAAAAGTACATATTTCAGGTTTGTTGTTTGAGATGCACAAAGATCCCTTCCTCATCTCACATGAAATATCTTTTAACATAACTTTGAAACCTAATGGGAAGACAAGCCAAGTAATCACCTAATATTTCTACACACGAGTCTCTCTAGCCCACATCAGCACGAGTCAAACAAATGATGAGGGCAAGGACAGACATAAAGGTCTTACTTCATCTCTAGCACTTCCTCCAGATGCTTTCTCCGCTCTGCCCTCAGTGTGGTCAGGTGGGTTTCCTTCTCCGCCAGGGACTGCTGGGTGGACGACAGCTTGGCCTTCATTGACTCCAACTCTTGCTTCACCTTTTCCATGGCGGCCAGCAGCTCCTCCATCTGTCCATGCAAACACACACACAGAATGAAGAATCTTTCGTTGTGACAAAAAATACCAAGCAGAAGGACAAAAATATAATCCTACAAATCAGTCGACTGAGACAGAGAAAACAAATATGCCTGTGAGAAGACGCAGCAGGACAAGAGACAAGAGCTAAAGGTCACGTATGGGCACACGAAGCCAGAGGGAACCTCAAAATAACGTTTTCATAAAAAAACACCGTAAAAAAAAAAAAACTTGAACCAGAGATGAAAAGTAGAGATCAGCAAGGAGAGAAGTAGGTGAGAGAGGACATTAGAAATGATGAACAAATGAGCAGGATCTGACATTATGCTAGCGTGTGCACACACTGAGACGGATTACTAGCGATTTGAACGGCACGTAACACGGTGATGAGGTTTATCATACATCACATCCCGAAGATTACTCTTCCATGTTGTTTCTGAAAGGGAGGATGCTGGCCATTTTCTTTCCTCCTCGCCCTCAATTTCCACACCGTGTTTATGACTTGAAGCAACAGAAGCGAGTGAATAAGGCAGATAAATCAAATGACGTGGCAGGTTTATGCGCTGTATAGAAGGACTTGGCTCCGTGTGGTTCTCACAGCCTCCTCGACCGCTGCGGTTCACCCTGGGTCTGAAAGCAGGCAGAAAGCAGCTTAGGCCTCGGGATGCGATCTGTGTAGTCTTCTGCATTTTCGCCGTTTATCCGTCCTTTAAATCTTCTGTTTATTATTGGCCTCTTCATTCATCCATAATATAGAAATTATATCAGAGACTGACAGAATTCTAAAGAGAATAGATTCCGTCATCCTAGGTTAATCTTTCTGTCTAACTGCCTGTCTCTTTCTCTACAATACCATCCATTCACACATCCAGAAATGTAGACATTTATTTATCATTTATTTTGTTATTATTATCATTTATTTAGCCTTTTGATCATTTATTTGTGTACCGACTTAATATAGTTACCATACAATACAATACATACAACTATTCACCCGATAATAGAGAAACAAAAATGTAGAATTTCAAAAAAATTCAAAAAAGGAATGTAACAGAGTTTAGTAAAATTCTCTAGTGTTGCCCTCTGGTGGCCGGAGGTTCTGAATTGACTGAGAAAACACTCGACACAGCTGTCCTCATAAGTCATCTGTTAATGCACTGCAACCCAACCAGGCCTTAGAGAACTAACAACCAAATCCACAAAGCTATAGCTAAAGCTATCACATCGCTATAGCCCTTTCTCAAACCAGTTTGTCATCTCCTACACGCAAATGGGTTGACACCAAGAAGCACCGAGTGAGTCACTAATGCGGCCCTGAAAGAAGAAGAAAAAGAACAGCAAAAAAAAAAAAAAACAGCAAACCTCAAATGACGGTGGTGGTGTGTCCCCTGGGCATGTGAAATCCAATTGCAAATTCCACCTGACAGGGTCAGGTAAGAGAGGGCTCACTGGAATGGCTTATGTTAAGATGTAATGCATGTCAAAATCAAAATAAAGAAAGAGGAAATCATATTTCATATGGAGACGTTTCCTTTTTTTTTGTGGTGGACTGGAAGACAGAGCACAGGTCACATCTTAGATGAATAAAACTGGCCTATGTCTGAGTGGACATAAAAGACCTAATATTTTTCACAGATACTTCAAAAAAAAAAGAAAAAGCTGCTTATCTTGCCTCTCGGGGAATAAAGCGAGCGAGAGGATGGAGAGGCCCCCCAGTACGAGCATAGGGAAATATTTAAACGCTGGCAGCATCGGTTTCACTGCCTGCGGCTACCCTGCTGTGAGGGCGAGGAGAAAGGGCTGCGAGCACCCAATGAGAGGTGAACGGGCAAAGCCAGAACCGTGAGAACTAGGTGCGTTTTATATCGAGCACATGAGAAACTCAATCAAACCTGCCGCTCTTGTGCAACCGCATGTACAAACACACAATGACAACTGAGCGGTTAAAAAATAAGTCCAGGATGTGCTGTGGTGTCACTCCGCCTGGAGGAACGATTCATCAAATGACTCGATTCTCAGTGACCAAACATCATCTGGAACAAATGAATAAAAAAAAAAACTCAGAGAGTTTTACTGTAAAAGTACTTTGCAAAGCTGCCTAAAGCCAAATTCGTAAAGCCGTGGAGTTAAGTCACTCATTAGGAGATAATTAATAGATTTTAAAGGTCTGACTAACGGCTTGGCAAACTGACAGACACAAACGGAAAACGCACAGCAATCAGTCAAAGCCAAACACAGTCAACAGTTCACCTCTATTAAGGAATATATAACATATGTGCGTAATTATACCTCTTAAAACATGTATAAATGTAATATTGAATTAATAGTTTTCACACTGCTAAATATTACACTTAATCAGAACAATAATGTTAATGAAACATTAAGGAATCCAAGGAAAAATTGTAAAGTCATACTTTTAAATTTACGTAACAGTAATATAGAGTTATCAAATAATTGGGATAAATATGTTCAAATCTAAACGGGTAAATGGGGGAAAAATGTGCAATCAAACCATAAACTCGTCAAAATATAATAAGGAATCCAAAGCAAAATACTATAAGCTATATCTTAAAAATTTATAACAGTGATATAGCATAATAAACAATATTTCTGATAACTTTTTGTGTTTAATTACAAGAAAGAAGCGGATGGAATCAGAACCATTAACTCCTTAATATCTATATGCGTGATAGCAAATAAAGTTATATTTATAATAATTCTGATAAATATCAATAATTAGTTGAATTCTGAGCAGGTAAAAAAAATTTGAGGCAAAATATGAAATCTATTGGGGAATCCAAGGCAAACACTGCTCGCTGCCTTCTCTCTGCTGGAGTAGCGGATGGTGTGTGTGTGTGTGTCTGAAAGAGCAAGGTAGCATGCGGTGCTTGTTTTCTCTGGGGACTACAAACTAACCTCAGATGTTAGGCAAGTCATAAAAAAACGGTGCAGTGAATTATGACACCTCGGGTGTGAAAAACGGAGCACTTCACTGGGCGATGATAACAGCACTTCCTGCCTCACACTGGGAATGAGTACAGCAGAATGAGTTCAGATCAAAGCGCTTCAGACACGAGCCCTTTAACCAATATTCACAGTCCAGCTCGGGTCTCAGAGAGTGTTTTTACGACTTGGGATAATTGCTCACATCGGCTGTGACGCACCTCCTGTGGAATTGATAAGTGATTTTTATTTATCCTCTTTTTCGGTTTCATTTAAGCCAACTGCAGATCAAGGCCTTGTACGAAATGAAGAGGATCTGTGAGTGATCAAGAAGAGGAGTGATAAAAGAATGGAAGAGCGGGAACAGATGCCTGTGCAGATGTGAAAATGCACAAGTTTAAGGTTAATACGAACTAAACAGACAAGATCGCACCGGACATTAGATCTGGGCCATCTTCGCCTCCTGTGAAAGGCATCCGGACGACACACTCAGATGCTTAGAGCAGAAACGTGGAACTAATACAAAAGTGCTTAATGCCGAGCCATCTCTCCTCTTCTATTCATCCGTGTCTTCCTTTTCCCTCCCTCCGGCTGCCCAAGTCCTCAGTGGCAAGTGGAAAGCCAATTTAAACAAGCTGGTTGTTGGATCAAGCCATGTTTTGGGTGTCGTGTCTGGGCCTCAGATGTGTGGGAATATTGGAGATGAGGGAGTTATAGTTCTATCATTAACTTCCTGATGGCCCCAATACGTGCACTTAAGCAAGAGCATCTGCATCAACAACAGCCATTTCTTTTTTTGGTCTAATTTCCATGGCAGAGATATTCCTCTCCAAAGATTTCAGGACTGTTGTTGCTCAGCCATCACACTGCCCCCTACTAGTAAGGAGCGAGAACTGCATATATGTTTCACACACACACACACTCACTCTGCCCGGAACATTTTGTCACCATTCATTCAGCCTCATGTCTTTCAACTTCTAAATGCCTTCTTTTTTTCTCCTTTTTTTTTTTTTTTACCACAGGCTTCCAACACTGGTCCATGCCTTCAAAAGACTTGAATGTAACCATATGAAACGGTTTGTTGATGTTTTTATGATGCTTGATGGATCCTGTTCTCATTTGCGTCCATTGAGAACAGCTTGAATATTGTGCTGGACTTCTTTTGTTGCACTGAAATCAAATCATTTAAAAACTTCAAAGAGTGAGTGACAACAAATCTTCCACTTGGACAAAAAGAAACTGTACAAAAGTACGAAATAGTTGCATTTATACCTCATTGTTAAAATAGTTTAAATAATAGTTACTGTGATGAATGAGTGATGAAGCTTCTTTTGTGGTGGAAAGATGATAGAAGCCGAGCAATGAAGTCCAATCAAAATGTCACTTATCCTTAAAGATCGAGACAAATGAGTACAAGTTTGTAGTGTAATGGAAAAGGAGAAAAAGAGTTTCCTTTATCAAAAAAAGGGTCTGACATGGTCTGAACGCATCTTTGGGGAGCAGTCGATAAATTGTACTGTTAGTGGTTAAGCTTCCTATTGGAAAATTTGTGTTGGATCTGGACCAAAAGCCACATTTGTAGAACACCCCTACGAGGGGAAAAAAGCACGAGAAAAAACAAGCAAGAATAAAAAGAAAATGAAATCAATCCTTGTGAAAGGCATAGAAAACATTAATGGTGCCGTACCTGGAGCCACTTTAAGCCAGAGCGGCAGGAGTCATGCATTAGGTCATTAGAGCACTTCAGACGGGCGGAAGGAGAGTTGAGACAAAAAGAGAAGCACAGAAACAGATCACAACAGTTGGCAAGGAAAAAAGAAGTTGAGAACGTTGGCTAAATGAAAATGAAAATGGAAAAAAAGCCTGTGTGTGTTTATGGAGCATCCAGACACAAGTCCTGGGGAAGAACAAGCTAGATTCCTGCTAAGATCGGTACCAAGACCAGAAAGATACAGGAAAGGAAAACAGGAATTGTGGTATCACTGAAGAATCGATTCAGGAAGTCCCGTCATTGCTAGTGATCACAAATGGAGAGTGAGGCGGTTCTTGTTTCCTCCAGAGAAGGTTATGAAGTTTGTCATCTCTCAGCTGAATCATGTCTGGAGACTATACTTCTGTTTTCATGTGGTCTAGAGCAAACGTTTTCATTGGCCCCACATAAGCACCTGGTCTAATGTGTACATTGCTGCAGTAAATCTTACACCAAGCATGAATGACGGCTGTCACTTCCCACAAACACTTCTGCTCCTGGCCACCACATTTGACCTTTATAGCAGAACTTAATAAGGCGGCTTGGTAGGATTCTGATGAAAGCATGGGTCAAAATAAGATTAGCTCAGCTTACACACCATGCTGATCTAGCATCTCACAACTTAAATTAAATAAAAAAAAAAATCACAATACCAAAACAAAATGTAGAAACTCGCTATGACACTGGAATTTTAGAAGGACGAAGAAGAATTTGAAACAAGTCTTAATCTAACAAGTTTGTCTTAATCTAAACTTGGTGAAACAAGTTTAATCTTAATCTAATAATTTTACAAACTTCAAATGGCCTCTGAAGGCAGAAACACTGAGTAATGACATGTAATCTAGTTTAGCAATAATATTTCAACGTTTCCACAATAACTAAAAAGCAGATGAAGTGATAATCCAAGATATGGAACGACATATGGATAATATGGGGTCCTAATGCTGGCCCAGATATGATGAGGGCGACGAGCCGACTTGACGTTTTTCAATGAACCGCAGCATGAGTTTCACATTAGGCCTTGAGTTTCACATTACATAACAGGTGCAAGGTTGAGCCGAGCCATCTCAGGTCTGACTCTAATGCCCAAATATGAGATTTTTCAACGCTGTGGTTCTTTTACTGAGCCCTGGGATGTTGGTAATGAGCACGGAGACTAGAGTCCTGGGGGTGGCACTCATGCCGTCCCCATTTCCTTTCCCTGAGCCCAGCCGAGGGAGCCGGCCAGGCTTAGCAATGGCGCTGGCTGCTGTCGCTGCCCCATCCCTAATTAAGCTCATGGGGAAAGAAGCGGAGGTACGCCGGGCGTGAGCTGGCATTGAAGAGAGTCGAGGACGCGAGGCTGCAAAGCGCTCTGGGACAATGCTCAGTCAGCCATGCAAAACTTCTCGAAAATAAAGCAAGAGAGAAGAAAGCGAGGAAGAGGCATGTCGCCAGGATCCACATAAGGTGGAACAAACCATTAAGGGTTTAAAATAGAGGCAAGAGCCGAAAGAGCCAAGCAAGAAGGAGAAAAGAAAAGTTCAAGGATTCAGGTACAAGGATTTGGCAGCTCTGCTTCAAAGCCTGTTTAACTCTATTCAGGGAGGATCCATTCAGAGAAGGTTACAAGAGTTTGATGCTATATTTAGGGCCAAGAACAGAGCTCCTCAGAGAGTTGCATTGTGGTAAGTCTGTAGAAGAACTAAATACAGGTTAAAATAGGCTGGAATGGCATTGTGACAGCTGAAATGCTGCCAGTCTAATCCACTTCTCATGGACTGGAGAATTTCAGGATTAAAACTAACATTAAGTATCAGGTGGAACTCTTCTGCTCTGATAAAGATGAGAGAAGGTTAATTAGAGATCTCGTTGTACTTTTGTGTGCTTGACCTCTCCCTGAATTTATTATTTGTAATTCCCCGACCGTTGCTACATATGTTGCACAACTTTATTGGTTGAAATGGCCAAATAGACTCTTCAATTTGACTTCTGACTGACAATTTGTTGTATTGTTTCCGCATATCCAAGAACCTGTGAAAAGCGGAATGCAGAGTCAGTTATGGCCTAGTGGTTAGAGAGTTGAGCCTCGGACCAGAATGTTGCACAACAGAAATCGTCGTCGTCGTCGTCTTCTGCCGCTTATCCGGGGCCGGGTCGCGGGGGCAACAGCCTCAGTAAGGAGGCCCAGACTTCCCTTGCCCCAGCTACGTCCTCCAGCTCTTCCGGAAGAATTCCGAGGCGTTCCCTGGCCAGCCGGGAGACATAGTCTCTCCAGCGCGTCCTGGGTCTGCCCCTGGGTCTTCTCCCGGTGGGACATGCCCGGAACACCTCAGCAGCAAGGCGTCCGGGGGGCATCCTTACCAGATGCCCGAACCACCCCATCTGGCCCCTCTCAACCCGAAGGAGCAGCGGCTCTACTCCGAGCTCCTCCCGAATGGCCGAGCTCCTCACCCTATCTCTGAGGGAGAGCCCAGCCACCCTGCGGAGGAAGCTCATTTCCGCCGCTTGTATCCGGGATCTCGTTCTTTCGGTCACCACCCACAATTGGTGGCCATAGGTGAGGGTAGGAACGTAGATCGACTGGTAAATCGAGAGCTTTGCTTTTTGGCTCAGCTCTCTCTTCACCATGACGGACCGATGCAGCGTCCTAATTATCGCGGACGCAGCACCGATCCGTCTGTCGATCTCCCGCTCCATCCTCCCCCCACTCGTGAACAAAACCCCGAGATACTTAAACTCCTCCACTTGGGGAAGGACCCTGTCTCTGACCTGCAGGGGGCACTCCACCCTTTTCCGGTCGAGAACCATGGTCTCGGACTTGGAGGTGCTGATTCCCATCCCGGCCGCTTCACACTCGGCAGCAAATCGATCCAGTGAGAGCTGGAGATCACGTCCCGACGAAGCCAACAGGACCACATCATCTGCAAAAAGCAGAGACTCGATCCCGAGGTCGCCGAAACGGATCCCTCCTCCGCCTCGACTGCGCCTAGAAATTCTGTCCATAAAAGTTATGAACAGAATCGGTGACAAAGGGCAGCCTTGGCGGAGCCCAACTCTCACTGGAAATGGAAATGACTTGCTACCGGCAATACGAACCAAACTCTGACACCGGTCATACAGAGACCGGACAGCCCGTGACAAGGGCTCCGGTACTCCATATTCCCGGAGCACCCCCCACAGGAGTCCCCGAGGGACACGGTCGAATGCCTTCTCCAAGTCCACAAAACACATGTAGACTGGTTGGGCAAACTCCCATGATCCCTCCAGGATCCTGAAAAGGGTATAGAGCTGGTCCGTAGTTCCACGTCCGGGACGAAAACCACATTGCTCCTCCTCAATCCGAGACTCGACAATCAGACGAACTCTCCTCTCCAGTACCCCTGAATAGACTTTCCCAGGGAGGCTGAGGAGTGTGATCCCCCTGTAGTTGGAACACACCCTCCGGTCCCCCTTCTTGTAAAGAGGAACCACCACCCCAGTCTGCCACTCCAGAGGCACTGTCCCCGATGACCACGCGATGGTGTAAAGGCGTGTCAACCAAGACAGCCCCACACCATCCAGAGCCTTAAGGAGATCTGGGCGGATCTCATCTACCCCCGGGGCCCGGCCGCCGCGGAGCTTTTTAACTACCTCGGCAACCTCGGCCACAGAGATAGGAGCACCCATCCAGAGGCTCTGCTTCCTCCTGATGGAAGATGGGAGGTAAAACAACAGAAATGTGCTTGAGCAAGACACTGATCCTGATCTGATCTGGCAAATAAATGTAGTGCCTAAAAAAAGGGCGGCACGTGGCGCAGTGGTTAGCGCTGTCGCCTCACAGCAAGATGGTTCCGTTTGACACTTGAGGTGTGAGTTCAAGGCCGGCCGGGGCCGTTCTGTGTGGAGTTTGCATGTTCTCCCCGTGCTTGCGTGGGTTTCCTCCGGGTTCTCCGGTTTCCTCCCACAGTCCAAAAACATGCGCTTCAGGCTAATTGGAATTGGAAAATTGACCACATAGGTATGAGTGAGTGAAATGTGAATGTGTTTGTCTGTGTGTCCCGCTCTGCGAATGGTTGGCCACCAATCCAGAGTGTGTATCCTGCCTCTGGCCCTAAGACGCTGAGATAGGCGCCAGCTCCCCGCGACCCTGTAAAGGATGAAGCGGTAGAAGATGACTGACAGGAAGAACAAAGCCTGTTAATATGGCAAATGAAGACCTAAAAGACGCACATGCATCCCACATGAATGCCGTCTACCAGTCCAGGATGTGTATGGTGGTTGTAGCTGGGTGCTTGGCATTGCTTTGCCTGTGGGAGTTGATTTACAATTACAAGCTTTTTTGTACACCATAAATGTTGCTTTTAATTCTACAGGATATTAAAAATAATCCTACATGCAAGCAACGCAAATTACTCCCAAAATGTAAGGTTAAATGTATAGTTTCCACAGTAAAAAAAAAAAGAATTCTTCTTCTGATTCTTATTCAGAATGGAGATGAGAAGATAAATAAATCAATAAGTATTGATTTAATCAAATTGCAATATTAAATTATATTACAAGTTAATGCACAAACACATTTTAAGAAACAAGAAACCTGAGAAAGAAAAAAAAGCTATGACACAAAATCAAGTGCTTCGTCTTAACCTGTTTTTCAGCATTTACACGAGCCGTTTCCTCTTGTGCCAGCACCATTTCTCTCTCGGCCGTGATCTGAACACTCTCACGTAAAGCCTCTTCCAGCTCCTCGATGCGATCGTTCTTCTGCCGCAGAGAATCCTGAGAGATTTCAAGGAATTAAAAAAAAAACAAGACAGTTGGTTAGATATAAAATGATGTGCATCAATGCAGTGCCAATTACAGTATAATTCCAATAGGTGCTTCTTGTCTAGCTTCTCAGAAACTCAAAAGATGGAAGGTAAAAATTCATGGTGTAGTGTCTAGATTGTCTGAGAGCAACGTAATCCATCTGACTCATCTCCATCCTAAACATGGAGTTGGATCGGTGAAATCAGACCACCACAAGCACTGATTCTGAGCGTAGACATGCGCTCGTGGAGAGACAACGGAGAGGAGCGAGGTCAAGCCCTTGTTACCGAGGACTGAAACACAAAACACCAGAGTGGTTTCCAGAGCGAAGGAAGTCGTACAAAACAAACAGCACTGTGCAGAGGTTAAATAAAAATACATGTGAGAAAGCAATGTCAAATGAATAGGCATTGTAGGCATGTGGCGATGCGCCAGAGCCAAGCAGAATATGGGAACAGTCTTGACTTCATTATGCCGCTTCGTTTCAGGGAACATTCACATTTCATTTTCACTGTACATTTCCAAGCCTGCTACAAAAGTCCTGACTGGTTTGGCAGCCCTACGGCACTTAGCACAGACCTCTTCAAACATGCACGCTGACGTACACAACCAAGCAAACATACATACGCGCAGCACAAATACACACAAACTGCCATTCAGCTGTACGATGGTAATGGCCTCCACACTGAGAAACTGCCTTCCAGCTAAAGGCATCAACCTTCAATACCAAGAAAGAGGCCTGATGCAGTCTATTCCAGACACAATGATCACAGAGAGCATTTTCATCTGGAAGCAAACACCACAAATTCCTGCTGAAAGAGGCAACGTGAAGGTACAGAGATAACCAGATGCATCTGTTGCCCTGCCGCAGAGAATAATGAGAGAGAAATATAAAAGTTTCAGGCTGTTTGCATGAATTCAACTCTGCAAATTGGAGTGTGAAGGCTTTCATTGAGTTTATATTTATGTGTGCACACATTTGGCACGAGCGTTCAAGCAAGGCATCAGGGGAATTTGGGATTTTCACACACACTGACTTGTTTTAACTTGATAATATATAAAAAGACCAAGGTTTACGACATCACTCAAACAACTACATAAAATGTAGCGCAAATCGAAATTTAGAGGGAAAAAAACAAAACACGTGCGTTTATGTGGATTGGATTTAACATGTCTGGATTCAGAAATTGAACCAAAATGTGGAAAAAGTAAAGGGTTATAAAATGCTTGCTATTGTGTTGCAGACTTAAGGCTGCCCACTGCTCTGTGAGTGTGTGTGTGTGTGTGTGTGTGTGTGTGTGTGTGTGTGTGTGAGTGTGTGTGTGTTTGTATGTATGTATGTATGTATGTATGTATGTTAACCTATGTGTATAACATCACTGGATGATTAAATGCAAAGAACAGTATATCGATATGGTCCCTAGTGGCAAACTCACTCACTTTATGGCCCCTTCAGCAAATGAAGGGACAATATAAGAAAGACCACTGATAGAAAAAATCTAACAATGTATGTTTTTATTTTAAATCTAAGGCTAAAAATGAGAAAGAAGAAAAAAATGTTGGATATGTTAATGAAAATATAAAAAAACAAAAAAAAAAAAACAGATGCCTTGCTTGTTTTTTTATGTCGGACATGAGCTAATCTTTGGTTCTGCACTACATCTTAACGCTCTCTTAAAGTACTGGAATGTATTTATTTTTTCAATTACAATTTAAGCGCTTATTCCACTTTCTGCCAGCTGGTCTCACAACACAGACCTCCGCTACTTTTTAAATTGTAATTGACATAGCCACCAATACCGTCTTAACTTGTGATGAACCCCGAACATTTCCTGAAGAAGTGTAATTGATCAACATTTAGGCTTGGCATGGCCCATTACTGTTTCCAATTCATTTCAAATCCTACGCCACAAACTTCTGCTAAATAGTTCAAGCCGAAGCACCAGGATAACTGGATGCATCTGTTAAATCTGCAGAAATGTTTCGGTACCCAAGCTGGGCAATTATATGAAGTGCGGGACACATGGAGGACGATGGGTCTACAGATCACAGCATCTGGTATAAGGCCTTGCTCTTCTATCTTATTTTGGCCACATTGAGCTCGCACTTTCCTTTAGCAGGCAGACCGCAATCACTTTGGCTTGATTTAAAGCGACAGTAATCCTTTTTGTTCGGTCAATATCTCATTACGGTAATGCTTCTGGTGCCAAAACCGCGCAGATGATAGAAAGAGACACCTCAGGGAAGCCACAAATCAAAGACACATGCCGTACCGCAGGGACAGGCCCAGGTTTGGGTGGGGTGGCTGGGGAATCTGCCCATTGCTCCAGTACTTGCTCAACCAATTAGGAGATGAGCAGACAGGGATGGAGAACAAAAGCTTCAGCACACTCAGCAGGTCCAAAATGACTCGCAGCTGTCCAACATGCACACGCACATACCGGACAGAACTTCAGATGACCTAGTTCAATCAGGGACCATTTCCTTCCCATCTGCTGCTTCCTTACTGGAGGAACATGGCGGGAAAGTGCAATTACAGTGCCACTGCAGCCTCTCAGGCCACCTGGAGACCCAAGAGGAAGCTACTTCAGCTCATAATGGACAGGGGTTTCAATCATGGTACGGAAAGGGCAAATCTCGTCAAGCGTTACTTAAAAACAGCAGGATGATCTCAGCTAAAAGGACTAAGGAGGGTTTGGTAACAGATGTCCTTTAAACTAGATATGAAACAGACAAGTCATTTGCCGCAGCAGGGGGGTTTCTTCAGTATCGTTCTGGGTGTGAGAGTGAGGAATCACAAATGTTTATTAAAGAACCGGAAAGGTGCGGCAGGTGTCCTTCCTTCTTGGCTAGGGGAAGCGTAAAGATGTCTAAAAGCAGGGGAACATCAAACAACATAAGCTAACAAACACCACCAATAAAAAAAACCCTGGAACTCTATTAAAAAAACATGCGGAAGTGATTCCACCAAACCCCCGCTATCAGACCGTGAGCTCCTCCTCCGGAACCGTAGTCCTTGAGACGGAGTATAGCAGCATAGGCAAAATGCTTGGTCAGACTCAACTGCGTTTCACTCCAGTTTTTTGCAAAAGTTACCGAAAAAAAAAGAATACAAACAAATAAATAATAATAAAAAAAATTCTAATTATCTAATTAAGTTCTTTGGTATTTCAAAAATGTAATCTAGGAAATAGTATATGATAAAGGCTAGAGACATATGCTATCTCAGTCAAAGTGAGGAGTGAAACTGTTGAGGGCAGCAATTAAAATACACAATTTAATTTTAATTTAGCATAACTTCAATTACTACTTGCAGCTAGTTTGCTTTCTAACAACTGGTTGACAGCTAATTTGTGTAATGATGAACAATATTCAGTATCATAACGAAGCATTTCTACAGGATAATATACAGGCACACTTTCAATTCTAAAAGATTTTAGAGTTCATTAGTCAATTCTCATTAGGAATTATGCTACTGTAGGTGAAGCAGGGTAGTTTTGTGCAAAAGTGTTATATAATGTGTAAAAAAAAAAAAGATTTTTGTGATGTGTCATGTACATTTATTGTGCAAAATACAAATGGTACCTTTTAATTTCCAACATGTACAGTAAAAATAATTTTTATTAAGTAAAAATATATAATTATATCATTTAAATTTTTTAGAAATTTTTTCTCCCATAAGTTGCAAAGACCAATTGTGAAACCCTGGAGGGACCGTTTATTATTAATGATGAAACAGCTTCCCTTCCATTAACAAAACCTCGAGAAACCTAACAAAAGTAATGCAATTAAGTTGTTGGGCGAAAGCTCGATAAACTCTGAATACCAAAAACGCATATGTAAAGCCGGAATATTTAAAGTGGTATAATTTAGGAAAAAATTCAGGGTTACAAATCATAACACAAAAAAAAGAGCAGAAAAACAGCCGCAAAAGAACTGGACTTCAAGCTGTGCTAGACAGTGGTAGGGGACAAGGACTGCTGTTTTTTTTTTAATAAAGTCCATGTCCATGCAAACATGCATTTTCAGTTTCTTCTCGTCTGCCTTTTTGTCGCATTGATAAAATAACAAAGAAATCAGGGAGTGGCCATCAAAAAAGTGATGCTAAATGATAAGTGTGTCCTCCAAATCCTCGATTCGATTACATTTTGAATTCTAAAGTGACGGTTGGATTCAATTCTCAGTTTTTAACTTTGGTTCTACTTTGGATTTTGTAGCACGGTTCTCGAGGTTCTAGCATTTGCACGGTTCGAGTTACTTGGACGTTTTATTGCAAAAGAAGATGGGAGAGTAGTTTGTGTTACACTTGTCGGTTTAACAGATACGTTTATGTTTTTGAGTTTCAATTGAGGTATACGTACATAGTAGAGCTTGCAAACTGTGTCAACACTAACGTTGTCAACATAACTCACTGGAAATCCATAATACTTCCACATCGGCGACTTCAGTGAAACAAGAATTTCAATTTCTTGGTTGTAGCTGTTAGGATAACTCGCAGCACTTAAACATGCATGTTTTTTTTTGATACATCAGATACAATTTTTGTGGTTACAATCTAAATAATTACAATTAGTAAAGAGAAGTGTGTTTATATTATTGTGTAAATTAATAATTTGAACCGGCCAGGATCGTTATTACAGGACAGGATGAATCCAGGCTTTAATGTGTAAGTCAAATGCAGACCCAATGCCTTCCAGACTCATCGACAATATTCCATTTTTCAATATTCTATTGTCCAATGTTGGAGAGCCTGTGCAAACCCCAGCTTTAATTTCCTGTTCTTGGATAACATGAGTGGCACCGAGTGTGGTCTTCTGCTGCTGTAGCCCATCCGCCTCGAGGTTCAACCAGTTTCAACCATCTAACTATGATGTCTTAAAAAGCTGTGTTAATTTTTGTTTTGCTTTGATTAAAAGCACTTTTGAATTGGTTTTAAAACAACGATTATTTTATAGAGGGCTAATAATTTTGTCCTGAACTATAAGTGTGCATACACATACTCACACATATATTAGTAATAAAATGTTGCAGACAAAACATGCATAGCATTTATACAACTTAATCAATATGAAAAGTATAATCAAGCCACCTTGTGTTAGGGAGAGGATTTCCAACAACTTAAAAATGTTTACTGAACAATGACCAGGTGTTCTAGACTTAAGGAATTCTCAACTCTCTGCCTTCGGTGGTGGGAAGCTGACCTTTAATTTACAGTTCTGTGAGCACTGATCTGCTCGGCACAAAATGATATTGTGCGTCTGGGCAGAAAGAACTGTAAAACAGGACCCCCATTGCACAAAATCATTATCATCAAAGTATCTGGGTAAGGAAATTCTGCCCTCAGCAGGGAAGCCACTAGGGTAATTTCAAAGCCACTAGTTTATGTTCATGACAGCAGACCCAAAAAACAAAAAAGCCAAATGAGAGCAAGAGCGTCCTGAGCTGCTTGAGGCTAAACATTTAGCATAAGAAGGAGGAGAAAGACTTGAGATGTAGCAGAGCAAAGATGGGTGTAAACAAAAAGGCTCTGTGCTGATTGAAGGGGTGGAGGGCCTGCACATGGGGCTGATGGGTATCAGATGGTGCAGCTCTGTGAAAGCAGCCCACCCCCACCCCCTACCACAAGTCAGCTCACTTGGAAACCATTTCAAATCTTGGTGATACCTCCCAGGCAAAGATCGTCTTAACTAATGCAAGCACAGCTCCTTCCTAATTGAATGGGGAAAAGGAAAACTTCCACCATTATTTGTGAACTGGTGTTCCAATACCACATGTCAAGGTAGTTTTCAATCTTTTAATTCCAAATCTTTTATTTATTGTCTTTTGTTTTAAGTAACTGTGTAATAACACAAAAACAAATTATATAAACAAAATATTTTGCTGTGGGTGAGAAGGTAATGAAGCAATTTCCATTTTGTGCAGCAAAAATCACTTGCATGAAACCCACTTCAGAAAGTTGTCTTTCTCTCACGTGTCTATGCCAGAGCATCTCACAGATCTTTGGAGCGTCAGTCTTCCAACCGGCGTCAGTCAGCTGCCTTCTGACCCGTTCACACTCCAGAGGTGATGAGAAGCAGGATCAAAGCTTTCATGTGTGAAATACGCCACACCTCTGGCTTTTCTTCCTGCATCATTTCCATTCCTCCATCTCCGATACATTCTCTACTCTGCTTTCTCTCTCTCCGTCTTTCCTCAGTGAGTAGAGAATGGCTCCCGACACAACATTAATGATGACGACCTTGTCAAGTTGATTATTACCGCAGCTTTGTTTCACCTCTGCTCAGTGTTGCAACCAAAGCCTCTTGGCAATTTTTCAAAGGATTTGAGCAATTTAGCATTTAAGAATGTTCTGAGGGGGACCTCAATAAAATCTTAAACCAAAACCAGCACAGGACACACAGGCCAGATCATAATGCAAATTTAGAACATCTCAACCTACTGTATTGCTAAAGAAAATATGGTTTCAAGTCTTTTAAAACTCATAAATACTTAATACCACAATATAAATAAAAATTAAAATTATATTTAAAATATTTGACTATACACTACATAAACACATACACGAACAAATATGCTATATTTTAATACTTACACTAATTTTACTCATTTTAAAATGACAAAGGTTAATAAAACTAACATTACAACAAGATCCCTGCTATTTGGTCTGAGCATTATGAGTGAGTTACTTGATATTAGCAACCTTTAAAGTATAAACTAAAATTGAAAATATTGCAATTCAATGTGTAACAAGTAATTGTGTATAACAGCATCTGCATAAAACGTAAATGCACAAATGTCTGTGACCTTCAACTTACAAAGTGCCTGCAGCAATGTCAGGTGTTTGCTTTATTAACTCAGAGTTTGGTCTTTTATTTGCCAGGACAGCAACCGTGCTCAAAGTAGAAGCTGCAAAAAAACAGATGTGTCATCTGTGAACATATAGCACTTATACCAGCAATATTATATTAGCACGCTGAAATAAGCATCATGTTAAGATTTCTGCAATCCGCCCTGTTGCTTACATCTGCACGAGAACAAAATGTCTGTAACGAAACAAATGGCCTACAAAGTCATTTGTAAGTTGCAGCGCTCCGGCGTCGCTCTAATGGCTTCTCCACTGCACCTGCGGTAAACCTTTTCCTGGCCTTGCTTTGATGACTAGTTGAATATGCTCACTCTTGCTGCCACCTTTTTTGGGAACATTTTCTCCCCCATTTCCATTTTCTGCCTCTTTACCTTTCACTGAGGGCGAGGGTGAAGAAGTAGTAGAGTTACGGTGGGGCCTTCTGGTCACTAAGCATGCTGAGAGTCGAGGCATTTGGCAGTGAGACTGTGCAGTAAAAGGGAACAGACCCAGCCATGCAGTAAAACAGGTATTTACTGGGCTTCATTATAATGTCATCTTTTCTTCCCTGCTGTCTTTCTCCATTCCACTTCCAAACAAAAGCCTCGCTTTCTCCATGCCGATGGCATTTGATCAGGGGTATATGAGCGCGCTCGGGTGATTCGGTACGTATTGCATGTCTGGGAAATTCATATCCGGCGGAAAATGTCTCTGAAGCTGAAATAATATTAGGTTCTATTAAAACCCATCTCTTGTTTTATCAGACCAGAGAGAAGAATGAAAAACAATAGGGGCGATTCTGAAGAGACTTAAGTCATGATCTATGGATATGGATCCAAAGACCGACTCCTGCTTTCCAATTTTCATCTCTGCAGCCAAAATGCTCAACCTAGGCTCAATCCAAAAACTGTATTTTGGGGATATAGGATCGGAGGATGCAATCTGTGATGTATCATGTTGGTTTTAGTTAGTGTAAAACAAGCAGCATTTTGATTCACTGACTGAAAAAACTTTAAATTACAAAGGACAAGGATTATCGTGTGGAGTAGCAAGATTGATGATCACAAACTCCAACCTGCACATTAGGACTCCAGAAAGGCTGTGAGTCCTTCCTCTTTGACCATCTAACTTCCTCCAAACTCAACAGTTGCTGTACGGCTAATGTTTGTACAGCTCCACGACAGACCACCCCACATCCTACCTCTGGGATCCAATGGAAACCTTTTGAATCGATTGAGAAGTAATGGAAACCATTTGTAGTAAAAGGTCAGTGGTAAAATGAAAAGCATCAACCAAAGCCAAGTCCTGGTCTAACCTCGGTCAATGATCTGACCCGGGACATCATCTACAGCAATAGGTTTCCCTTTCCAAACCATCCAGTAGCGTGTGGAATATCAGCTCGGGGTTAGTTTGACACAAACTCATAGACCTCAAGACTGGAGTGTGATGTGCCTTTGAGGGGAGATGGTGGTTAATGGTGTTGGCTGAAAAAACTAGCAGTCCCCGATTCCAGCCCTGTTTTCGGTCGAGGTCCATGATGCCGCTGCATCAGGACGCAAAGAAGAGAATAGTGAAAGCCACAATGTGGGCTCGCGGAAATGTGACCTCACAGTGAAGTCTAAGGCTCTGAAGTCATAAATGAGTACGTTTTTACCACAACACATACTTGTGCTTACACACACACAGCGGCAGTCTCTGGGTATCACAGGTTGTAGTCCAAAAGCCCATCAATCCTGCTGTCAGGAATAAAACACATGAAATTGAACCAAAACAGAGAACAAAAATAGAGAAAATGTGGAAAACGCGAATGTTAGAAAGAACAAACTGACGGCCAGAAAAAACACAGAAACCACAACAAAGGCAGGGTCGTTGTGGCATTGTTGTCCAAAGGACAACTGCAAAAAGGAAAAACAGTCCCACCATAAAAACTGGGGTTTTCTGAGTGGAGATTCTCACAGGCTTTCACTGCTGATTCTGGCTCTCATGCGCGAACCTCTGGTTGAAGCTCGAAAAAGTCACCACAGACCACCATCCTCAGCCATCAAATTGAGGCTGAAATAGTCATAATTGCAAAAGTTACATCAGCTAAGATGAGGTAGTTGGATTTGTGAATTTGCTCAAGCCAAACAAAGAACATATTGGTAACTCACGCACATGTGGACATATTCTTCTTGTTCCTACTTGAAAATTGTAAAGCCATAAAAATCACAAATAGTTTCTGTGGCTACACTGAACAATCATTTTCCTATGTGTCCCACTTCATCTTTCAATGATTTTACCTTTTTCTTTCTTCACAAAAACTAAATCTCACAAGGAGAGAAAAGCGTGAGGTCAGTATGTGCGTGAATGCGGTCTGGAAGAGGGAAACATGAGATCTCTCTTTACCTGAGAAAAATCCCAGCAATTCTCAAATGAGGAACAAGAGCTGACATCGGAACTTATACAATCAGAAAAGACGAATAGCTCAGAGGAGAGCATTTTTATACTGCACGGAAAGAAAACTTTTAGAAGCTGCACTGGATTTAATTCAGTTGGGTTAAGTTTCAATGTAATGCTTCAATGAATTTACGAGTGAAACCTTACAAAGCGCTTTAAACATGCTATTATGTCGAGTATTGCAGGTAATATTTTTTGAAAACAAAAATCTTTGTACTCTTGTACAGAAAGAGCTTTACAAGAGTACAAAGTTTTCGAAAACATTGGACAATCATCAAAAAATTTAGGAGCCAAATTATTTAATTTGTGTGAATGAAATATTAAAAAAAAATACAAGAAAAAAAAGAAGGAAGAAAGAGAAAAAAAAACTAGAAAGTTGTTAATACAAACACTGGCTTTGACACGCACCCTTGCTATGATCAATGCAACCAGAGGCTGTTATTTTCAATTTTCTTGCTCTGAGGTTTCCAGTAAATTACAATAATCATATTTGTGCCTTGCAATCAATAAATAATAGTCACTGCAATATTGATGTTCAAAAAAACAAAACAGACTAGAAAAGGGCAAACTGCCTCTGAAGACTGACGTGTCCGAATTGAAATCTTTTATTCAGTCCGACAGACTTGTCAGGCAGTTTGTCTGTTTAAACTTTATGAAGTACACCACGATAACATGCATGCTGTGTACTTACAATAAAAGAAACACAAATTCTTTTCATTTACTGCTTACATTGTACTGGTTTGCAAGTATGACAAATACATGAAAAGAGCATGGATTTGTGTGTCTACACCAGCAACAGAAAAAACAACATGTATAAAGTTTATCGACCCGCTGTTTTCTGTGTCCCGACCACAGAGAAAAGAGCAAGGAGTTTAACATGTTGAACACATCTTACCTTGACCTGTTGCGAGCTTTCATTGATGTTGTCCTCCCTCTTACGAGCTTCTTCCATCAGCTGAGCGTTTTTGCTCTTCTCCACCTGCTCCTTGTGCTTCAGGTTGGCAACCTTTTTGGTTTGGTCTTTCATTTGCCTGAAATGTCAAATCAACACACCTCAGACATTTTTCACCATTGTAGATATTACAGTAAAAGAATTCCAAAAACAATCGAGTTGTTGCAAGAAGAAAAAACACGTATGGCTTGAATTTTAACTGGGATTGTTCACATAATCCTTAACGAGAACACAAAGCAAAGCAATGAAGGATTAATAAGGAAATTAACAAGGCATTTCAGCCAATGAGGCCTACATGATGTGGTCAAATGGACCCTGACAACAATTGATGTTTGTTTGAGGAAAGATTTCCTGTTTGCATGGCCATCATTGTCCGTATTGTGCACTGGCAGTGAGATGGCCTGAATGGGTTTTTGTTCATCATCTTGTCTTGTCATCTTGATCAAGAGAAGAATGTGTGCTTCTTCCCAGAAAAACAGATGTAGCATAAAATATACCAACAGCTATGTCTTTAAATAATCAATAACACTTAAGGTCTGCACTGTCACCCAAACTCAAACGCCTATGACACACGATACATGAGGTTCACTGAAGAATTATCACGGCTATTTATCAAGCCACATCCATGTAGACCTAAAAAACGACATTATGGCGTTTGTTATAACACATGCATCAAGGATTGATTTGTCTCCATCAGAGCAGGCAAAAGAACCAGCATTGAAAAAAAAAAAAAAAAAAAAAAAACTGTGCAAGGTCCCAAACAAGGCTTGTAGAAAGTGTGCCAAGCCATCAGGATGCTAGACCCTGATCGTTCTTCTGGATGAGCCGTCTGGAGCACAGAGGAGTCTGTGTTAAATTACAAGTCTTTTGGCTTTCATCGCAGATACCAGCACAATGACACACATGCATTCATCAGCTAGCTGTGATGCATCGTTTCTGAGGTTGCATTGGTCTAGTAACAAAAACTGGACAAAGTTTGAGAAGATTTTCTTTCATGGGTTTTCCTAGATCGATGGAACAACTACCACTTAGATGATGGCCCATAGTGTTTAGCCATGCAGAAAGGCAAGGCGTGGTGACAGAACGTAGATGATAAAGATTCAATGTTGACTTCGATTACATTCGTCCTACTGTAATTTTTGTAATGATCACAATATTCCGAGCTGGTTTCAAAAATACAACTGCACTGAAGATCGTTGACTTGACACTTTAGACCATACAACATACAGCCTATGTTGAACGGTTCAATTTGTGGTTCAAATTTCGTTGCCCTTTCACAAAACTGCACGTCTTTGCAGTGATTCAGGCATTTACCAAAATGCCAACAAACGTGAAGACATTTGCAAAACCAGAGTAAATGTAACCGTGCTGTCAAAAACTGATCTTGAAGACAACACAATGAACATCCGATTCGGAGTTTTTACAAAAAGCAGGAAGAAAGAAAAATTGTTCGTACTTGTGTGTGCACAAGTGAGTTTGTGTAACAGGTCATAAATCTGCTGGAATGTTCCTATTTGGTGTTTCCAGGAGAGGCCAAGACATCTGCTTGGCTCCACTACACTTGCAATAAGCAGCTGACTGTTTTTATGCCTTGTGCGCCAACCCTTTATTCAGGGTTTTGATTATATGTTTATATGTCTCCATTTGTGTGCTGATGGGATGGGATCGGGAACCCCATTTTGCAGAGTTCATGGAGGAAACATTTAAGCAACAGCAAAGATGAAGGGCAACCTCTAGTTCTGAAGTATTGCAGTCGCTTTGCGATGTTTGATGCACTGTGATCGGAAAACACAACAAATGGTACAAAACACTACAAAACAATTGCTGTTAAAAAGACGTGTTCTCCACGTTCATCATAGATGAACCAAAAAGTTTTTTAGCTTATATTTGGCCCATTTTGATCTCATATTTAGATTTCTGGATCACAGTGTCTTCAAAATCAAGTAGGATGTTGGATTCTCAGAGAAACAGTGGTATTGTGTAAGATGCTTTGCGTAAAATTCAGATTCTATAATATTAATGTAAATGTAAAGACTAAGAGTAATATTTACAATAAAAATAAATGATTAAAATAATTTAAGCATGTCTGCATGTCGATTACAATTGTATTTAGCAGACGCTTTACTCTCTTCTTTCGTCAGATTTGAACTCACAATCGTAATGATGTTAACAGCACTATACTGATTGAGCTACATGGAAGATAAATAAAAGGTGCACTTGACCTCATATGTTAATCTGACAACCATGTGCATAATACTTTGAACATTCTGAGCATGATAAAGATCTAGAAGAAAAGTAATTTATAAAGTAATTTATACATAATGGCCTTTCGCAAACCGGAGGGAAACATCTCTGACTTCAGCGGTGGAGTCTGAGAGCAGGATTCCTTTTTGAAGGCCACGTATCCTCTTTATATGATTTCAATGACAACTCTTTTCTGTCCACCAAATAAAGCGCTGCATCACTGAAGGCCATCCAAACACAATAAGAAAAATTCAAAAAGACACATTCAAAAAGAATTGTACCAAAAAAAAAAAAAAACACGTCAGTACACTTGCATATTGAGAAATACAGAAATACATGATTAGCTATTGTTCTAATATGAACATAAATACATGGCTTGACTGTTGTACTCATTTATACATAACAACTAATTCCTGTGCTTGGCTACTGTAGCATGTCATCAATCTATTATTTCATTATTTAAGTCCGCTTCTTAACATTACTAATTCATGATCAAGAAAGCTCCGGGCAATGTTTACAGGCTGGAGCTTGAAAGCACTTTGAAATCATGAACTAACATCTGAAGATCTGGTAAGTTTCAGCTGTGAAGTCATTTCAAACCTCTGCATAATGAGGCCGGTGAAAAGTGCATCTAGTAAACACCTTTCAAACAGCAAATAAAAAGAAAACATGCTCTTCAGCCTATTCTGCTATTCGGCCAAATGAAACGCAGAGACTTCCCATTGCCGTAACATGACATTAGGGCGAATGAGAAATGTTTTCCATCGACCACCGTTGCTGAGAAAAATGTGCAGGCTTTTAAAATGACTTCTTATAAAAGCATCAAGTCTTTCAACATTTCCTTGCGCAAAATAAAACAAACCAAAACTTCAAAACAATTATGCTCTGTGGTCGTATAATGAGAGAAATGGGCCAGACAAGAGTTAAAGAAAACATTTTCACCCAACGGTTAATCGCACCTGACACTATACTTAAAACAAAAAGCCAATGGTAAATGCAGTTGGATGTTTGATTCGAAAAAAATGTTACATAAAAAGTACAGTTGTGGATAGGTGAATTGATTGGTAGAAAACCAATTAAAAATCCAGTGTGTATATTATAAACACACAAACTAACACGCACTGCATCACATTTTTTAAAAGATTGAATACAAATAAAAATCATTACATTTGATGAATCACTGCATGCAGAGACGTGTGTGTGTGTGTGTGTGTGTGTGTGTGTGTGTGTGTGTGAGTGAGCTGAGTTTTATGAGTGGGCTGTGTAAAAGAGAAGATGGTTGGAACACTGTATTTTCATCAGGATTTTTGGTCCCGTTTTGATGTAATTTTTCTTCCGACTGTGCCGACAGAATTGAATTAAGTGTGCCTACACCAACAGTTCAGGACGGGATAAACAGCAAAAGGTTGACTAAGGACAGAAACCTTTCTGTTTATCACAAGTGTGACCCATTGGAAGACCATCAAAGGCTGTTTGAGTGTGTTTACTCCATCCCTCATCTCATTTCCAAGCCATCTTTTACTGTCAATTGTATCTTTATTTTGGCCCTGCGTCTCCTTCCCGGTGTTTAGTACACGTTTGTGAGCTCCGGGCTAATATAAAACAAGAAATGTGGCTTCTTCACAGTCTGTGGTCATTTCTCTAGCAGCAGGTGAAGGAGAGCTAACAGGGCTCAGTCTGCGATACCGGGCTCATATCCACAATTCTGTCCATGGTAAGTGCTAAGTTTTGGAGGGTAATGAAGTTTGGCATCTGGGGCTGCCAAGATGGTGATCTGCAGCCAGGTACACGACGGGTAGTCGTTGTTTCTCCCGACTACCTTCCTGAACACATACATCGCACGGAGTGGACGACTCCCTATGGTTCTTGACTAATCTAGTTAATTATGCAGTCAAATCGAAAGACAGACCAGCCACAGGGTGTTGTCTGGACCGGCCGTATCGTATGCAGGCATCCTCAGACCTCCCTGTTTGTGCGGTCTTGCGGCCTTCACCTGCTAGAGGATCAGACACTAACAAACCGGCGGCAAAAAGGCCCCATCACACTAACAAAACAGAATCCAGAAATGCAACCCGCCGCCTCTGCAAAATAGCCGTGAAATTACACAAATAGAATGAGACGTGTGAGAAACAGAAGCAGGGGGGAAAAAAAAAGAAAGCGTACATGAGAAAAACAGCAGAGGTTGAAATATAATCTCTAAACAGTCCTTTCCATTTTATGTGAAATCTACTCGAAGTTCTCGAGTACGGAAAGTACTACATTGGGCAAAATCCAAATTGCAATTTGTCAGTTCAACTTCAGTATTTGGGATTGTTTATCCAATTGCACACTTTGAGTCACTGAATATTGACTTTACATAAAGCCGTTGGTACTAGAATTTAAAGATTCTCAACCATCCTTCCATCCATCTCTCTACCTCTTTATCTCTCTATCTTAAAAAATATATATGATATTTAAAGAGAGTGTGCGGGAAAAAGATATATTGATATTTTTCTTTCCCACATTCTATCCATCTTCTATCCAAACATGCATATAGAGATGGTATACACAAATGGATGGCTAGACAAACTTTTTTAATAGACAGACTTCCAGAACATTGTTAGATAAACTGTTTTAGAAATTCACACTTTGGGGGGAGGAACGCTTCACATTTACTGTCAAGCATTTGTCGACTAAATTAAGAAGCCCTGGAGCACAGAAGCAACTGCGCAACACTGGGAAAATTCATTTCACAGCAACACAGATTCCTTTTCATTATGATGCGCCATCTTCATCTGGGGAAGATATCAAATCGGCCCTGTTCGTAGTGTGCACAGACGCCGACAACAAAGAGCGATGAACCCAAAAAACAGAGGAGATGAATGATGAGGGGAAAGAGAGAGAAAGAGAGAGGGGAGCAAAAAAGACAGAGAGGCAAAATAATATGCAGGAACAGGTGAAAGGCAGCGCCGATGTCAAAAACCCTGCAAAGTGTTGCTTGTTTTCTACCGAAGTAACAACACACACACACACACACAAACAAGCTTGACAAGTCTCTGTTTCAGACCAAACAAGAAAGAGATGCAAATAATGAGCCTGATAAACAAGCCAAGCGGTGAAATTGCGGCTGTGTTGGGAAAGATCGGCACAGTGGCAGGAGAGACAACTCTTCAACACACTCAAGAGAAATGACTGATGGAGATTCCTACACTCCAATTAGAAGTAGCGACTGACGCTCTCCTTCATTCTTCAACTTCACTCTCTTTCCATCTGTCATGCCTTCACTTTTTCAGCTTTTTGAACTCTGCGATCTCAGCAAACCTCGACGGTAAGAATCCGTGCATTAATAAGACAAGCTCTTCTGTTTGCAACCTTAGTTGGTTTCCGCATTCCTTCTTTTGAACTTTTAATCAATTCAGGTCAAAGCAATTTTGTCTTTCTTTTTTTTTCTCCGTAGAAACTTTAGTAGGAAGTCCAAGGGGAGTGATGGAAGCAACAAGAGCAAATTGGGGTTAAGTGCATCGCCCAAGGGCACCACCACACCACAATCAACCTGAATTATTTTCCACAAATGGCAGATACTGATTTCCCTTTTTCCAAGCTACTCAAAAACACATAACCGTTGCTTGAGACCGTTTAGGTTTGAATTTTAGCATTCAATCCGGCAGAAAATTTAAGAAGTGTAGGTGACGTAGGCTTATACTGACCTTGAAGACACACTGGAAGAGAAGAAACAGCATTCCAATGAAATGAAATGCAGAAAAAGAGAGAAATGAGAGGTTTAAAGACTAAAAGAGCTGCAGAACAAGAAAAGCAGTGTGAGTCACAATTCTTTAGCAAATTCATCCACATTTTCAATCACAGAAAATTCACTTACATTCAACATAAAAAGTCAAGGACTATTTACCTCATTGCAACTTAAAAATGAGTGAAGAACAAAAGTGGATAATGATTTTCAAAAATAAGTGCTGAAAAAGAAAAGCCTCGAAAGATAGAACATTATAGAGTCTTGGGTGAACGGACAGAGCGCCTGCTTTTATGACCATTTCGTATTTTACATGTTATATAAATTAACTATTCATTCTAGTTATGTGAAGTATGTTTTGGTTACAGTATTTATCGTTAGTTTTGAATTTTTTTATTACTCCACATCTGTGAAAGGGATATAAACTGACCTTTGGGATAGTTACGAGTGTCCTTGAGGCGACAGTGAATGGTGAATGCAAGTTTGTAGGGAAAATTCACTCCATTCAAGTCGTCTGAATGAACACTGTCTGTTTTTAGTTATTTACTCTGTATTATTTTGCTTTACTGTAAGGTAAGTATGACCTACCTTTTCCAGTAAATTACATTTACAAAAAAAAATAATAAAAGAATCAGTTACACATGCAATTTTCTTTTTTATATTTCAGATGGATTTTTGAATTACAATAAAGATTTTGAAACAACTGGTTGTTACAGAAGCAAAAAGAATCCTCAATAAACAAGACTAATTATCGAATATACTTAATCTAGAAAATAAGCATTTTAGCATCAACTCTTTTTGTTCCATCATAATAACATAAAAATAAAACTAACCATGGAAAAGGTAAAAATATTTGAACACATTAGATTACTGAGACAGATTGCAGGTTTGGTTTTTTTTTTATCTTCTAAGAATACACTGGCAAATCGCAAAGGGAAAACACCATTTGAGACTCCACTAACTCCAATTTCCTTACAAATAGTCCTTTTGTTGTCTTTAGTTTTTCTTTTAGTTGTCTCTATTTCGTTGTTTCGTTCCTGTATTGTAGTTCTTGTCCTTGATGCCGAGGCTTTCAGCCCTCAGTAATTATCAGGAAATTTACAGCCGTCAAATATAGACAATAAAAACCTCAATGCCTCGATTCAACGACTGCCATTTTCAGGGGCCTTTGAAGGAATTTGTGAGCAAGACCTGCCTCCGCACCACTGATCTGCAACAAGAGCATCTCTGCCTGAGAAAAGGTAATCCTGACTCTCTGAACAGTGAGCGCCGCTTCCACCTGCCACTCGCGCCTTGATTAAAGACGTAGGCGCCGAAAGGAGAGGATCTGTCTGAGTAACTTTCGCTCAAAACCACATCAAGAGTCAAACACTGGAAGAGAACGACATCAAGAACAACAGGAGGTTTTTATGAAGCAAACTCCCCTTGTGTTTCAAGAACATAACCCGACTCTGAGTGGTAATTAGCTCCGAGTGCTGGTGTTTATTTCAGTAACCTTCTCTTCATCCACATGAATGACGCATCGAGCCATGAGTATGGAGTTTGTTTCAGTCTAATCCTCTCCTGACACAGATCTGTTAAGAAAAGCATGAGACACTGAACCCAGTCAGATTAATATTTATGAATTGACAGAAACCCAACTAAAAACACGTCAACTGCCAGCAACCGAAAGCAAGAGTGTCCGAATGAAGAAAAAAAACATCTTCAACCACTGCTTTAAAGGTCTGATGAAGAGCAAAACGGTGATTTTCAATACTCAACCCTTGCATATCAGTGACCTTCAACGCTCTTTTGAATCTTCTGTTAACTCTCCCTCACATTCTTGTGTGCTTACTCTCATGACCTATTTCAATTATTCATCTCATTTATTTATTCATGCGAGCCAAGATGAGAGAAGGCCTCTATGTGCCTCAAATTAATTAGTCCAATTACATGGGCCAAAAACACAGATGTTTACACCGAAGAAAACGCCCACTGACAGAAGTGCGACAAATCTAGCCTGCGCTCAACAGACACAAAGATAAAACGCACATTTTCCTCTATTTCTTGAGGTTGTGGTAAGCGAACAACTCTAAAAAAATCAGATAACCGTGGCTATGCATTTAATCTCAGTCATCATGGGTAGTTATGTCCTCGTTTGGCTTTTAGAAGGGTCAGATTTAAAGGTCAGTTCTAATAGTAGTTCACAGAGCTCCAGGAAAAAAAATGTCAATGGGGAAAAAAGGTGGGACAAAACATTTACACAGAACACTGAGACTAGATTCATGTGTTGGACAACGTCTACAAGACCAAAATAAAACACTCCAACATGCCAACATCCCGAAAGCACCAAGAATGAGCAATAAAGTTGCCCTGAAAATCTGAAAAAGTAATCATGCCAAAATAAACGGAGGATAAGAAATGACAGAGTATGTGAGAAAGTCTACTAAAGAGCAAAGAAAGAGAATTATAGAGGATACATAAAATAATCTGAACATAACTAAAATGAGTCATTATCAAAACTAGTCAAATCTCCTAGTTTTTAAAGGAAACACATGCACGTACTTCTCCAGCTCGCTTATTTTTCGGTCCTTGTCATTCTTCTCATTCTCCATCTCTCGTAGGATGTCCAGGAGCCGGTCCACCTCGGCCTGTGCCTTCCCAGCATCCTCCTTGTACCGCGCTACCTCCTGCTCAAGTTTGGCGATGCACTCGGACAGTCCAGAGTTTGTCTGGGCTTCGACTGCGACAGAGTGAGCCTGCAGAGGGGAAAATTGAGAAATTCATAAATAGAAATTACTGTATCATTGTTAAAAGCG
The DNA here is from genome assembly GCA_028031935.1 of Paedocypris micromegethes. Lineage (NCBI taxonomy): Eukaryota > Metazoa > Chordata > Actinopteri > Cypriniformes > Paedocypris > Paedocypris micromegethes. The sequence continues at coordinate 8,370,854 of CM051496.1, forward strand.
TTTCAACATGACTGATGGATGATATGAATGATATGCTACATTACACAAAACACAACTGAAAATTGGGTTTTGATGTGACGCAAACGGTTTGCCATTGACGACAAAACATCAGCATTTCACAGAAATTCAAGATCAATTCTTGTTACAAAGTTAAAGTTTCGTAATAAATCCGACACATGCCCGGTCCAGTGGAAACATTATTGTTAGGGATGCACCTAATATTCAGCCACCGAAAATTTTCGGCCGAAAATGGCCAAAACGTGCATTTTGGGTTTTCGGCCGAAACACTTTTTTTCACCGAAACAACACGGCCGAAAGTTGAGGACATAAGCTGAGACTGCAAGAGCTGCACGCGAGCACGAGCTCCCCGTGACATTCACTTCACACCAGTGGCTCTTAATAGAGAACATTCTCTCTCTTCTTACTCTGTTTGAGCAGCAAACTAAAGAGATCAGCTCATCTGATGCATCTGTAGCGGATGTTATTACTTTTATCGCAGCTCTACAGCGCCCAAAGTGGTAGATACGGACCACGGTAAAAACTATGAAAAGTCCGCGCTTAGTCTGTCAGCACACGAATCCTCCGGACTTCATCACGACTGTACTTGATCCCCGTTATAAAGCGCATTATTTGGAGGAATTAAAGCAGGGCACGCGAGAAATAGAACATGCGATGGACGCAGAGAACCGGCGCAGGCAGAGCAGAAGGAGCATAGCAGATCAGAGTGCGTCTCTCTGCACCAGTTTGCTCCCTTGTTGGCTGATATGTTCAGTGAAATCCTGCAAATTGCCTCTAATAATACTAATACGTAGGCTATTTTGTTTTAGGCTACTTTATATGTGACAGATTGTATATTTCTGCAAGATGTATATTTTTTATCCACTGGGCTTATTTAAATACAGTCTCAACACTTTCTCAAATGTCAGGCAGATGACAAGCTCAACAGAAACCTATTTATACTATTATCAAGACCTGCAGAGAAAATGTTGTATCCTTTGCACTTGTTCTGAATGCACTTTAAACTTAAAGGCAATTTTTAATGGAGGAAAATTTAATTTTACAACATTTCAGCAGGCCAGTAGGTCACGTTAAACATTTTTGTTTGAATTATATTTTATACTCTTGAGTGTTGCAATATGCCTAATAAATATTTGTATATTTGTAAAACATTTTTTCATTTATTCTTTGAAACTTCTTTAATAAAACCAAGGCATTGCAATTGCATAAATTAATAAAGTTAGTACATCATTATAGCAATAAATGCAATTCTTTCGATTTTTCAGTTTTCGGTTTTCGGCCAGGCTTTCTTCTTTTTCGGTTTTCGGTTTCGGCCAAGAATTTTCATTTCGGTGCATCACTAATTAATGTTATTGCTCTTTCCGTTCACACTTTATGAACAACGGCATGTTTTGAAGTTCACTTTGCAGTTGTGTGTTCTTCCATGTAGTCAACAACAAAAAGAATAAAGTTTTACACGTGTGAATTGATTTGGTCAAGATATTGATAAATTTGTATTCACAAATTGCGGCCTTTCCTCTCTTCCTACTCCCGCATCCTAGAGGGGTGGAGCTAAGGAGCAAGGAAAGGAGCTAGGAATGGACGCAAGGGCGCACAAATAAAGAATTAAGAAGCACCCTATTTGTTTGACATGTCACATGGAAAGTTTCAATCTTGGAATTAAAAAAAAAAAAAATATTGTTGTTGCAACATTTCATAAATACTAAAAGGTTGTAAAGCTTAGACTGGAGTTTAGAAAACACTGGAGTGAATAAAAGTTTTCATGTTTTAAACTGGGAAAACAATTACGGACAACATTTTTAGCTCAGCCCTATATTGTGGAACATTTTCTTCCATGGTATGCTATGGAACGTGACTACAGCGATAAACGGCTGTCGACAGCATAACAATTTTAAACAGTTTCATAAAATCAATCCAAAACAAGCAATGCATTGCACTTTTTTTTTTTTTTTTT